>LR749743.1:485033-593841 GCA_902729485.2 Mus minutoides | reverse complement strand
CCCTCGAAAAACCAAAAAAGAAAAAGAAAAAGAAAAGAAAAGAAAAGATATTCAAAATGATATTCCACCAGAACAATACAGATAAAGTCACTGATACCACTTCATCCTCACTAGGGTGCCAATCATCACCACCACCACCACCACCATCATCATCAGTTATAACAGGTGTTGGAGAGAATGTATAGATAGCCCAGCCCTCAAACATCTCTGATTGACCTGTAAGAAGTATAGCCACTTTAAAACCAGGCTAGTGGCCACGTGGTGGTGATGCACACCTTTGATCCCAGCACTCAGCAGGTGGGAGCAGGTCCTCTATCTCTGCGTGATATAATGGATGATGATGTTATGCCCGCTTCCCACACCGAGTCACACTGAGCGCTCCACTGAGAAATCAAAACCTTAAAAAGTGGAAACATTTCAATTCCCCAGGAAGCAAGCTGGGCTCCTCAGAGGGAGACACAGGCAGCCCTGACTTGGGGAGGATAAGTCTGGAGCTGAGACAGCTCCTGGGACACTTGGCCAGGGGAGAGAGCAAGCCAGAACTGAGCTGGTCTCTGAAGTTCTTCAATGCCTCACCGAATATGATGAAACTAACATAGTAGCCGATCAAACCTGTGCTAGTGTCACTGCTTTGCCCCCTACCAATCACATTAGAGTCACCTAACCCTCCTAGGAAATTTCACCAACCCTGCATAAAAGGGGCCTGAGAGCTCCTTGGGTCATTGCCATATATCACGTGGTGTATGACTGTGGGCCCAAGAGTGCTCTTGAAATAAAAGTCCTCTTGCAATTTGCATCAAGACCGTTTCTCTTGAGTGATTTGGGATGTTGCCTCTCCTGAGTCAGAAAGTGGGGGAGTCCTCACATTGTGGCTCTTTCAGAAGCATTTTTAATAATTGCTAAAAAAAAAAAAAAAAGTAGGAACCAGTCAGATTGGGTCAACTCAATATGGACAGTCGAAACCATGGAATATGAAGTACTAATGCATGCTACTAAATGAATTGTCCCTGAAAATGCTAGTTACAAAAGACTACCTACTACATAAGTCCTCTACATGGCATGTCCAAAACAGGCAAGTCTGTAAGAGACTGAGGGCAGAATGTGGTTGCCTAAGGTTTGGAGAAATAGCTTGATTGCAGATGGTTATGGGTTTGGTTTTATTGGTTTGGCTGGTTTTATTTCTTTTTTTGTTTGTTTGTTTGTTTGTTTTTTGAGGGGTGATTAAAATGTTCTAAAAATTATAATTCCACAACTCCATTAATATACTAAAGCCCTTCAAGTGTACACTTTAAAATGGGTGTTTCATATGACATACAAACTATATTTCTTTCTTTCCTTGTTTTTTTGTTGTTTTGTTTTGTTTTGTTTTGTTTGTTTTTTCTTTTGAGACAGGGTTGTTATATTTCAACAATGCTATCATCCTAACAGTGGAAGGAGGAATGAGCCCAAGGAATAAGCCTTGTGAAATAAGGAATAAGGAATAAGGAATAAGCCCAAGGAACATGCTAAGTGAAAGAAGCAAGACACAAAAGGTCACTAATTGTCTGGTTCAACACATATACTTACTCGCTGTTGTTCTGAGATGGTGTTTCAAGTTGCCTGGGCTGACCTTGGACTTTCTACCTGCTCAGGATGACCTTGAACCCTGTTCCTTTTGCCTGCAACCTCCCAAGTGCTGGGTTTACAGATGTGCACCCCCATGTCAGGTCGCAGGATTCCAGTTATGTGAAATGCGGAGGGTGGGGAGATTACTTGGAAAGTTGGGTAGGTGGTGGCTGAGAGGAAACCGGAAGGATCACTAAGAGGTATATGACGGTTTCTGTTTTGAGGGTTGAGAATCTTCTAAAATTAGGTTGTGGTGGTGATAATTACACAGCCTTGTGAATAAAGAAGAACGACTAAGTTATACCTTTTCAAAACATTACTGCCAGGTGTGGTGGTACATGCCTTTGATGCCAACACTTGGAAGGTAGAGGCAAGTGGATCTCTATGAGTTCAAGGCCACCCTGGTCTACAGAGTTTCAGGACAGCCACTGCTTTGTAATGAGACCTCCAATGCCTCAGAAAAAAGAATGTACTCTGCTATGTATAAATTATGTCTCAGTTGTTCTTATTTTTAAAGCCTCCAACCCAGGTGTGGTGGCACATGCCATGAACCCAGCACTCAGGATACCAAGGCAGAAGGGTCCCCTCAAGTCCAAGGTTTGCCTGAGTACAGAGCAGGACTCTGTTTATTAGAATAAGCAGAAACCAGGAATCTAGGGCCAGACTTTTCCACCTGTTATTATTTTACCTTTATAGACAACACATCTGACTCATTGTTTCTGGATAAAATTTGATTTAATGTCGAAGAAGGAAGAACTGGGCTGGTGAGATGGCTCAGCGGTTAAGAGCACTGACTGCTCTTCCAAAGGTCCCGAGTTCAAATTCCACCAACCACATGGTGGCTCACAACCATCCGTAACAAGATCTGACGCCCTCTTCTGGTGCATCTGAAAACAGCTACAGTGTACTTACATGTAATAAATAAATCTTTAAAAAAAAAAAGAAGGAAGAACTGACTTGAACGTTTCTTCCTTCCTTCCTTTCTTCCTCCCTCCCTTCTCTCTCTTTCTTCTTTCTTTCTTTCTTTCTTTCTTTCTTTCTTTCTTTCTTTCTTTCTACTTTTTTTTTTCCTTTGTTTGGTTTTGTGTTTCAGGACAGAGTTTCTCTGTGTAGCCCTGGCTGTCTCGGAACTCACTCTGAAGACCAGGCTGGTTTAGAACTCACAGAACTACCTGCCTCTGCCTCCTGAGTGCTTGGATCAAAGGTGTGTGCCACCACAGCCCAACTAAATGTCCTTTGAAATTAAAAGACACCTTCCATTTTCCTTGGTCCTTGTTTTTCTATTTCTCAGCCCTTTGAAATTCCATACTGTTAAAAACTACATCTGCTCACAAACAAGTTTTGTAGTCTTTGAGAATTTTTGGCTCATGCCAAAAATTCGAACAGTTTTGAACTGTTTTGTTCAACTGTTTTGCTCAGTTCAAACAGTTTTGTTCTGTTTTGTATTTTATAGGAACAAAAATCTCTTTTCAAAAGTATGTCTTTTAAGCTGGATGTGGTGTTACAGGCATGTACATCCAGCATCAGCAAACTGAGACAAGAGGATTGTGTATTTGAGGGCAATTTGCGCTACATACTTAAGATTCTGCCTCAAAAAGCCAAAAGAACAAAGGCTGCAGAGATGTTCAGCGGTTAAGAGCACTGACTGATCTTCCAGAGGTCCTGAGTTCAATTCCTACCACCCACATGCTGAATTCCAATTCCAGGGGATCTAGTGCCCCCTTCTGGCCTTCTTGGGCACTGCACACAGGTGGTACACATACATTCAGACAAAACGCTTATACACATGAAATTTAAAAATACATATTTGGGACTGGTGAGATGGCTCAGTGGGTAAGAGCACTGACTGAGTTCAACCAGCAACCACATGGTGGCTCACAACCATCTGCAATGAGACCTGATGCCCTCTTATGGTGTGTCTAAAGACAGCTACAGCGTACTTATATGTAATAATAAATAAATCTTCTGTTTGTTTGTTTGGTTTTGGTTTTGGTTTTTCGAGACAGGGTTTCTCTGTATAGGCCTGGCTGTCCTGGAACTCACTTTGTAGACCAGGCTGGCCTCGAACTCAGAAATCCACCTGCCTCTGCCTCCCAAGTGCTGGGATTAAAGGCATGCGCCACTATGCCTGGCTTGGCTTTTTTTGTTGGTTTTTTTTTTTTTTTTTTTTTTGGTTTTTTGAGACAGGGTTTCTCTGTATAGCCCTGGCTGTCCTGGAACTCACTTTGTAGACCAGGCTGGCCTCGAACTCAGAAATCCGCCTGCCTCTGCCTCCCGAGTGCTGGGATTAAAGGCGTGTGCCACCACGCCCGGCTTTGGCTTGGCTTTTTTTAAGAATTAAAATTTTTAAAAAATTTAGATTTATGTGTTTTTTTTCTTTTTTTTTATTTTAAAGATTTATTTAGCCGGGCGTGGTGGCACACGCCCTATACCCTCCCCCTGCCCTGCTCCCCTACCCGCCCACTCCCACTTCTTGGCCCTGGCGTTCCCCTGTCCTGGCGCATATAAAGTTTGTAAGACCGAGGGGCCTATCTTCCCAATGATGGCTGACTAGGCCATCTTCTGCTACATATGCATCTAGAGACACGAGCTCTGGGGGTACTGGTTAATTCATATTGTTGATCCACCTAAAGGGTTGTAGACACCTTCATCTCCTTGGGTAATTTCTCTAGCTCCTCCAGAGATTTATTTATTATTATACATAAGTATACTGTTGCTGTCTTCAGACACATCAGAAGCGAGTGTCAGATCTCATTATAGATGGTTGTGAGCCACCATGTGGTTGCTAGGATTTGAACTCAGGCCTTCTGGAAGAGCAGTCAGTGCTCTTACCTGCTGAGCCATCTCGCTAGCCCAATTTAGTATTTTTTTTTTAAAGATTTATTTATTTTATGTATACGAGTACACCATCTCTCTCTTCAGACACACCAGAAGCGGGCATTAGATCTCTTTACAGATGGTTGTGAGCCACCATGTGGTTGCTGGGAATTGAACTCAGGACCTCTGGAAGAGCAGTCAGTGCTCTTAACCGCTGAGCCATCCCTCCAGCCCCAATTTAGTATTTTAAAAGCTATGATTTTTTTACAAAGGTAATATTATTTTATAAACCTTGGAAAATTAATAAAATAGAAATAAAAGGACAATTATCATTATTTTTTTTCCCCACCCAGAAACATTTTTTCCCCAAATCTTATTTTCTAAATTGCCAGATAAGCTTATGAACCAACAGAGATCTGCCTGCATCTGCCTCGAGTGCTGGGATTAAAGGGGAACCTGCCATACCCTGTTTATATGTGTGGCTAGCACTCTATCAATGAAGCTTTATCCCCATCCCTGTGTAGTCTCTGCTAAGAGAATGAACAATGGCAGCAAAGTGAATTACATGTTAATTAGCTAGAGTTAACCACTTCATAATGGAACTCACTCTGTAGGCCAGGCTGGCCCAGAACTTACAAAGATCCAATCGCCTCCCCATTCCCCACCCTTGCCCCTGATCCCTGCCATTGCCTCTGGCATGCAAAAGATCAGAGTCGAGCAACGTTGTCCAGGTGGACATCCAACTCTAAGGCTAAAGTGATCACCTTGCCTCACTTCTGATGGGCTGGATCCTGCAGCTTCCCAAGATTTCTCTTGAGAAAATGTCAAACAGACTGAAAAGCTGAAAGTCTGTATAACATCACCATCCCAAGTCAACAGTTATTCATGTGGTGTGTGTGTGTGTGTGTGTGTGTGTGTGTGTTAATCTTCCTTGTCTATTTGATTGGATTGGAATCACCTGGAAGCACAGCTCTGGGCTTGTTTGTGAAGGCATTTTTAGAGAGGTTTTAAACTCAGGGAAGTTTATCCTGAGCGTTGGCAGCAACATTCCAGTGGGCTAGGGTCCCATTTGAGTAAGAAGGAGCACCAGGGCAATCCGATGTCAGAAACAGCCATGTTGAGACTTTATTTAGTCTCTCGGCCTTGTGTCTGTTCCAAGAGTCATTGTTATCATCTCCCTAGCACACAAGGAAAGTGAAGCTGGAGAGTCTGAGGCTTCCGAAGATCACATCGCAAAGCAGGAACAGCGCAGGCATCTCTCCAGACACCTCTGAACCACACTCACTCCTTTCTCAGCCACACGCCTTGCCTCACAATGGTGGTCACAGGGCAGGCATCTCTCTAGACACCACTGAACCACACTCACTCCTTTCTCAGCCACACGCCTTGCCTCACAATAGTGGTCACAGAGCAGGCATCTCTCCGGACATCACTGAAACACACTCACTCCTTTCTCAGCCACATGCCTTGCCTCACAATGGTGGTCTTTTGAGTGTATGTCTCAGACATAGAATATATGTGAGAAGGAGGTAGGAAACAGCCGGGCCCAGATGCTAAGTGAACTGGAGATGTCAGAAGAAAGTCTAGGGCATCCCTGAGTTAACAGTGGGACGTCCTAACAGGGCAGAGATAAGAAGCAGCTTCCTAACAGGCAACATGAGTTTGAGGATGAGAAAGTAGCTTAAGAGGAATGGAAGGCAGAGCTCTTTAAGCATCTTAGGGTAGCTTTTGAAGGAGGCAGGACTTTCGGAGCCCTAGACTTAACAAAGATGATTCAGGATTTCTCAAAGAGAGCATGATCCCCCTTGAGGCTCTATAACCAAACCAAGCTCTCTTGAGACATTAGGGAGGACTGTTCACTTCTCTTCTGATCCATGTGGAAGATTTTGGAACTTTGAGCTAGAAAAGTCATTGTGTGTTCAGAGCTTAATGAGCTGTTATGGTGTGCTGGCTACGTTTATGTCAACTTGACACATGCTAGAGTTATCTGAGAGGAATGGACAACGTGGAGAAAAGGCCTCTATAAGATGGAGTTGTAGGGTGTTTTCTTTTTTTGTTTGTTTGTTCTTATGTGCATTCATGTTCTGCCTGCATGTTATGTCTGTGCGAGGGTGTCAGTTCTAGAGTTACAGACAGTTGTGAGCTGCCATGTGGGTGCTGGAAATTGAACCCGGACCCTCTGTAAGAGCATATAGTGCTTTTAACCACTGAGCCATCTCTCTCCAGCCCTAGAGTACTTTCTTAATTTATGATTGATGGGTGCAGGCTGGATTCTACAAGAAAGATGAACAAGCCAATAAGCAGCACCCCTCTGTGGCTTTCAGGTTCCCATTATTCGAGTTTGCCTTGGCTCCCTTCAATGATAGACTGCAGTAGTGAGAGAATGTGGTAGTGAGAGACTGCGGTAGTGAGAGACTGCAGCATGGAAGTGTGAAGCCAGATAGACCGTTTCCTCCACAACTGGTTTTTGGTCATGGTGTTTCATCGTCACAGTAGTAATCCTAAAACCTACGGGAACTTAGAATATAAAGCTGAGAGCAGGGCAGATGGTGAAGGTCTGGCTTGTAAAATTACAGAGGGAAGTTTGAGAGTTCCTAAAAGACTCCATGGGGACCGACGACCATTTGATCTTTAGAATTAGGAATCTGTGATTCTGGTCAGCTTGTGCTGAAGAACCAGTTGTGTTAAGAGACCAATATCATAGTCGGGTGTGGTGGCTCACGCCTTTAATCCCAGCACTCGGGAGGCAGAGGCAGGCAGATTCCTGAGTTCGAGGCCAGCCTGGTCTACAAAGTGAGTTCCAGGACAGCCAGAGCTATGCAGAGAAACCCTGTCTTGAAAAAAACAAAAACAAACAAACAAACAAACAAACAAAAAAAGAGATATCATTGAGACAATCTTCTTAGAATTGTTTCCTTGGGGTTCAACACACAGGCTTTAAGGGATGAAGGAGTCATGAAGACCAGCTGAAACCCGGCACTGTAAGCAGCCCAGGAGAGGCCACTTGTGCAATTATAGATAACTGTTTCCATGACTGATTTGTACCTGCGTTTAATTTTTATGTATGAGTGGTTGGCCTGTATGCATATATGTGCACCAAGTGCATACCACATGTGTGCCTGGTGCCCATGGAAGTCAGGAGAGGTCATTACACACCCCATGTAGGTGCTGAGAATGGAACTCATTCAGGTCCTTTGCGAGAGCAAAAAGTGCTCTTACCGTCTAAGCCATCTCTCCAGTCCTCTGTATCTATGCTAATGGAGCACTCTGTAAGGACCAGAAGAACGTCTCCAGAACTGTAAGGTATTCTAATTGACAATGATGGGGATGGGTATGCCATGGCATGTGCACAGACATCAGAGAACCAGTTTTAGGGATCGGTTCTCCTCTTCCCCCTGGAATCTGGGGATCAAACTCAATTTGTTAAGCATGCACAGCAAGCGTTTTAAACGCTGAGGCATCCTGGCCACTCACTCTATGTAAGATATTTTAAAGGGTTTTCCCTGTGGCATCTTAGGCTCAACGCTTCCCACATATAGACAACTTCCATGACCGAGGGCCACTGACTGTGTCCTTCCTCCTCTCCTCATCCTCCTTACTCTGTGTCTGCTGCTTCTATTTTAGTTTCCTTCTTCCGTCCTTAGTCAGGGTTTCTATTCCTGCACAAACATCATGACCAAGAAGCAAGTTGGGGAAGAAAGGGTCTATTCAGCTTATACTTCCATACTGCTGTTATCACCAAAGGAAGTCAGGACTGGAACTTAAGCAGGTCAGGAAGCAGGTCAGGATGCAGAAGCCATGGAGGGATGTTACTGGCTTGCTTCCCCTGCTCTCTTATAGAACCAAGATTACCAGCCCAGAAATGGTCCCACCCACAAAGGGCCTTTCCCCCTTGATCACTAATTGAGAAAATGCCTTACAGCTGGATCTCGTGGAGGCATTTCCCCAACTGAAGCTCCTTCCTCTGTGATCACTCCAGCTGTGTCAAGTTGACACACAAAACCAGCTAGTACACCAGGCAATGGTGGCCCTGTACCTTTAATCCCAGCTCTTGGGAGGCAGAGGCACAGACAGATCTTTGTATATTCAAGGCCAACCCAGTCTACAGAGTGAGTTCCAGGACAGCCAGGGTTACACAGAGAAATCATGTCTCAAAAAAAAAAAAAAAAAAAAAAAAATTAAGCCGGGCGTGGTGGTGCACACCTTTAATCCCAGCACTTGGGAAGCAGAGGCAGGCAGATTTTTGAGTTCAAGGCCAGCCTGGTCTACAGAGTGAGTTCCAGGACAGCCAGGCGATACAGAGAAACCCTGTCTCGAAAAAAAAAAAAAAAAACACCAAAAAAAAAATTAATTTTATGTGTATGGGCGTTTTCCCTATATGAATCTCTGTGTACCAAGTCCAGAAGAGAACATCTGATCCTTTGGAACTGGAATTACAGTTGGTTGTGAGCCACCATGTAGGTGCTGGGACTCAAACCTATGTCCTCTAGAAAAGCACACAGTGCCTTTTTTAAAGATTTATTTCTGAGTACATCATCGCTGTCTTCAGAAGAGGGCATTGGATCCCATTCCCATTACAGATGGTTGTGAGCCACCATGTGGTTGCTGGGAATAGACTTCAGGACGTCTGGAAGAGCAGTCAGTGCTCTTAACCGCTGAGCCATCTTTCCAACGATTTTTGTTCCTTGTAGCTCAGACTGGTCTTGCACTCTCAGCAATGCTCCTGCCTCAGCCTCTAAAGTGCTGAGCCTCAACAGGCATATGACACCCGTGTCACCCATCATAAATTCTCCCAGGCAATTAAAAAACGCACAGCAAAATCAGGTCATTTTCAGTCCCTTGCAACTTTGATGTGTGAGCTTTTACAATGTTCAGATTCCAGCCTCCGGTTCTAAGCGCAGGGCTGACTGAGTGGCCAGTCCTTGTTAGGAGGCAGCCTGCCTGTGGTTTGGCACAACTGCCCAGCAGGCATTTATTAAATCAGTGGGATGTGGTCCCTGCTGGCCTGGAAGGGAACATTAAGCTCCAAAAACTTCCTGCAGCAGGCCTCCTCTGGAGAGCACTGCTCAAAGGGGTGAGGAACAGACCATTTAGGTCCCTGGCTGTGCTCCAAGATCTGTTCACTAGCACTGCCCTGTGTCTACGGAGGATCAGTGACTGGAAACATCTGGAAGCCTGCTTAAGACCGGGTGACTGGTCTCCCTTTGGGGTGGCTGCTCTTGACTCTGTAATCCAGGCTGACCTTTGCCAATGCCCCTTCCCCTCCAATCTTCTGCACTTCGTTGGGCAACAGCCTTCTAATAAAATCCACATGAACCTGGCTGCTAGCAGCTTCTGGAAGGGCTCTAAGATCTAACGCCTGCCTCAGCATTCCTTGAGCCCAAGTAGCAAAACAACAGAAGGCTGAGACCAAATTCTTGCACCTCGGGGTCTTACAGTGGTGTTGTGGGGAAAGCCAGTAGGCGGGGTGGGGGTGGGTTAGGAAGAAGCGGCGATCCGAAGTCTGCTGAGCATGGGGAAGGTAGTTCTGGGTGAGGAGTATAGGTGTAATGACACGACCTAGGCAAAGCCTGTGAACATGGGCATGCCTCATTCTCTACTTCAATCATGCTGACTGGGAGACAGCCCAGGATAAAGGTGAGGGTGCAATGCTAAGGGTTGGATCTGAAACACTCCCTAGGCCCCTATAAAATATGCAGGTGCTGGAGAGAGATCTGAATAAAATGCTCAATTCCTGCACTCCAGTTTTATGGTTTGGAGATCCCAACTCTATGGGTCTGTATGCGGGGGAGGAGACGCATGGAGTTGCAGGAGCAGAGGGGTTACCCTCGATGTGCTGGCTTTCTCCCAGTCTCATGCCCTAGCCCTTAGCTTTGTGGGGTAGAGTATTTGGACATACAGTTTCCTATAGTTTGCACAAATCAGAATGGCCAAATGGTCTAAGAATTCCCTTCGGTTACATCTAAAGCTCTGACTCATTTCAATTTTCTTTTCCCCAACCAAGGGCATGAGTCCAAGAAAGAAACACAGGTTGAAAGAGCATGTAAGTTGCTTCAAATTTATTTATAAATGACAAAAGACATACTTCGGGGCTGTCATTAAAAAAAACCAACCAAACAGTACCCCTCCTTTGCTTTTTAACTTAGCTAAAATTCTTGCTTTTAAAGTAATTATTTTAAAGTAAAATCCTTGCTTTACTTTTTAAAGTCATTATTTTCTATGCTAGGGATTGAATCCAGGGCTTCCTTGCTGTCACCTGAGAATGCCGAGTTAATTTTAATTTCACTAACCTATCTGCTCTTGGTTGTAAACAAGCCATGATCTGTGCATCCTTCCCTGGATGGAAGGGTGGGTTCATCTTGAAAAACCCTTAAGGATGCAATGGAAGCATTTGTTCTGGTCAGCTCAGGCCGGTGTGGAGCAGAGAAACTTGTGTCCTTCTTGGAGTGTTGCCTTCATCTCCTTGAACTGAGCCAACTGGCAGGCCTCCTCCAGCCCCAGCCAGCGGTAGGCTTGATGCTCCTGGGAGAGGCGGATCTCTACGTCGTAGTCTTTCACTTCTGCTAGCCAGTAAATGACCGTTTTAGGCTTCTGCCTGGCCACATAATTGAGCTCCCTTCTGAATCCCTCAATGATGGTCAGTTGGCTTGCTTCTATGCCTGTTTCCTCCCGAGTCTCTCGCAGGGCTGTTTCTAAGTCATTCTCTCCTGGGTCCACATGGCCTGGTTAGAAGAAAATAAAGAAGAAATCTTCAATACTAACAGAAACTGGAGTTTTCCAGGACAGATGATATAAAGATAGGGTCTTTAGTGACTTTCCTCTGGAGATGGTCAATATCCTAACATACCTAGGAAGAGCTACAAGGCAGACAGCGTCTGGTTCTCAAGGACTGAGAAATAAATCCCTTCTTCCTAATCTATCTTTGTGGAGTGAAACAAACGTGTCTAGAAGGTCAGACTTAGACGTTTCTTCTGGTTTTTGCTGTGCTAAGGGTGGGGCTGTGTGCTCAGGAGGCAAATGCTCTCCCTCTGAGCTACACCCTCATCCCAGGACGCTTGCTGCCTTCAGGTGCTGAGATGGCTTCCCTCAGATCTGCTTTCCTAGTCTTTTAGCTTCCCCCTTCCATTTTTCACAGGGACTGCTTTTCCCTTGGAGATCTTAGGGTAATCTTTCCAAGGGGTGGAGGAGTCTCTTGGCAGAATGTGGGCTAGCTGAGAAACCCATCGAGGGCTCAACCCTCCACAGTGAGCAGGCGCAGGCCCTGTACCGCGGCACCAGCAGCTGTTTCCAAGTAGCCATCAAGGCCTTTCCAATTGTTTTCATCTTTCTAACTGAGCAAGGCCAGATTTCAGACTCACAGGGAAAGTCCTGATGGGAACTTAAGACTATAAGGACAACCCAAGAGCCAGTTCTAAGAAAATTTGTTGGCAAGACCCAAATCCAAGCAGACAGCTGCCAAGAAACTGTTGCAGCAGAACTTGAAGCTCTGCAGACTGTAGTGGTCCCCAGCTTTACCCCTAGGCCTTTCCCACAAACTCTTAGTGTCCCAGAAGGGCCCAGAAGCAACGAGAGGGTTCTGGTAACCTGTATCTACTCCTGGCTCTGGTAAGTTGTTGAGGGGGGGGCCATCCTGGTTCAGGAGCAGGAACTGATAGCTGTTCCCTGCTTGGCCTGGAGGTGGAGCTATACACTAGGTGTTCTACTTCTAGGGGTCTGTACAGGAGTCTGAGCCCACCCCTCCCAGGAACATCTATTCAGTTTGCTGCCTACAATGCTGGCAGGGTAAAGAAGGAACTGATTAGGAGAGGTCCTCTGACATCTCCTCATGTGGTGTGACTCCGTGATCAGGAGATAAGTGTGAATATTCCTATTTACAGTATTTGGGACACCTCTCTTTTACCTTGTTCTTCCCTGTGCAACTCAAATGTGTGAAAGCTTCTTCTCTGGTTTCTTTTCTCCCAGTCTCAGACCTGGCTGTGCCTCCTCAGCTGTTTTTGTCTTAGCTGGGGCTGTTTACCCTGGGACCTCATCCCAGCAACTGCCAGAGCCAATCTGTTCCCACTCATTGGGACCATCCCAATGGCCTCAAGGGTGGCTTCGTCACCCCACTCCACCCCTGTCTGAAGCAGAGTTGGATAAAGATAATTTTAATATAAGCATGAGATTTTCTTTTCTTTTCTTTTTTTTTTTTTTTTGGTTTGCTTTTTTAAGTTAGGGTTTCTCTGTATAGTCCTGGCTGTCCTGGAACTTCCTCTGAAGACCAGGCTGGCCTTGAACTCAAAGATGGATGAGCCTGCTTCTGCCTCCCAAGTGTTGTGACTAAAGGCATGTGCCACTGCCACCACCACCTGGCAGTGTGAGGATTAACAGAAAAAGAGGCATTCAGAAAAAGTAAGACACACCCGGTAGCTTGGGAATGGGCTTCAGAAAAGACTTATGAAAACACACACTCAGAGGGTACAGGTTCCTCAAGAGAAAGTCACTCAGGCCACTTCTGCCTATGTAATCTGCCTTCTCTTTCAGGAAAGAAATCTTCTGTACCCTTAAGACAGCATCCAGAACGCTGGTGGATGAAAACTAACCTGCTTACAAACACATTTTGGCCATGTCTAAGGTTCCAGGCCACTCACTGGTCCTTACTGTTCTGCCTCCTGAAGACCTGACCAGCTCTGTCCTTGGTTCTAAGTGAGGAACCCAGGGCAAAGGTGGCTGCTGAGGCTACAACCCCAAGGGCTCTATGAGCTTCATAACCTCTTGGGCTGAAAAGACCCTGTCACTGTTACTCTTCCGTCCCTGCTAGAATGTGCAGGTGACCTATGGTTTGGAGACCCAGCTCCTCTGCGCTTCCGACACCTCCAGGAGCCATTCTCCCTGGACATGTGGTCCACATAAGAAAACCCTAGTGAAGGACAAGGCAGCAAAGGAACTAGATCAAATGAAATCATAAAAGGGGGCAGGAGGAGAACTTGCGATTTTAAAGTCAACCTCTACTTTGATAGATGAAGCACTCAGCCCAGAAAAGTGGGCACACAGCCCAGTCATTACTCAACTTCAACATTCCCAATCCCCAGCCCAGTGGTTCTTCTCCTGTCGAGTCATTCATGGGCTAGAGCACAGGCGAGTGATATAAAAACACCAGATGCTATGTCTGCCCTGGGTCAGCTGCAGAATCCTATTTCTAGCTCTGAGCTGGCCTGGAGGCCTTAAGAGAAAGGATTAAGTGCTCCTGCCTCTACCACCTCTTCTTGCTGTACAGTCACTGAAAAACAAGCCTTGTAGGAGGCCTGGCAGGGTGGATTCCTGAGCCAAGCTTGGTATCCCCCCGCCCCCCAAAACCCAACCATCTCCACACCTTTGGGAGGAGTCCAGTGATGAATGCCGTCTGATGCCTGCAGCAGCAAAAATTCAATTGTACTGTTGTCCATCTTGGGAATAAGGTGTCTTCGGAAGATGATCAAGCCACATGCCCTCAGGGCCATGATCTATCTATGAAGTTTAAAAAAGATGTGAGACACTAGGAAGTTATAAACAACAGAAAAATTCACTCATGGGGGGCCGGTAACTGAAGAATAGCAAGCACAGGCTAATCGTGATCTCACAACCCACAAAAAGACATCATGTTAAGGAATGGATGTTAGTCATTGTCAACTTGACACCAACTAGTTATCTTGAGAAGAGGATGCCTCAGTTGAGAAAATGCCAATGGTTTATGTAGGAAGGCCTGTAGCAGAATTTTCGCTGTCCAATCACTTTAAATATTAATACAAGAAGAAGCTGTGATTGGACAGGGAAAAGGGAGGCAGAGTGAAGAGTTTCAGAGACTGGCACAGAGGGAAAGACAGAGAGAAGAAAGGAAGAAGGAAGGAGAGGAAGATGATCCAAATGTGGTTTTAAATAGCCACAGGTAGATATGAATATCATAAGAGAATAGTTTGCAAAACACAAGAAAACCAAGAAGAATGAAGACCAAAGTGTGGATACTTCATTCCTCCATAGAATAGAGAACAAAACATCCATGAAAGGAGCTACAGAGACAAAGTTTGGAGCTAAGACAAAAGGATGGACCATCCAGAGACTACCGCCCCCCCCCCCGCCCCCCGGGATCCATCCCATAATCAGCCACCAAACCCAGACACTATTGCATATGCCAGCAAAATTTTGCTGAAAGGACCCTGATATAGCTATATCGAGTGAGGCTATGCTAGTGCCTGGCAAATACAGAAGGGGATGCTCATAGTCATCTATAGATGGAACACAGGGCCCCCAATGGAGGAGCTAGAGAAATTACCCAAGGAGATGAAGGGGTCTACAACCCTTTAGGTGGAACAACAATATGAACTAACCAGTACCCCCAGAGCTCGCGTCTCTAGATGCATATGTAGCAGAAGATGGCCTACTTGGCCATCATTGGGAAGAGAGGCCCCTTGGTATTGCAAACTTTATATGGCCCAGTACAGGGGAACACCTGGGCCAAGAAGTGGGAGTGGGTGGATAGGGAACTTTCGGGATAGCATTTGAAATGTCAATAAAGAAAATATCTAATAAAAAAAGCGAATAGAATAATTGGGATAACTTTCTAATCTAGGTGGGCAGCTTGTATCATTATCAACTGGCTCTGAAATTATTCTGTGGGCATCTTGTGAATTGAGAATTTATTGATATATAAATCTGACTGATTAATTATACATTTCTAGAGTTTTGATTTACTTACTGGGTTACTGAAATTTAGGACCGCCAACCACAGGGTGTTTATGGCTGAGAAGATACAGGCGGCACTGAGGCAGGTGAACTGGAGAAGGGAAGACTGCCGACCGTGGCGAGCTAGAGGCACAAGACTGCTTGGCAGAGAGTAGCTGGGCATAGCTCAGGGACTTGACACTCCTTTTAATATTTCCTGCAACAAAGGCCCAGCACAACACACACTGGAGATGGTGTCTTCCCCACAAAAGTAGAATTGGGTTGTATAAGAAGCAGGCTGAATAGCCAGGGGTGGCAGTATATGCCATGCCTTTAATCCCAGCGGTCAAAAGGAGGAGAGACATAAGCAGGTGGAATTTGAGGTTTAGAGACAATTCCAGGACAGCCATGGCTATACAGAGAAACCCTGTCTCCATAAACAAACACAAATAAAGCAGGCTGAGCAAGCCAGGGGGGAGAAAGCCAGCAAGCAGCATTCCTCTGTGGCCTCTGCTTCAATTACTGCCTCCAGTTTTGTGCCTTGAGTTCCCTTCCTGACGAATCATAAGCTGAAATAAACTCTTTCCTTCTCAAGTTGCTTTAGGTTATGGTATTTTGACACAGTAACAGAAATCTAACAGAGGGGAATCCAGAAAGCAGGGACAAACCTTTGTGTGCAACTACAGGACCCTGGGAACTACCCTAGTCAAGAGGCCTCTACCCTCATATCCCTGTGAAACTCGGGGCTTGAGTGCATTAGTTCTGAGACTACAAAGACTCAAACAAATTCACTGAAACAGAAAAGATGCTAGGAATCAGAGAATGCAATGTAAGTAGTATAATCAAACGCACAATCCCATTTCTCTCAGACTATATCCTGAGTCCTTAAAGCAGAGGCTCTAAGGTGTTTTCTCATGATTCAGTGGGGTCACTTAGGTAGTCTGGTATACCAAGTCACTTTTGTTCATTTTCAGACTCATATCCATGTCTAATAAGTCATATATGCATACATTCCAAATGAAAAGTAGCAGAGGCAAATTATCACAAACATTCACAGCATGAGTGTGGGCCTAGATTTGGGTTCAGCTCTGACATTAATTGTGGAAGGAAACAGTTCTACCTGAAGAGGTAACTATGAGAACTACCAACAGTATAGAAAAAGTTTATTTGGGGCGTGGGGTAGGGAGTTGAGAGGGTAGTAGAGGAAGAGAAAGGCAGAGAGAGAGGAGTAGAGAAGAGGAATAGAGGCCGGCCATGAGCACATGGAGAGAGGAGGGGGAGGGAAATGGGGAGAGAGGAGGGAAAGGGCAGAGTGAAAACAAGAAAGGAAGAGCAAGAGACCAAGTGACCAAGAGAGGAACAAGAGAGGGAGGAGGGGACAAGCAGCCCCTTTTAGAGTGGGTCAGGCCTACATGGCTGTTGCCAGGTAACTGTGGGGAGGAGCATACCTGGCTATTGCCCTGGCTAGCCTCAAATTCACAGAGATCGACCTGCCTCTGTCTCCAGAGTTCTTTGTTTGTTTGTTTGTTTTTCGAGACAGGGTTTCTCTGTATAGCCCTGGCTGTCCTGGAACTCACTCTGTAGACCAGGCTGGCCTCAAACTCAGAAATCTGCCTGCCTCTGCCTCCCGAGTGCTGGGATTATCCAGAGTTCTTAAAGTGTGTGCCTAACTGATTTAATTCTATAGTGTGTTAGAACAGTGCCTGGCACATATTAAAACTCAGTAGATTTCTCTCTGTATGGAAGAGGGTGGCTAAAATGGCTCAAGGGGTAAAGTGTTTGTTCCACAAGCCTGACAACCCAAGTAAAGAAACAACATCAGAGAAGTTGCTTTCTGCACACATATGCGTGAGATGTACACACATGTGTACACACACACACACACACACACACACATAGTCAAGGTACAGGTCACAAAAGAAAAACATGTGATAGCCCAAGATCTGACCTCCTTTGAGGGATTATAGCAGGCTTACTGAAAGAAGGGACCTTGGAGCAGAGAAAAGGGTGGAAAGGTTAACTCCACATAGGAAAGGAGAATGTGGCTCAGGTGCAGGTCAACATCTGGGTAAAGGTCCTAAAGTGGGACCACAGAAGAGAAATAAGCCACCTTCTATATGCTATGTTCCCTTGTTGGTGTTTAATCAAGATGGGCTACCAGACACGATGGCATGCACCTGTTATCCCAGCACTAGGGAGGCTGAAACGGGAGGATCACTGCAAATTTGAGGCCTGCCTGGGCTACAGAGCAAAACCTTGTCTCAAACAAAAGAATAAACCAACAAAAAGAGGCACTATGAGCTGTGAAAGGCATAGAAATCAGGCCCAAACACCTCTTCCATAGTAATTCTCAGGAAGGCTATCAAATGCTATTTTAGGGAACAGCAGCTTCTCAGGGATAAAGTAAACAACCCCCACCCCACCCCACCCCACTCCTCTTGCTTCTCCTTCTTTAAAAAATTAATTAATTAATTAATTAATTATATTTTGGTGGCTGGGATCAAAATGAACGCCTCATGCATATTAGACAAGTGTTTTATCACCAAGTTACAAACTTAGACACTCAAGTAATTCTAAACTGGTGGGTAGGAAGGCCCTAAGGACTAGAAATGAACTCAGTGTTTTAAGAAACACACTGTGTATGTGGGTGTTTTAGTACACAACTTTAATCTCTGCACTCTGGAGCTCTGTGAGTTTGAGGCCAGCCTGGTATACACAGTGAGTTCTAGGCCAGCCAGGAGACACTGCACACATCAAACCAAGCATGGTGATTCATATCTGTAATCTCAATACTTGAGAGGTGAGGGCCAGAGCATCATAAGGTCAAGGTCATCCTGGGCTGTATAGCTTGGGCTAATTGATGCCATTAAAAAAGATGCACACAAGAGATACTCACAAAAATCTTATAATATCAAAGAGACAGACAGAGGGATGGACAGGTGGCTCAGCAGGTAAGAGGACATACTGCTCTTTCAGAGAACCCAAGTTTGTTCCCCACATCAACACTGGACAGTTCACAAGCACCTGTAAATCCACATTTTCAGCCAAATTTGTTACTTCAGGACTCTGTGGGCACTGCACTTATACATACCACTGAAAATAATAAAAAACAATTTTATTTTTTCTGGAGAGAGGGTCTCTATAAGTGTACTTTTTTTTTTTTTTTTTTTTTTTTAGATTTATTTTTTATTTATTATATGTAAGTACACTGTAGCTGTACTTCAGGCATTCCAGAAGAGGGCGCCAGATCTCATTAAGGATGGTTGTGAGCCACCATGTGGTTGCTGGGATTTGAACTTATCACCTTCAGAAGAGCAGTCGGGTGCTCTTACCTGCTGAGCCATCTCATCAGCCCCAAGTGTACTTTTTTAAAAAAGAAAATTACCCATTGATGTGGCAATGGTTAATTACATTTCAGCACATGCGTCTATCTCTGTGGCACACACACACAATCATTAAAAATGGGGTAGAACCAAATGTTCTGGCTGTAAGAAAATATTTTTGGATATATTAATTGAGGAAAGAATGGTACAGAATATGTATAATGAGATCTTTTTTGAGTTAAAAAATTCATATGTAAAGTAGTAGGCTTTCCAAAACACCGTGTTCTATTTTCCTGACTCCTTACTAATGCTGAGAACATTCCCCGTTCTGGAAACACCTTGTCACTGCATAACTACTCAACAAGGATTTAAAATTCTTACAGAAACAGGTAATTGATCCTATGTCCTTCCTACAAGGATGATTAAAGAGTAATAGATGAGGGCTGGGGAGATGGTTCAGTGGTAAGAGCACTGGCTCTTCTTCCAAAGGACCTGGGTTCAATTCCCAGCACACACATGGCAGCTCACAATCGACTGTAACTCCAGTTCCAGGGGTTATTACTCCCTCATATCAATGCACATATAATAAAACTAAATAAATTATTAGGGGGCTGGTGAGATGGCTCAGCAGGTAAGGGCACCCGACTGCTTTTCCGAAGGTGATGAGTTCAAATCCCAGCAACCACATGGTGGCTCACAACCATCCGTAACGAGATCTGGCGCCCTCTTCTGGAGTGTCTGAAGACAGCTACAGTGTACTTACATATAATAAATAAAATAAATCTTTAAAAAAAAATAAAAAAATAAATTATTAAAAAAAAAAGGAAAGTACCTTCCTTTTGCCCCTTGAAGAGCCAGTCCCAGATAGTGAGTGTTGAAGCCTTGGTAAACTTAGAAGTCTTAAGTCTAGAGAGGCTATTGCCCTTCCTAAGACAGGAAGTCCTCCTCAGGACCACCACCACAAATAGAGCACGAGGAAAGAATGATGTTTTCATGAAGGACAAGAATGATGGGCCTTGGGTGGCCATATAAACCCCCAGAAGAGAGGAAAGGCTAGTATTTTCCTTTGGAGAGGAATGGGAAGAAAATCTCAGTCTAGTAGAAAAGGTACATTCTAGCAGTGTGTAAGGAGGTCACACTGAAGACAGCGGGCCTACAACTGTCAGAACAGGTGAGGCCAGATGCTCGCTCTGTGTATGCTGGACTCACGGGGAACACAATGCTTCCAGAAAGGGAGGGCTCCCCAGTGCCCTTTCAATTGCATGGTTTAAAAAAGCTGCGAACTGGAAGCCTATCCCAAACGTCATACAAACAACTCTTCCCACTTATCCCTGGAAAAATGATTGTTTACAGTGATCATTGAAGGGGTATAGGTACAACATGGCACATGTGTGGAATTCTCTCCTATTTCTATATATTCAGTGATTGACTGTATTGTTAAACTTATACAAGTACTTTACCTATTAAGCCATGTTTCTGGCTCCTATGCTTAGTTTTGTTGTTGTTGTTTTTTTTGTTTTGTTTTTGTTTTTTTGAGACAGGGTTTCTCTGTGTAGCCCTGGCTGTCCTGGAACTCACTTTGTAGACCAGGCTGGCCTCGAACTCAGAAATCCGCCTGCCTCTGCCTCCATAGTGCTGGGATTAAAGGCGTGCGCCACCACGCCCGGCTTCTATGCTTAGTTTTTGAAGTAGCTCAGTTATCACCTTTTCTATGGTGTCATCTAGCTTATAATAACTCCATAGCTCTCTACTATAAGACACAATCAGAGACATGTAAAGATTCACTAGGTGGAATTATAAGGGATGTATGTGTGCTGCTGGGAATCAACACAGGAATTTGTGCATTCTAGGCAAGTACTCTAACCACTAGGCTATACTCCTAGCCCTTGGATTTTCCTGACAGGATATTAATATACAGGTCATGTTTAGTCTTGAGCTCATTATGTAGTTCAAGCTAGCTTTAATTTTGAGATCTTCCTACCTCAGCACACACGATGTCCAGCTCAGGCTTATATTTTATGTATTTTGGAAGCTAAATTCAGTCACCTCCATATATGCTGTTGGACCTAAAGACTAATAGCATTAGCAGTATGGGGGCAGAATTGGATGTGAGGCAGAAAAGAGAAGGACAAAACTAAAAGAGCAAATTGAGACCTGTGAGGGTAACTGGAACTCACAATGACACACTAGAACCCTAGACTTCCTCCTTTCATAGCTTCTAGGCTTGGCGACACAGGCAACCAGCACGTAAAACCAGAGCCCTCTACAGATGAGGGCCATCTGACCTAGGATGCAAGGGCTGAAGGGGAGGATTTCAAATGAGCTGAGATTTCTGCAGGCCTGGATGCTGTCCTTTATCAGCAAGGTGAGCCAACAGACTGCTATTAAAGTATATGAACTGCAGTCATGCCGGCTCTGTGCTTCACAACATGCTGGGGCTGTTGAGCTGGCTCTGTAGTTAAGAACACTTGCTCTTGGAAAGGACCCAGGTTTGGCTCCCCACTTCTTTGGGCACCAGGTATGCATGTGGTACACAGACATGTGTGTTGGCAAAACACTCAAACACAGAAAATAATAAAATATTTTTAAAGGGGGAATTCTGGGAAATGTAGTTTCAGTTTAATTAAAGTGACCCAGCACAAAGCCACTTTAGGTGTGCATCCCTTGTAAGGTAAGTCTCTGTTGGTACCTCTGGCAGGAAAGAACCAGACTCAGTCTGTTTCCTTGGAACCCAGCTCAGCAGCTCTTAACAGATGTTCATTGACTCAACAGAACTCTTTCCCCACCTCCCACTCAAACAAATGTTTAAGTATGTTCTGGGGCCCTGGGAAACAGCCCAGTGTTTTCTTGAAGAGTGCCATTTGCATAAAAGTCAATGGAGCTATTGTTGGTTTTCTGTTTTTTTGGAGAAGAGGGAGCTGAAACTATCCAGGGGCTTGAAAGTATTCAGCTCTCATACATTCTCCAAGTGGATTGAAACCTCAGGGGGTTAAAGAACACAGCATCCAATATGCAAATATGCCTGCAGCCAGGATTGCGGAGGTGAGAACTCCAGGCTGACAGCAGGCAATTCACACTTCAGAAAAGTGGCAGAGTGCCTGAGGTGGTTAGAAAAAAACCTGAACCAAAAAACCCTCAATGTCATCAGAAGGTTCCAGAAGCTAAGGGAAAATGCTCTTGGCTTTCTTCACAGACAGAATTTCCTCACAGCCTAGGAGATCCAGGACCAACACTGGGGGACAGGCGGAGGGTGGGGGAAGAATTCACAGATAAAGGCTATGCTGCCATAGTTTACCATATTCATCAAGAATGCTGCAGTTACCCCCTCTCCCAAAGCTCCCAGAAACATATTTTTATATGCTTGTTTATTTATATTTGTGGGCTCAGAGACTGAACTCAAACTTCACACATCTGAGGTACACACTCCAACTGAGATATTCCTTCAGCCTTTCCATAACAGATTCCTTAAATCCTCCTCACATTTCTGATGGCCGAAATCTCTTAAAGCATCATGTTTCAAGCCACCATGCTGTCATGTAATAAAACCGTGTCACCTATACTCTGCAAAGTTTTTGACAGCTAAAGTTTCTAATGCTATAAGGTAAGGCTAGGCATGGTAGTCCATGCCCATAATCCTAGCACTCAGGAGAGAACCTTGTGTCTCAAACAAACAAGCTCAAAGGATGACTCTTTAAGATGTGTGTTAGTTTATAAGGAAACTGGGATTTTTTTTTTTTTTTTTTTGGTTTTTCGAGACAGGGTTTCTCTGTATAGAACGTGGCTGTCCTGGAACTCACTTTGTAGACCAGGCTGGCCTCGAACTCAGAAATCCGCCTGCCTCTGCCTCCCGAGTGCTGGGATTAAAGGCGTGCACCACCACGCCCGGCCTTGGAAACTGGGATTTTTAAGACAGAGTCTTAACAGTATAGCCCAGAACAAGATATGTAGAACAGGCTGGTCTTGAACTCAGAGATCTACCTCCCTCTGCCTTCCAAGTGAACACAAAAGCACACACTATATCTTTCTCAAAGTTGAAATCTTAAGAAACGCTAAGCCAGGGTCAGTGACAGGCACCTTGCACCTGTAACCCCAGTCCTTAGAAAGCAGAGAGGTGGGAGGATTCGGATATCAAGGCTAGACTTCACTACACATGGATTTGAGGTCTTTCAGAGCCACATGAGTCCTGTCTCAAAAAAAAAAAAAATCAAAAGATTACAATACTTGCCCAGTGGCATGATGGCTAGTAATGTTAATTTGAATCCAAAGAAATCTAACTCCAAAGCTTGCAATTTTTTTTTCACCTTCAACAGCTCTGCTTATCATGAAATAGGGTTAAGGTTACACATGGCTCTAAGAGCATGCACAAACGCTTAATAAAATCACCCCCAGTTTTAATGTGCCTTAGTCTTTAATCTGTACTCATCTGGAGTCTGTTTAGGGTGTCTGGGTAAAAGCTTTTCCACTGAACAGGTCTTGGGCGGCTGTCTTGTAACCAAAGCCAGCTCAGGTGGGGAAAGTTTAGCCTGAGGCTCCTAAAAGTGCCTGTTTGACACGGGTGTCCACTACTCCACTGCTGTTTCCTGAGAAACAGGAACAGAAACCATATGTTTCTCCTAAACCTAGTGTCTAGAAATTTTGCATAGGCCAGAGGAAGAGCGACTCTGCTTGCTCATAAGCAGCTCCATGTGCCTACTGCTGCCTCAGCCCACATCACCATGGCCTTCTCTGCAACTCTCTAGCTTCCTTGTTTTTGGAGGAACAATGAGGGATCCATCCATGATAAAGTTTTCTTGTAACAATACTAAAAGGAAGAAAAGAAGAAAGAAAAAAACCTAAGCATATGAAAAAATTAGAAACCCGTTTCTCTGGGCATCTGTCCTCTGTCCCCTTCTCTGGGAGATCAAGCTACGCAATCATTCTGCAGCTTTGCTATTCAGCAGAGGGAGAAGTTAGATTTTTTTTTTTTTTTTTTTTAACCTTTAATGACACAGTGGTTTCTAGGATCAGACCAAAGTCAGACAAGGTTGGGACAAAAATACTGCTCAGGGAAAATTTGTTCCATGGCCTTTTAGTGCCACCTACTGTTCAGCTATGGAAAGCGAGCTTTAATACTGGAGCCCACCGGATTTGCTTCACTCTTCCTTGGTCTGCTGAGTACATCATGTATGGTAGGACTGAAGGGTAAATGTGAAATTAAAGACTAAAAGCAAAGCCGGGCGTGGTGGCACACGCCTTTAAGCCCAGCACTCAGGAAGCAGAGGCAGGCGGATTTCTGAGTTCGAGGCCAGCCTGGTCCACAGTGAGTTCCAGGATAGCCAGGGCTACACAGAGAAACCTGTCTCAAAAAAAAAAAAAAAAAAAAAAATCTGTAGGGTGTGGTGGTGCAGGCCTTTATGGGAGGCAGAGGCAGGAGGATTTCTGAGTTCAAGGCCAGTGTGGTCCACAGAGTGAGTTCCAGGGTAGCCAGGGCTATACAGAGAAACCCTGTCTCAACTCCCCCCCCCCCCCAAAAGACTTAAAAGCATCTCCCTTCCTAGAGGTTCACAGCCCAGTGAAAGCAAAAGGCAGCCAAGCAGATGTTACAAAGTGTTTCGCTCATCTTAAGGGGTATATGAGGCAGACAGTAAAGGAGGATCTTTAAGGGTAAGTGGCACCCCATAAGGATGTGCGCGCGTCTTCACCTAGGTACCAGGTTCACTCAGAGCCTCACACTTGCTCAGCATATACGTTATGTCTAGACTGAGCCATGTCCGGAGCTCCACTATAAAGCTGAAGGATAGCTGAGTTCATATGAAGGTGAGGCAGGGAGGAGGCCTTCTAGACCAAGGGAGGGATGTGCAAAGCGCTCACACAAAACAGCATTCCATTGGTAAACAGCTTAGTTTATATTGCTTTTTATTTTATTTTAGACAGGGTCTCACTATGTAGCCCTTGCTGACCCAGAACTCTGTGCAAATCAGGCTGGCTTCAAACCCAGTCATTTATTTGCCTCTGGTGTGCTGGAATTAAAGGCATGCCACCATGCCTGGCTTAATTCATATCCCGTAGACAATAAGGACTACTGGTTTTAGGTTGAGTGTATTTTGGTCAGATTGACATTTTACAAACGCATTTTGGCAGTAAGTAAAGTGGAGAACAAATTGGAAGAAAAGACTGCAAGCAAAAAGACATGTTACAAACTTATTTCCATCTTTTTAAAAAACATATACATGCATTGGTATGAGGAGTCAGGTCTCCTAGAACTGGAGTTACAGACAGTTGTGAGCTGCTGGAAGAGGTGCTGGTTTGGGTAACTGGGTGGAAGAGGAAGAAGCTATCTATTTCTTTTTGAACTGAGTTGAATTTGAAGTGCTATAGACTACCCACAAGGCAAATGAAAACTGGGTCTAAAGTTTAATGATACCACATTCTTCATTTCTTTTTTTTTTTTTTTTTTTTTTGGTTTTTTGAGACAGGGTTTCTCTGTGTAGTCCTGGCTGTCCTGGAGCTCACTTTGTAGACCAGGCTGGCCTCGAACTCAGAAATCTGCCTGCCTCTGCCTCCCAAGTGCTGGGATTAAAGGCGTGCGCCACCACGCCCGGCTCATTCTTCATTTCCTAAATTGAACATTTTCTATTAGAAAAAGAGTTGCTTTTATCATAGATATTCCAACAACCCGTGTGTTAACTTAGTTTTATGTTAACTCGACACAAGCTAGGCTCACTGGAGAGGAGGGGGCCTCAAGTTTAGAAAATGAGACTGGGCTGTAGACAAACCTACAGGACATTTTCTTAATTAGTGATTGATGTGGGAGTACCCAGCCCACGTAGGGGGGGCCATCCCTGCACTCCTGGTCCTGGGTTCTATAGGAAAACAGGCAGAGCAGGCCACAAGGAGCAAAGCAGTAAGCAGCACTCCTTCACAGTCCCTGCACCCGCTCCTGTCTTCAGACTCCTTTTGTCCTGACATCTTCTGACAATGAACAGTGATAATGAGTAAGCCAAACAAACCCTTTCCTCCTCAAGTTGCTCTTGGTCAGTTTCCTCACAGATGTAGTAACCCTGACTAAGACGAGCCACTTCCCTTACGTTTGGGTGTACTTACCTATCTAACCACCCCTTTCCAATCTGGTAGTCCAAATAGTTTCACCCTCTTTCAGTTCAAAACAGTGCAACATGGGAAAGTATAGCTGACACTGCTGTGAAAGAAACTTAGCCACTCAGTTCAGGTTATTACCCGAAGGACATGTCCTCATTTGTAAAGTGACTCTAACGTGTAGTTCTCGTTGTTGAGAGTTTAAAGTATGTGTAGACAGACATACTGAATAGATGTCAGTCGCTCTTGTATTATAATAGGCCACCTGAATGCTTCTCTGGCAGTCAACTCTTTCTAATAGTTGCATCAAGAATCTCCCCACCTCTGTGTCATAGCCCTGTCTCTCCTGGAACTCAGAGATCCTCCAGCCTCTGTTAGGAATAAAGGCATGCATTATCATTTTTATATTTTCCATGAAACAGCTGATAAACAGTGTTCACACTAAGTATTAGTAATTTTTAAAGATCAACAAGATTAATTCCTTTTAATATATTGCCAATTTTCTCCTCTTTTGAATACTGTACTTCCTTATTGGTAAGAATTACCTTTATTCTTTTTTTTTTTTTTTTTTTTTTGATTTTTCGAGACAAGGTTTCTCTGTATAGCCCTGGCTGTCCTGGAGCTCACTTTGTAGACCAGGCTGGCCTCCAACTCAGAAATCTGCCTGCCTCTGCCTCCCCAGTGCTGGGATTAAAGGGGTGCACCACCACGCCCTGCTTTGCTTTTAGTCTTTAATTTCACATTTACCCTTCAGTCCTGCCATACATGACGACCACGGACGAGTGAAGCAAATCCGGTAGGCTCCAGTATTAAAGCTCGCTTTCCATAGCTGAACCGCAGGTGGCCTGGCCTACCTTTATTCTTTAACTGATTAGTGATTTATTTTTGTTTATGTCTTGTGTGTCTGCCAGTTGTGTGTGGTATGTGGGTGCCTAAAGAGTCTAGAAAAGGGCCATGGATGCCCTGGAGCAGGAGTTGGAGGCAACTGTGAGCCACTTGACATGGATGCTGGAAAATGAACTCAAAGTCCTCTGGAAGAGAGGTAAGGGCTCTTAACCACTGAACCATCTCTCCAGGTCCCCAAATGGCTAATTTTTGAACTAAAAACGAACACTCCATTAAAGTACATATGAAGCTGCACACATGCTGGCTACTGGATTTGTTCCTACTATGCTGGTGGTTCCTTTTTCACCTGAGAAGCTAGGACCGGGCCACACATTTTTTTCCCACTAGTCTTTGCAACCCGTTGAAACATTACTATTATTTTTCAGAAAAGGAAAAAAATAAAACTATGGCTCAGAAATATTTTTGAGTAGTTAATCAAATGCAGACACGTCAAATTTCTAACATCATTAAGCTTAATCGCCACTGGACATTAGAACATTTCTGCGTTGACAACTTAACTCTTCTCTCTTGCTGTTTCGCCTTTTTGTTCTTAAGATGGGAGTCTTGTGACTTTCTGTCTCTGGGGGCTGAAGAGTACCTGCCACTCTTCCAAAAGATTGGGGTTCGGTTCCCAGGAACCTATACGAGGTGGCTCACACAACGTTTAACTCCAGCTCCTGGGATCCGAAGCCTTCTGGATTCTGAGAGCATCTGCACGCACGTGGCGCGCATAAACAGACAGAGACAGACACAGACACACACACACACATGTAATAATTTTTACAAAACGTAAGGTCTTTTGGAATGCGGGCAGGGTTTAATCGATAACTACAAAGCAAGACTAGAAAGAACTGATTGGCCCGCCAAGTCCCAAAGCTGGACCTTTCTGCCTATGGGATCCTTCCGACCCTCGCCCTCACCACTGAACCTTGTCCTCTCTGGTGCACAGAGATAAACCGAGGTCCCGCGAGTGGATGGGGCCTGGCCTACACTCGCCTCACCGTCAGCTATGTCCCGCAACAACAGGTCAGGAGCCCGCGACACTCCCCACGCCCCCAGCCCCACCGCACTCACCCGCAGCCCAGAGGCAGAGGAGGCGGTCCTCGAACGGAGATGTGGCGGGCCAGCCAATCAGAAGAGCCCGGCTGCACTTCAGGCGAGCCACAGAATTGGGCATCGGACGCTTCCACCCGCCCCTGAGGCGTGGTTTTCTGTCTGGGAAAGTCGCGAGATCTGCCTCAAGCGGAACCATTGGTGGAAAATGGACCGTCCCCCTTCCCCTTCTGATCTCTGATTGGCCTTTTAGAGGAGAGGGTGACAGGCTCTGTGAATGACCATTGGTCGGTGCTGCGCGACCGCGGGCGGGCGGGCGTCGGCGCGCGCGTTCGAACTGGCGCTTGGTGGCGTTGCCATGGGGATGTGGCCTGGAGGACACCTAAGGCGGCTTGACGGGACGCTCTGCTAGCCAGGCCTTAGGGCTTTCTCCTCACCGCACTATTTCTTCCGTCCTCCGAGACAACTGACTGTGGAGGAGCCCGGATTGCCCTGAGGTGAGAAACGGTGGCTTTAGCTTGAGCCCAGGCTCTGCGCCTGCGCGGGAGCGGGTGCTCCTGTCTCCGAGCGGCGCGAGCCGAGACCGGTATTGGCGGGGTAACTAGAACTTGGCTTCTCCGGTTCTTCGAGGGTTCCCGCGCTCTCTCACGTTTCATCTCCCTGTCTACGGCCTCTTCAGCAATTACCTCGACCAGCTTTGAGGCCTTTCTGAGTCCCCAAAGGCCTCTTGCCTTTGAGATACGCTCTTCAGAGCGCTTCGATTGGACTTTGGGTTGTTTTGTGAACTTCCGCAAACCTCATTCTCTCTCTTTTTTTTTCTCATATAATTTTGACCTCTGAGATAAGACAAGCCTTTCCACAGTGTCTTACGCATAGTAGGTTTTTTTTTTTAAGGAAATATTTGTTCAGTTGGCTTTAACTCACTACAAATAGATTCGAATATTTTTCGTGCCTTGTTCCACTCAAAGTCGATTTGGGGGCAGGTGGAAAAGAGAGGACACCCTAATCTCATATACAAAAGAGACAGAAAATTCAGCGTTGGCGTTCCCACGTTGGGGGCAGGAAGACCTGCTCAGTGTGGGTGGTAGCGTTCCCTAGGTAGGGAATTCTGGACAGTAATAGAGTGGAGAAAGCAAGCTAACCACCAGCATACATACATTACTTCATTGTTTACTGCTTTTCTTTTTTTAAGTTTTTGTTTGTTGGTTGGTTGGTTTTGAGGCAAAATTACATGTGGCTATTCTGGAACTATATGTTTAGAGATGTAAAACTGTGACTTGGTTGCTCCAACTCTGTACACATTGTAGTCTGGCCTACA
Organism: Mus minutoides; assembly: GCA_902729485.2. Classification (NCBI taxonomy): domain Eukaryota; kingdom Metazoa; phylum Chordata; class Mammalia; order Rodentia; family Muridae; genus Mus; species Mus minutoides. Next base: position 565,089 of record LR749743.1, on the reverse strand, counting down.
AATACCTCTACTCAAATACTAAATGTATTTGCTTATAACAGGCCATTCTGACCTTATATGCAGGAGGATTTCCTCTTGTTTAGTGACCACCAACTGTAACATTTTATCTGTGCTTTGGAAAATGAAATTAATTATTTGACTTTGAGTTTTTTAACATTGTGTGTGTGTGTGTGTGTGTGTGACCACTCAAGTGAAGGTCAGAGGACAACTTTGAGGAACTGGTTCTCATTTTCCATATGCTGCAGTGCATATTCCAGGATATTCTCTCTTTCTCTCTCTCCATGTTATTTAAGCAGCTTGTTTCTGCTGCTGCAGTGCATACTCCAGGATATTCTCTCTCTCTCTCTCTCTCTCTCACACACACACACACACACAATTTCTCCCTAGGAGTGCTAGGATTACACATGTGAAGTACCACATGTGACCTTTTGTGTGGGTTCTAGGCATTGAACTTGAACCATTTGGCTTATTATAGGTTATGTGCATTTACCTACCAAGCCATTTCCTTGGCCTTTATTTAAGGTGTGTGTGTGTGTCTTTTTTTTTTTTTTTTTTTTTTTTTTTATGTGTGTACTGGCTGGTTTTGTGTGTCAACTTGACACAGGCAGGAGTTATCACAGAGAAAGGAGCTTCAATTGAGGAAATGCTTCCATGACATCCAGCTATAGGGCATTTCCTGAATTAGTTATCAAGCGGGGAGGGCCCTTGTGGGTGGTACCATCCCTGGGCAGGTAGTCTTGGGTTCTATAAGAAAGCAAGCTGAGCAAGGCAGAGGAAGCAAGCCAGTAAGAAACATCCCTCCATGGCTTCTGCATCAGCTCCTGTTTCCTGACCTGCTTGAGTTCCGGTCCTGACTTCCCTTGGTGATGAACAGCAGTGTGGAAATGTAGGCTGAATAAACCCTTTCCTCCCCAACTTGCTTCTTGGTCGTGATGTTTGTCCAGGAATAGAAACCCTGACTAAGACAATGTGTATGAGTGTTTTGCCTGTATGTTTGTGTACCTTGTGTATATGCAGTATGAAGGAAACCAAAAGAGGGTGTTGGATTCTCTACAGCTGTAGTTATAGACAGTTGTGAGACTCCATGTGGGTGCTGGGAGTAGAACCCAGGTCCTTTGAAAGAGCAGCTAGTGCTCTTAAGTGCTAAGCCATCTCTCCAGCTCTGTTTTTTAAAAAACTTTTTTGGGGCTAGCATTTTACATTGTAGTCCAGACTGTCCTGGAACATGCAATAGTCTTCCTGTTTCAGCTTCTTGAGTGCTAGAATTTTAAATATAAGCCTCACTTTGGAAAACAAATTTTAAACCTTTTATTACTTGTTTTATTTGTTGTTGTGTGTCTGTATGAACAGAAGATGGCTTTTGGGGAGTAGGGTCTTTTCTCCAGATTTACTCAGGCTCTGGCCATCAGGCTTGACAGAAAGTGCCTTTATGGGTCAAGCACTCTTGCCTGCCTTTAAAACATTTTTTTTCTTTGCATTTATATTCTAGAGAGAGAATTTTGTGATCACTCTCTTCAGAACATATTATCAATGCAGCCTCTGTCCATTCATCAGGTATCCAGAATCCTGTTGCATTTCCAAGACTATTTCATTGTTGACTTGTGGCCTATGTGGTCACAGTATTATTGCTGATTATTCTTTCTTATATGAAATTCATAGTTCAGAGTTAACTTTAGTGAAAAGATTCAAAATGGTGCCAGGCAGTGGTGGCTCATGCCTTTAATCCCAGTGCTTGAGAGGCAGAGGCAGACAGATCTTGGAATTCAAAGCCAGCCTGGTCTACAGAATGAGTTCTAGAACAACCAGGGATACACAGAGAAACTTTGCCTCAAACAACAACAATAAAAATGCCAAGTCTAGCAGCTATTGTGGTTTGAATATTGTAATATTTAATACTAATTGTCAACTTGACAAAACAGAATCACCTGGAAGAAAGCAATGTCTATGGAAGATTGACTTGTATTGAGGTGTGAAGACCTGCTCACTGTGGATGACACCATTTCCTAGACAGGGAATTCTGGACAGTAAGAGTGGAGAAAGCAAGCTGACCACTAGTGTCTTAGTTAGGGTGTCATTGCTGTGAGCAGATACCATGACCAAGGCCACTCTTAAAAGGAAAACACTTAATTGGGCCTGGCTTACAGGTTCAGAGATTCAATCCAGCATCATCTAGGCAGGAGGAGCATGGCAGCATCCAGGCAGGCATGGTGCAACAAGAGCTGAGAGGTTGCTGTTTTGTTATTTGTGTAATGAAGGGTTGAACTTTTCTCATATCTTGACCTCATCTAGCTAGTGTCTATGATCTGTTAACCTAGTTTCTCCATGTAGACCTAGCAAATTTGTTCAAACTTTGTGTACTGTAGGTATTTAACAAGTTTTGTTAAACAAGGCTAGCAATGTGGTAGTGTACACCTTTAATCCCAGCACTCCAGAGACAGAGGCAGATGGATCTCTGTGTGTTCAAAGCCAATTTGGTCCATATAGTGAGTTCCAGGCCATCGGAACTACATAAGACCTGTCTTAAAACACACACACACACACACACACACACACACACACTCTCTCTCTCTCTCTCTCTCTCTCTCTCTCTCTCTCTCTCTCTCTCACACACACACACACACACACACACACACACACTCTCTCTCTCTCTCTCACACACACACACACACTCTCTCTCTCACACACATACACTCTCTCTCACACACACACACACACTCTCTCTCTCTCTCACACACACACACACACTCTCTCTCTCTCACACACACACACACTCACTCTCTCTCTCTCTCCCTCTCTCTCTCTCTCTCTCACACACACACACACACACACACACACACACACACTGTAGGTAGACTGGCCTTGACAGAGATCTGCCCACTTGCACCTCCTCTGCTGGGACTAAAGGTGTGCACTCCCACTCCTGACTGAGGTTATTTTTAAGTCACTGGTTTCTCAACATCATTTCTTTGTGAGTAATGCTTGATTCCATAGAGACAACTGTTTCCAAAGTGGTTTGACCCTGACTGAAATCATACCAGCTTGGAGATTTGTTTGTTTATTTTTGACTTTTCAAGACAGGTTTTCTCTGTGTAGCCCTGGGTGTCCTAGAACTCAAGTTGTAGACCAGGCTTGCCTCAAATTCAGAGATCCATTTGCCTTTGCCTCTTGAGTGTGTGAACCATCACTGCCCGGCCAGCTTGGAAATCTATAAAGACTTTTCTAGGTAAAGATATGAGATATGGTCTGTTGACATGGTTTTATGGCTGCAAACTGGCAAAAAATACTTAACAACTTCCTGAGATTGAGAACTAGACTAAAATTTTAAAAGTAAACTACTGTATTTAAACCCAACATTAGTTATGACCTGTCCCAATACTAACTCTCACTATTTAGAGAATAATAGACCTGTGTTGACTTAAGATAACTGGGTTCAGCAATTTTGTTATATCTATTTTTAGGTGATTAAAGTGAACTAATTTATTTTTCAATTACAAACAGAAATAATCTCAAAGTTGTTTTTTTTTAAGTAATATGGCAGTAATAGTGTCCAGAATCCAGCCCTGACCACAAGCATTCCATTGAGTACCATCTGTTTTAGTTCTTGTGCAGCAGTTGTTTCAAGCAGTTGTCTCTTGTCTTTTGTAAAGCTCAGTTACTATAGATAGGATAATCCCTGGAGTGTAAGATAACTGGATATCTTGCAGAGAGAAGCATATACTATATTATTCCCCTTTTATTTTGTTCCTTGGGATTTGGACATTCTTGTGTGTTAGGGATCTAGTATCTAACCTGAGGTACAGAAACACTTATAAAAAGTGATTGAATATTGGGGCTTGTAATGTATCTGGGTTTTTTTGTTTGTTTGTTTGTTTGTTTGTTTCTTAACTTGTCTCTGTATATTTGTGGGTGTGAGATGCATCTGAGTACAGAGACCCATTCACATATGTGGAGGACAGGGGACAATTTGAGGGAATTGTTCTAGGGAGGGTCAGTTTTGGGAAATCAAACTCTGGTTGTCAGGCTTGGGAGTAGCCTAGTTTAGTTTAGTTCAGTGACAGTCCCTTAAAGTCATTGTTAAGAGCCATTGTCACCGTGGCCACCTAGAACATGCTCATTTTGCCCTTTAATCTATATAACATTTTTGAGATTTTCATTTTCTGCTTATAAATCTAAAGATATATTTTGTGTATGCATTCTCTTTTGTTTGTCTGAGTTGTGACTTTGTTTCTGTGTTTTGTTTTATATTTTGAAACAGGCATTCACATATCACAAGCTGGTCTAGAAAGCTGGCCTCCACCTTGTTACATAGTCTTAGAAACAAACATTCAAGCAACAGTGAACAGACTCAAGGTCCACTTTGATTTGTTAGTAGGCTCCTCAGCCATTTGCCCTGGGTTTCTTTGACTCCTAACAGTTATACTGCTTTTAAAAATGGTGGTACTAAGTCCTTTAAGATCGATGGCCTCAACTGGGCAATGGTGGTACAGCCTTTAATCTCAGCACTCAGGAACTAGAGGCAGGTGGACTTCTGTGAGTTTGAGGCTAGTCTGGTCTATAGAGCTAGTTCCAGAACAACCAGGCCTACACAAAGAAACCCTGTCTCAAGGAGAAAAAAAAGAAAAAAGAAAAGAAAAGTCCATGGCCTCATTAGCTGCATGTAGTATCAGGCCTAGTACCATACATCTAATATGAGTTCTTTTAACATTTTTTTATGTTTATTTACTTTATGTACATTAGTGTTTTGCCTGTGTCTGTGTACCACATGCATGTCTGATACTTGAGGAAGTCTAAAAAGAGCTTCAGATTCCCTGAGATTGCAGTTATAGACAGTTGTGAGCTCTTATGTGAGTGCTGGGAATAGAACCTGGGTCCTCTGGAAGAGTAAGTATCCAGGGCTCTTAACTGCTAAGCCCCCCTCTCCTATGTATTTTTGACTATTCTAACCACAGCTCAGATTTCTATAAAAAATGGTTAATTTTTATTCTAATACTTATGGAGTTCAATGTTTTAGGAGAGCTCTTCCTTTTTAGATGCTTTAAAATTTAATGGTAGGAGTGTGTGTGTGTGTGTGTGTGTGTGTGTGTGTGTGGTAAAAATGTATTAAAATTGAATTGTGGTGATTGATGGTTATATACATCTTAATATAGTAAGAATTATTAAATTATATACTCTATATGGGTGTTTTATAGTATGAGAATTCCATGTCAATAAAGTTGTTAAGATTTTTTGGGGGGGGGTGTGAGGTTCAAGACAGGGTTTCTCTTGTGTAGCCCTGGCTATCCTGGAACTCACTTTGTAGAACAGGCTGGCCTCGAACTCAGAAATCTACCTGCCTCTGCTTCCCAAGTGCTGGGATTAAAGGTGTGTGCCACTACCACCCAGTTCAGATTTAATGCTATCCTAAAGGCCTTTGATTGTTTTTCCTTATTTCCTCTTGGATAACTGAAGTATTTGGGATGTTGCATGAATTAAAGAAACTAAAGAGAAATGTGAATGTCTTAGAACTGGGCTATTTTCACCCATTTTTCTGCCTGGCAAAGAGTATTATATAGACCTTAGATTTCTTTATAGTGATTAAAGAGTTCTATAAGAAACAACACATAATCTTGATACATACAGCAAGATAACATTAGAGTCTGATACTTATATTTTTGAAATTTTGATACTTATTCTAGGGTTCATAATACTTTTTTTTTCCCCTTGTTCTGTTCAACCCCGCTCTCTCCCGCCGGCTCCGCTCACTCCAGCCAGCCCCACTCGCTCCTGGCCACCCCCGTACGGCCCCGCTCGCTCAGATCGGCTCCACTTGCTCCGGTTGGCCCCGCTCGTTCCGGCCGTCCCCATTCGGCCCCACTCACTCCGGCCCCCGCTTGCTCCGGCCGTCCCCGTTCGGCTCCACTTGCTCCTGACAGCCTCGCTTGCTCCGGTTGGTCTCTCCAGTCCAAGGATTCATTTCTTATTATTCTTCATAAGTACGCTGTAGCTGACTTCAGAAGCACCAGAGGAGGGCGTCAGATCTTGTTACGGGTGGTTGTAAGCCACCATGTGGTTGCTGGGATTTGAACTCATCATCTCCAGAAGAGCAGTCGGGTGCTCTAACCCGCTGAGCCATCTCACCAGCCCCCTAACTCAATCTTTAATACATGTCTTGGGGACCAATTGGAAACTGCATTGTGTATACAGATCCCAGAATTCAAAACAAGTAGAGAAGATGAATTGAACCCTGAAGGAGGCTTTGACCAAATTAACCCTTGAAATTGACGGTAACTGGGTGTCTCTTCTACCTTATACTTTACATAAGGCTAGGAATACCCCTTATACCTTAGGGCTCATCTACTTTGAGATACTCTATGGGAGGTCTCCTCCCATGCTGCCTAACCTCCAGTCTGACATTCTAGCTGAGTATAACCAATACAAGTTCTTGGAATCCTTGGAGGCCCTCCGCAGAGTCCAGAAACAGCTGGCCTGCCATCTGCCAGGCTTTTGAGTCTGCTCCTTCCCCTAGCCCCCATTTCTTTGAACCAGGTGATGAAGTCTGGATTAAGAGGCATAACCATAAGACTCTGGAACCCCACTGGGAAGGACTTCATATTGTGATCCTGACCACACCAAGGACTGTGAAAGTGGATGGGATCCAGACATGGATACACCACTCCCATGTTAAGCATGTCAGGAGAGAGAAGACTCAGCAGATAAGGTCTCATCAGGAATGATTTCCACACCATGCATCTCAAGGGCAGTGGAGGGCATCCCCACATCTCGTGGACCCACTGAAGCTGCAACTTCAACACCCTTGCTCCTGATTTCCTGTTACTTACAGTTTGCTACATCAGCCAATAGCCCCCACTACCCCCTGAATCTGACTTGGCAGATAATATTACAACAGGTAAGGTTGCCAACTCTACCACCCACTCTGCTACCCTGGGCACTTGGTTCCCTGATCTTCATGAAGACCTTTGTGACCTAGTGGATGAGAGATGGGACCTGTTAGATCAATACCTCTTCCCTGGTTATGGTTGTAACTTGCCTGGGGGCTAAAGGCACACATGGATTCATCTTTTACATCTGTCTGGAGTACTCTTGGGACCCCAACCAGTAGGCCAAATGCAGTGGTTGGGAGTTCTTTTCTTATGTGACATAGAGGTAGAAATCTACCAGATGGATAAACTGGAAGCCCCTCATCCCCACCTCATTAAAGATGGTCTTATCATTGGGACACCTGGGGCCAGATCCTGCATATGAAAGGATACCTAGCTCCCTAGGAGAGAAACTTGTGGACCTTGCTTTGAACCCCCTTACTATCTGGTGGGGCTAATACAACAAACTTATTGTTAAGTTCACAAATGCTGGGGAGAATGCCAATTGGACTGCTGGTAAAATATTGGGATTAAGACTTTATATCTCTAGCTGTGATCTGGGACTCCTGTTTACCATTCAACTGCTCCAGCAAGGCCTCATGGGACCCATGGTCCCTTTAGGTCTCAGCAAGGTATTAGCAGAGGAGTGTGGAAGGGTCCTTTCTTTTGGATCAGACTGAATCAAACACAGTTTGTCATGCTTCCTGGCAGGGCACCTTTACCCACTTGGCCATATCACTTGTGTTTTGTCTTGTTTTAAATATATATATGTCTTTATTCCACCCTGATACCTCAGTAGTTAATTCTGTCTTCTATCCTGACCCCAGGCAATCACTGACCTGCTTTCTATCATTAGAATTAGGTTTCTATTTTTTAGAAGTTTGCATAAAAAAAATCAGATTTTATATATATATATATATATATATATGTGTGTGTGTGTGTGTGTGTGTGTGTGTGTGTGTGTGTGTGTTTGCTTGTCTGTATGTGAACCTAAGCCTTTATTATTTATTTTGATCACTTATTTTTCATTTGATGTGTGTGTGTGTGTGTGTGTGTGTGTGCCTGCTTGTCTGTATGTACATGCATGCCTTACTCTTTTTGCTTAAGACATCTTTGGCTATGTCTTGAATTTATTTGTTCTTCATATTAATTTTGTTTGTATTTAAAAGACAGAGCCATGTTATATAAATCTAGCTGACTTGGTACTCATATGTAGCCCAGGATGGCCTCAAACTTGTGACCAACTTCTTGCCTCTGCGCTTCCCAAGGGCTGGGATTACAGGCATGTGCCACTACAACTAGAGAATTTCAGGATTTCTTTTTTCTATGTCTTTAAAAAAAATGTCATAAGTGAGTTTGTAGTTGTTACTGTTTTGTGTATTTTTTTTTAATGTTGCACATGAGATTTAATAAACATGGTACCTCATTCATGCTAAGTGCTTTACCACTGAGCTAGCCATCTTTTTTTCTCTTTTTGTTTTGAAACAGTCTCACTAAAATACCTAGACTGGCCTTGAACTTGCAGTCTTCCTGTCTCAGGCCTCCCAAGTGCCGCCTGCCTTCCTCCCCTCCCCTCCCCTCCCCTCCCCTCCCCAACACACCTTTCTGGTTTTTTGTCCTTCAAGACAGGTTTCTCTGTGTAGCCCTGACTGCACTTGAACTTTCTCTGTAGACTATGCTGGCCTTGGGTTTTCTTTTTAGAGCAGTTTCTCATGTTCATACTGGCCTCAAACTTGCTGTGTAGCTGAGGATGACCTTAAACTTGTGATCCTCCTGCATGCGCCTCCCATGTGCTGAAGTTACAGGCATGCACAAGCACATTGGATTTGTGTATTGCTAGGGACCAAGTCCTTTGGCTTTGTGTGTGCCAGGTAAGTACTGTACCACTGAGCTATATAGATCTCTAAGGTCTTATATTTTATATTTTGGTGTTTATAAGGATTTATTTCTTTATTCTGGCATTGAATCTTTGCTTTGGGTTTTATGGACATTTTAACAGTGTTGATTCTTCTGAGAATCCATGAAAAGGCTTTCCAGTTTTTGATGATTTCTTTAATTTCTTTTATCAGTGTTCTAATAGTTTTCAATGTGGAGATTCTTCCTACCTGCCTGCCTACCTTTCTTCTTTTTGTTTTGTTTTCTTTTTCCTTTTCTTTTGACAGATCTCTGACTGGGCAGTGGTGGCACACACCTCTAATCCCAGCACTCAGGAGGCAGAAACAGGCAGATCTCTGAGTATAAGGCCAGCCTGGTCTGCACAGAGAAATCCTATCTCCAAAGAAAAACAACCAAAAAAAAAAAAAATAGGTCACTCTGTAGACCAGGCTGGCCTCGAACTCAGAAATCCGCCTGCCTCTGCCTCCCAAGTGCTGGGATTAAAAGCATGCGCCACCACACCCGGCTATAAATATGAGGTCGACCAGTTGTCCCTTCTTTAGTTTTTGTTTTTTTTTTTCCCATGTGGTTGCTGGGATTTGAACTCAGGACCTTCAGAAGAGCAATCAGTACTCTTAACCACTGAGCCATCTCTCCAGCCCAAGATAGGTTTTTATATAGTCTTGATATATATACCAGGGACTGGTCTGGAACTCACTGCCTCTGTCCCTAGAGTGCTGGGATTAAAGGTGTGTGGCACAATGCCTAGCAAGGTCTTTGATTTGGGGGCGGGGGCGGGGTGGCTATAGTAAGTTGCTTAGTTTCTTGCTTTCTTTTTAGGATAATTTGCTGTTGACATACTGAGTCTATTTCTGATTATTGCCTCAACAGCTGGGAGCTAGCAGGCCCCAGGCTTGCCACAAAGGAGAGCTCTGCATATTTGTGGTATTAAATGACAGAACAGCCAGTATGTAAAAATCTTGCCCATCGTCCTCCCCCACACCCGGGGTTTCACTAATTTGCAGTTCATTTTTCTGGTAGTGACAGCTGTGAGCTACTCCATACACCTAGGAGTCAGCTAAGGGGGAAGTGACTGGGCCTGTTAGAGGGAGTGGAGAGAACAAGAATCAGACATGAGAACAATTCACTTCTGATCTTGGACATCACTTGAGAGATATGTTGCTCTTGCCAACCCACAGGTTCATTATGGATCTCTCTCCTCTTCAGTAAAAGGAGGGGTAATGATAGCATTGCAGACAAATCTCAAAATCACTGTAGTAAATAAGACACTAGAGAAAAGAGAACATAATTTCACTTCAGTAAAATTTAGGAAATACAAGTAAATCATAAATCCAGAAAGTAGGCCAATGGTAGTCTTCATCGAAGAGCAGAGAAAAAGGTAGGCATGCGGTCAGGCATGAGGAATGTTTTGAGGGTAGTGGTTCTGTAACGTAATTGTGGTTCCACAGGTACATAGAGCTGTCATTTAGCTTATGGAATTATATGCTATCACGTATACAAACAAGAAGAGGGGTTCTGGGGCAGTCTTATGGCACAATAAGAAAGAACATAGAAATAGATTATTTTAAAATTTGCCCATGGTTTCAAGAAGGAAGCAGAGCAGTACAAATAACTTGTCTTTGCTCTAATGACCCAGTAAAATTAGTGCTGCTTGTATAATGTAAATATATAAACACTAAACAAAATAGCAGTTGTCAACTCTGATCCCCGACTTTCTTTACCTTGAAACCCTTTTTGTAAATGTGCATTGGTGTTTTGCCTGCATGTGTGTCTGTATGAGGGTGTCAGGCACCCTAGAACTGGAGCTATAGACAGTTGTGAACTGTTGTGGGGGTGCTGGGAATTGAACCCAAGTCCTTTGGAAGTAGGCAGTGTTCTTAACCACTGAGCCATCTCTCTAGCCCCTTGGAATCTTTTTGAACTACTTGTTGTAGAGGGTGTTTGAGATCAGATAAACCTCCTAAAATATTTTACTTATTTACCTAAAACAGGGTTTCACTATATAACTTTGACTGGCCTAGAATCCTCATTGATGCATGTTTCTGCCTGGGTAGGCTTTAAAGGTGTGTGCTACCGTCTCTAGCTTCTAAAATATTTAACTTACTAAAAGGTTGTCCTATTTAAAAGAAAAAAATATTTTTTTAATTTATTTTATGTATGTGAGTATACTGCACTGTCACTCTCTTCAGACACACCAGAAAAGGGCCTCAGATCCCATTACAGATGGTTGTGAGCCACCATGTAGTTGCTAGGATTTGAACTCAGGACCTCTGGAAGAGCAGTCAGTCCTCTTAACCGCAGAGCCATCTCTCCAGCCTGTCTTGTATTATTCTTCACCACTTATTTTGTTTCTTACTGGTTGTTTTATTCTTTTGCTTTTATGTTGAGGAATTCCATTTACATCCTTAGGGTTACAATGTAATTTATTCATGGGTAACTATTTTAAAAAATTTTAACTTCTATTTTATTGCATGTGTGTGGTGTGCATGTGTGTTGTGTGCATGTGTGTGCATGAGGAGGCAGCCATACTTTCCACTTTGTTTATTGAGGCAGGGCCTCTCAACTGAGAGTTTGGTGATTCTGCTCGTCTGAGTTTGCTGGCTTCCCTCAGAGAGTCTCTGTACTTGTCTCCTGAGTACTGTGACTACAGCCAGCCAATATACTTATCCAACTTTTAAATGGGTCCTGCGGATCTGAACTCTGGTCCTCAAGCATGTGGGACAAGAGAGCTTTATTCACTTCACAAGAAATTACTTTTGAAAAAATTATTGGGGGCTGAGAGATGCTCAAAGGTTCAGAGCACTGGCTGCTCTTCCAGAGACCCTGAATTCAATTCCCAGCAACCACATGGTGGCTCACAACCATCTGTAATGAGACCTGATGCCCTCTTCTGGTGTGCAGGTGCACATGCAGGGAGACTATTGTATACACAATAAATAAATAAATCTTTAAAAACAAATTATTAGGCCATCCCAGTAGAGAAGGCCCAGGCAGGAGGATCTCTGTAGGCTTGAGGCCAACCTGGTCTACATAGCAAGTTCCAGAAGCTAGGACTACATAGACCCTATCTCAAAATACATATGAAAAGTATCTATTTCTTTTTTCTTTTTTTGGTTTTTCTAGACAGGGTTTCTCTATATAGCCCTGGCTATCCTGGAACTCACTCTGTAGACCATGCTGGTCAGAAATCCACCTGCCTCTGCCTTCCAAGTGCTGGGATTAAAGGCATGTACCACCACTGCCTGGCTGAAAAGTATCTATTTCTATTATATATATGGGTGCCTCTGTGAGTTTATGCCACCATATTCATGTAGGTGCCCTTAGAGGCAAGAAAAAGGTATTTAATGAGAATTACATGTGGTCATGGACCATCACATGGACCCTGGATCCATTGCAAAAGCAATAAATGCTCTTAACCACTGAGCCATCTGTTCAGTCCCCTTAAAGGTGAATTTTTTGTTTTTGTTGTTGTATTGTTTTATTTTGTTTTTGTTTTTGTTTTCTGAGACAGGGTTTGTCTGTGTAGCCCTGGCTGTCCTGGAATTCTGTAGACCAGGCTGACCTTAAACTCAGAGATCCACCTGTCTCTGCCTAGGATTAAAGGCATGTACCAACACCACCTGGCCTCATTCTGTATTCTTTTAGTAGTTTAAACTCCTTCATAAAATTTCTAGAAGTCACAGCTATAATTTTAGAGGTAAGATTAATGGGAGAGAGATGGTTGAGTACATGACATAAGTAGAGATGGCTCTGGTGTTTGGTGCTGTACAGGTCTCCAAAGAACAAGCGTGTCAGCTCTTACTCTTTCCTCTTTTCAGTCTCCAGGCCTCTGTGCTTAGAACCTAACTGCAAATGCATACCTTCACCTGAATTTAGGACGGTGAGTGGCTAATTATAACAGTAATGTGGGGCTGGCGAGATGGCTTAGTGGGTAAGAGCACTGACTGCTTTTCCAAAGGTCCTGAGTTCAAGTCCCAGCAACCACATGGTAGCTCACAACCATCCGTCATGAGATCTGATGCCTTCACAGTGTACTCACATACATTAAATAAATAAATAAATAAATAAATAAATAAATAAATCTTAAAAAAAAAACAGTAATGTGTTAATTGAAGAAAAGCTTATTTTTAGGTTAGACAGGGAATATGCATGATTATGCGCTCAAAAACTTAAGACAATTGATTGAAAAATATAGTATATGTAAAAACACCACAATTAATAGAGTCTGATGAGGGCTGGTGAGATGGCTCAGCGGATAAGAGCACCCGACTGCTCTTCCAAAGTCTCATGAGTACAAATCCCAGCAACCACGTGGTGGCTTACAACCACCCGTAATGAGATCTGACGCCCTCCTCTGGTGTGTCTGAAGTCAGCTATAGTGTACTTATGAATAATAATAAATGAATCCTTGGACCGGAGAGAGCAGGGACCTACCGGAGCGAACGGGGGGAGGGGGGGGCGGCTGGAGCGAGCTGGGCAGCCTGGAGCAAGCGGGGGCCACTAAGCAAGTGGGGCAGACCAGAGCGAGGAGGGTTGACCGGAACAAGAAAAAAAAAATAGAGCCTGATAAAAAATTTTAAAAAAAGTAAGTCCCACTAAAATCCTGAAATAAGTCATTTGATATTACTTAAAATAAATTGGGCATTCTTTAAAAATTGGAAAGTTGAAATGAAAAGTAAGTCATTTATACTTGCCTTTATGTAAAATTTCAGTAGTGTTACGGTCCAAGAACCGCCAAAGAATGATGCCCCACACTCAAATAGTATGCAAGAGCAAAGAACGTGCATGCAAGGGACTCCCCATTTGGGAATGGAGATCTCTGGTGGATTTGCAGGCCCAACTTTTATTGTCAGGGGAATTCCAGGGTGAGGTATGTGCCCTTTTACCTTGATTGGTTAGCTTTATCTTCAGGATCTGACTGATTCTACAATTGGTTAGGCTCTGGAGACTTCCCAGGGGGTTGTATACTCGTTCTAGCTATCTATTCTTACTTCATGCCAGATGACAATGTGTCCTCAGAATGGCTGCCTGAGGCTGTGGTTGGCTGACCACAGGTTCCTGGGCCCATGTTCTCATTTCTGGGAAGCAGAAACTTAGGCCTAGTCTCAGTTTGTAGCCTGTCATGGAGTCAGCCTGGCTCTGGCTAGCTCAGTCCATGCAGTAGCTTTAGTTGTTGACAGAAAGTTTTTCTTTTTAGTATCTTTATGAGTATGTTTGAGTGCCTGCATGTATGTCTGTGTACCACTTATGTGCTTGGTGCTGTTCGAAGTCAGAACAGGATATTGGATCCCCTGGGACTAGAGTTACTGTCAGTTGTGAGCCACAGTGGGTGCCTAGGAACTGAACTCAAATTCTGTGCAAGAGCAAAAGTACATAGAACTGCTGAGTCAACTCTCTAGTCAACAGAAAGGTTTCCTAAGGAAAATTCTGTAAAGAAACATAGACTCAGATAATCACCAGTTTGTGACTCCTAAAAAAAAAATAAGTGATGAGATATTGATCACTAATGAATAAAACTATTGGATTAATTTAAAGAGAGAATCTCTCAGCAAGGGGATCAGGTTTCAGTTCCCACAGACATTTGTGTATATTCTGTGCATGAAGTATGTGCTAAATAAATAACACGGACAGAACATTTTGCTAGAAATGCAGATTCTGCTTCTAATGTAGGGTTGCCAGATTTAGACCAAACAAAATTCAATTTGAATTTCAAATAAGCAGTGAATGATTTCTTTAGTATTAAGCTACATGCTTTGAAACACGCTTATTTCTTCTTTTTAAAAGAAGTCAGAGGAACAGAAAGAAAAAGGGGGTAAAATTTGTGTTGGGGGAGGGGACATGAGAGTGCCTTACAAGAAATCTTAAGCATAATAATCAAGTGTGTGGAACTTGCTTAGATTCTGGTTTGAACAAAATTTATTTTTGTAAAAAGATATCCTAGAGTCAGAAAGATAGTTTATTGGGTAAAAACATTTGCCACAAAAGTCCAGGACCTGATTTGGATCCTGAAGCTCTGGTGGATAAAGAGAACTGCCTCCCACACTTTGTCCTCTGACCTCCACGCGCACACCATGGCATTTGGCTATCACAAACACACACACACACACACACACACACACACACACACACTCACACATGCGCACACGCACACACAAATAGTAAATACAAATTTTAAAAGATACTTTTAAAAGTTAAATTTAAAAATTTTAAATTTAAAAGTATACATTCAAAAAATATTTGAGCTGGGCTTTGTGGTATATACCTTTAATCCCAGCACTCTGGATACAGAGCCAGGAGGATCTCCCTAGGTTCAAGGCCTTTCTGGTCTGCATAGCAAGTTTCACAGGGCAGCCAAGACTACAAAGAGAGACCCTGTCTTAAAACAAACAAAAATTGATAAAAATATTTGTGGCTATGGACTGAGTATTAGAAAACAGAATCATAGAGGTAGGCGGATTTCTGAATTCAAGGCCAGCCTGGTCTGCAGAGTGAGTTCCAGGACAGCCAGGGCTATATAGAGAAACCCTGTCTTGAAAAGCCAAAAAAAAAAAAAAAAAAAAAAAAAAAAAAAAAAAAAAAAAAAAAAAAAAAAAAAAAAAAAAAAAAAAAAAAAAAAAGAAAGAAAGAAAGAAAGAAAGAAAGAAAGAAAGAAAGAAAGAAAGAGCAGAATCATTTTAAATTTTATTAACTATAATAAATCACATAATTATAGTTATTATATAAACATTTCCACTTAGAAAATGAATTTACAGATGAAATGACATATCTACAATTTACTTTAAAATATATTTCAGGAAAGAAAAAATGAATCATGGAAGCAAATGTGGCAGATTTTGGTAACTGAAGAGCTATAGGGTGAATAACATGTTATGGTATTATACTATGTACTCTTGTGATAATTGAATTTTTATTACTTCTAAATGCTGTAGGTGCTCACTGTGCCTATTTTATACCAAGCACCTGGTAGATACTATAAAGAATCTATTACAAATACATTTGAATATGTTTGTAGAATATATTAGCATACCTAATTTCATGATGTACTGAAGTCTTGGGTTTTAAATGTAAAAAGAGGGTGGAGGGATAGCTCTGTGTTGAGTGCTTGCCTAGCGTTTGTAAGGCCACATAAGGTTTTGGGTTGGTCTCTATCTTAGTTGGGGTTTCCATTGCTGTGAAGAGACACCATGACCAAGGCTACTCTTATAAAGGACAAGATTTAGTTGGGGCTGGTTTACAGTTTCAGAGATTCAGTCTATTATCATCAAGGCAGGAAGCATGGCAGCATCCAGGCAGGCACTGGAGGAGTTGAGAATTCTATATCTTGTTCCAAAAGCAAACAGGAGACTGGCTTCCAAGCAGCTAGAAGAAAGGTCTCTCAAAGCCCACCCCTACAGTGACACACTTCCTTCAACAAGGCCACACCTAATAGTGTCACTCCCTGGGCTAAGCATATTCAGACTACCACAGTCTCTAACATTGCAGAAAACCCTAAAACAAGACATAACACAAGACTCATAGTTGTTAAATAATTTGACCATGTATGTCACCTCTGCTTCTTGGTTTCATTTTCTTTTTTCTTTTTCTAAGGTTTGTTTATGTATATGAGCACACTATTTGCATGTATGCCTGCAGACAGAAGAGGGCATGAGCTCCCATTATGGATGGTTGTGAGCCATCCCGTGGTTGCTGGGTATTGATCAGCACCTGCAGATGAATGGCCAGTGCTCGTAACTGCTGAGCCATCTCCCCAGCTCTGCTTCTCAGGTTCCTGGATGCTGGTTTCTTGCCTCCTAATCTAGTAATCTGAATTAGTACTCTTTGGTTTACTGAGTTATTTAAAATGAAAATCTATCTTATTTGACATCATAAAATAAGAATACCCTCTGCCTTTACGTTTTTAGTATGATTTCTTATTGCATTTTAATTTATTTTGTGTGTAGACATGTGTTGCATATTGTATGTGTAGAGAGGACTACTTATGGGAATTGATTCTCCTCTCACCACTGAACCATTGTTGCTAGCTCTCCACCTTATTTTTTTGAGACAGACTGGAGCTCACCTAGACTGGCTAGCCAGCAAGCATAGAGGGTCTTCCTGTCTTTGTTCCCCAGGGATTACAGACATATTCTGTTGTTACACCTAGTTTTGCCGGGGGGGGGGGTGTTGTTTATTATTTATTTACAAACCCAAATTTTGTGCCCTATTCCCTCTCACTGAATTCTTTCCGTCCTTCCCCTCTCCATTTCACTTCTGAAAGGGTGCCCCTCATCCTGTATCCCCCTACCCTAAGGCATCAAGTCTCTACAATATTAGGTGCATTCTCTCTCACTGAGGCCAGACAAGGCTACATATGTGCTGGGGGCCTCAGACCAGCCCATGTATGCTCTTTGGTTGGTGGTGAGACATGGTTTCTCTGTGTATAGCTTTAGCTTACCTAGAATTCACTCTGTAGACCAGCTGGCCTCAAACTTACAGAAATCCACTTGCTTCTGCATCTTTGAGTGCTGGGATTAAAGATGTGTGCCACCACTGCCTGGCATATCCTTGTTTTTATGTGGGTGCTGGAGATCCAAACTTAAATCTTCATGCTTATACATCAAGCACTTTATCCACTGAGCTGCCTATCCAGCTGTGAAATAGCTTTTTAAAAAATTAATTATTGGGTCATGGGGCTGGAGAGATAGCTCTGTGATTAAAGAGTATTTGTTGCTCTTGGGAAGTCCCAGGTTCAATTCCCAGAACCCACATTAACAATTCCCAGCCCCACAGTAACTCCTTGGTAGCACATATAACTTCAATTCTAGGGGATCCAATGGCATTTTTTGACCTCTGAGAGCATCAGGCACATACACATGATGTACAGATACACATATAGGTAAAATAGTAATACACATAAAACATTGTAAATGGTTGCATAGTTTCAAATTTAAACACAAGCATAACACTATTCTAGGTCTTGCTTGGGTAATGGAGACATCAGTGAAATACAAGTCACAATAGGTAAGACAGTAACTACCAACGTTAATTGCTATGTAATAGTCTACTCCTTTTGCTTACCCACTAGTACTACCCATTCCCCTTTCTGTAAGAGACTACTGTCATTACTCACACAATCTGCCAAGGATATCTTATAAGCAAAAAATAGAGTTCTATTTTGGACCAGTTAACTTTCTCTTTAACAAATGATGCCTGTATGAACTAGTTTGTACTTAGCAATATATTGAAAAGATTTTTCTTTCTTCAATAAATATTGGAGAGTTAAGTTTTGTAATTGCTTCATAGTATTATTCAACTTGAAAGACAACTGTAATTTATTTAGCTAGTCTTCATTGCTTTGCTCTTACCAATAGTGATATAATGACTTTGTACTTTTTACATTTATACACAGTAACTGTGGGATTCTTCTAGAACTAGGTAGTGGGTAGTTGCTGGATAGTGAATTTGCCTACAAAATTTATTTATGTATTTATTTTATATTAGTTTTTAGAGACAGGGTTTCTCTATTAAAGCCCTGGCTGTCTTACTTTGTAAACCAGGCTGGACTTGAATTCACAGAGATCTGCCTGCTTCTGCCTCCTAAGAGCTGGGATTGGGCCGGGCGTGGTGGCGCACGCCTTTAATCCCAGCACTCGGGAGGCAGAGGCAGGCAGATTTCTGAGTTTGAGGCCAGCCTGGTCTACAGAGTGAGTTCCAGGGCAGCCAGGGCTATACAGAGAAACCCTGTCTCGAAAAACCAAAAAAAAAAAAAAAAAAAAAAAAAAAAAAAAAAAAAAAAAAAAAAAAGAGAGAGCTGGGATTAAAGGTATATATCACTAGTCCTGGCTTAAAACTTTATTTTTATATGTATTTATTCATTGTGTGAATGATATGGACAAATCACAATAGGAAAGACAGCAACTAACACTTTTGCTATGTAATGGCCAGCTTCTATATACACATATTATATGTGTACGTGTTTCATATGTATGATGAGCAGAGACCAGAAGAGGATATCAGATGCCTCAGAATTGAAATTATTGGCATTTGAAGGTTGCCCAGTTTATTATGTGGGTCCTGGGATCTAAACTCCATTGCCTGAAGAGCAATCACTGCTAACCTCTGAACATAGCTCCAGAGCCTAGCACCTTGCTCATACTAAGCATGCACTCCACCACTGATGTCCCTCCACAGCCTTTACATTGGACTTTTTGATGGAGATAGATCAATAAGTAAAATTATCATCTGAGTAAAACTTTTTTTTTTTTTTTTTTTTTTTTTTTTGGTTTTTCGAGACAGGGTTTCTCTGTGTAGCTCTGGCTGTCCTGGAACTCACTTTGTAGACCAGGCTGGCCTCGAACTCAGAAATCCGCCTGCCTCTGCCTCTGGGATTAAAGACGCGCACCACCACGCCCCGGCCAAGTAAAACTTTCAATGCATCTATCCCCCAAATCTGGAAGTTTATTTTGTTTGTTTGTTTGTTTGTTTTTTATTTTGTTTCATGGCTCAGTGGTAGAATTTTTGTTTGAAGTTGCAGAAGTAATTCCAATCTTGTTTCAGGTGTTAGAGAAGGGATGAACGTTTGTAAAATGGAATACAATTACAGAGAAGCATGTTAATTTGGAAACAACGGAATGTAGGCTAACTGAAGTGCCCATAAAAGTGGGATTGCTGCAGCTGTACTAGAACTTCCATGGCTACTTTAATCTACATATTCAAATTTCTGCTATTTAAAAATTATTATATTTCTCTTCTCATGATATTATAGGTTATACAAGTGTTTCAAAATTAATGGTTTCGTCTTGTATTAGTCAGGGTTCTTTAGAGTCACAGAACTTATGGATAGTCTCTATATAGTAAAGGAATTTATTGATGACTTACAGTCTGCAGTCCAATTCCCAACAAAGTAGAAAAACAATGATCTTCTGAAAACACACTGATTGTAACTTGTTACACACTTATACCTCCTTTGTAGGATTGTATGATAATGAACAAATACAATGCCCAGAGCAGTGTCTGATGTGTATTAAATGCTCAGTAAATACTAGATGTTGTTATGGTATCTGAAGTTTTTGAATACACCATGTATTCTCTGGTAGGGTCCATCTTGTTCATGGTAGAAAAACACAGTGTCTTTCTAGTAGAGACAGGTATTCTAGGTAAGGGAAAAGCCAATAATAAAGGGATGGGTCGTTTTAGTTTTGCTACTGTGTAAGATGTTTGGAGGTAAAGTGATAGAAAAAAAAAAACAACCAAAACCCTACATCTAGAAATGAAAATCTCATTTTGGGGAAAAGCTCTTGAGCTGTCTTGAAAAGATGGGTATAGCACACACACAGCAACAAGTGATGAGAAGGACCTGACATTCTTTGTTGCTGGCAAGAATAAAAATAGTACAGCCAGCTTAAAAGGTAGCTTGGCAGTTTATTATAAAACTACACGTCGAGCCGGGCGTGGTGGCGCACGCCTTTAGTCCCAGCACTCGGGAGGCAGAGGCAGGTGGATTTCTGAGTTCGAGGCCAGCCTGGTCTACAAAGTGAGTTCCAGGACAGCCAGGGCTACACAGAGAAACCCTGTCTCGAAAACACCAAAAAAAAAAAAAAACTGCACGTCTTATCATACAATCTGGTAATTATGCACCTTGGCATTACATAATGGAGTTGAAAATTATGTTCACATGAAAACTGCATTGGTATTAGAAGCTTTATTCATAATTACCCAAACGATAAGCATCCACAATGTCCTTCATTAAGTGAACAAAGAAATAAACCAGGGCACATTCATATGTAGAATGGGTTTTAGCAGTGAAAAGAAACAAGCTAACAAACCATAAAAAGACTTGGAGGAAATCTAAATTATGAAATGCAAAGGCCAGTCTAAAAGCTGATATGCCACATGCTTCCAGTGATATGACATTCTGGAGAAGGAGGATCTGTGGAGGCAGAAAAAAGATACATGCCTTTAATCTCAACACTTGAGGGGGCCGTGGCAAGTGGATCTCTGTGAATTGGAGGTCAACTTAGTCTACAATTGTGGGTTCCAGGACAGCCAATGCTACACAGTGACCCCTGCCCCACTCTCCATCTGCCTCAGACAAAAAGATCATTAGTTAC
Organism: Mus minutoides; assembly: GCA_902729485.2. Taxonomy (NCBI): domain Eukaryota; kingdom Metazoa; phylum Chordata; class Mammalia; order Rodentia; family Muridae; genus Mus; species Mus minutoides. The sequence goes on along the minus strand of LR749743.1, from coordinate 544,247 downwards.
CATTAAGTAGGTGAGTGGGAAGGATGAAGAGACAGAGCACAGGAGTTTGGGGGCAATCAGACTTCCATGTGTTACTCACATAGAGAATACATGAATTGTTTATTCAAATTCACAAGTTCTCTAACACTAGATAAGAACTCTAACTAAGCTTTAGGCTTTGGGTAATGATCCTTTATCAGTGTAGGTCCATTAGTGGAGAAAGAGTACATGTGTGAGACTAGATATTTGGCAAGTTTCTGTACCTTCTACTAAATTTTTCTGTGAACCTAAAATAGTTCCAAAATCTTAACAAAGGACAGTTTCAGAAGTGAAATTGTAGTTACTGTTATATAACAATCTAGCCCCCAAACTTGGTAGCTCAAAACAGTTGTCCTTTAATTTGCTCAAAGCTCTGAGTGTCAGTAATTTGGACCAAGCTTAGTAGTTCTTCACTTGATCTCACCCGGAGTCATTCCTATGGCTGTAACTGTCTAGTGCAGTGGTTCTCAATCTCTGGGGGTCTCAACCCCTTTAGGGGTGAACAACCCTTTCACATGGGTCACCTAAAACCATTGGAAAACACAGATGTTTACATTACAATTCAGAACAGTAGCAAAATTAGTTATGTGGCAATAAAAACAATTTCATGGTCACCATACCATGAGGAACTGTATTAAAGGATGGCAGCATTAGGAAGGTTGGGAACCACCGCTCTTATGGCAGCCCTCCAGTTGGATAGTATTAGGATGGCTTCTCTTGTACATCTGGCTCTTTTGGCCATCAAAGTAGTAGTGGTAGTACATTGGCTAGACTTCTTCACATGGCAGTAGAAGAATTCTCACAGCAGTAGAAGCTAAGGTGGCTCTCCAGCCTTTCATGGCAGGCTATTTCACTGTATTCTATTACCCAGAAAAAGTTAGAAGGCCATTCTAGATGCTACGGGAAGAGAAATATACTCTACCTTGATGGAAGAACTGTAACAATTTTGCAGAGGGGAAACCTACTACTAACAGATGTCAGAGTCAGTATAGGGAGTGTTGCTTGGACCCTTTGGTCTTTTGCCTAATTATTCAAAGCTCCTTGGTTGTCCTTGTTAACCTGTCTCTCTCTCTCTCTCTCTCTCTCTCTCTCTCTCTCTCTCTCTCTCAGAACAAAAATAAATTAAAATGAAAGCAATTTTTCAATAATTAATTGAGTTTTGAAAACTCTGAAGGATCAAACGATTTTGAAAAAGAGAATATAAGGGGCTGGAGAGATGACCCAGTGATTGATTAAGAGCACTGGCTGCTCTTCAAGAGGATCTGGGTTCGATTCTAAGCACCCACATGGCAGCTCACAACTCTAGTCTATAACATCAGTAGAGATCCATTGCTCTTTTTTTTTTTTTAAGATTTTTTTTTATTTATTATATGTAAGTACACTGTAGCTGTCTTCAGACACTCCAGAAGAGGGAGCCAGATCTCTTTACAGATGGTTGTAAGCCACCATGTGGATGCTGGGATTTGAACTTATCACCTTCGGAAGAGCAGTCGGGTGCTCTTACCCGCTGAGCCATCTCACCAGCCCCGATCCATTGCTCTTTATAGCCTCTGTGGGCATCAGGAATACATGTGAATCATTGACATACATGCTGACAAAACACTCATCCACATAAAATAAGTAAACAATAATTTTGAAACTTTTGTTAAAGCTAGGCATGGTAGCTCATGCTTGTAATCCTAGTGATTGGGCAGTCAAGGCAGTAAGGTTACACAAGTTTGAGGCCAGTCTGGACTGCAGAGTAAATTCCAGACCAGGCTATACAGGCTGTACAAGCAAATAGCAGAGGGCTGGGGAGACCACTCAGTGGTTAATAGTATGTACTATTTTTCCAGAGGACTCATGTTTAGGTACTAGGACTTCAGCTCCAGGGGATACAACACTGTTTTCTAGCTTCAGAGGGCACCATAGCCATGCACTCACAAGCATAAAGATATTGATGAAATAGTTTAAAGTACAATTTAAGTTCTTTTTAATATCCTTAGGAACTTGAGCTTGATTAACAGGAGTACTGGAGACCTACTCAGAATTCTGACTGTAATAGACAAAGATTTTGTATTAATTACCTCATCAGCTGTTAGTGTTTAATTAAATTCCTAGTGTTTTAAGTGTTTTAATGAAAGTCGTTCAAATTTGCATCTGCAGTATTAATTTTCTTGGGAAATTATTTGATTGATATTTTGTTCAGGTAGACATCTGTGACCACCTTTTAGAATTATCTAAAATACTGAATGAGTTGATTCTGAATTGGTTGTTTTTACTTCTGTCTTACTTACCAGTACACAGCAGATTAAAAAGGCATTTTTCTCTGAACTGTGTTTGTTTATAACCTTTGAGGTTGCTATTTTATTCTGCTGTCTGTTCTGAAAGACTTCTTAGCCTTTGTTCATTAATCATAGGAAGCAGGTGTGCAACATGCCTTGCCCTTAAGTGGAACATCTAAAATTAGTCCTGCTACAATCAGTGGCTGGGAACAAAGTTTCAGCAGTGTATTGCATGTATTAAGCAGATACTGCAAAGTTAGAAGAAACTGCCAAGCAATAAGTAAGTGGTCTATGTTATGTTTGTGTCCATATATTTATTTAAATATACAATTAGAAAACCTTTTTATTAAACAGATGAATGAATCACAACTGTTAGTTCATATACTCTGTTTAACAACAGCTTTACTTATAAACTATGCTGTTTATCCATTTCAGAAGAAAAATACCTAGGAAACTTAAGATGATAACAGTTATTCTGCATATTTATCTTGTTTAGCTTGTAAAGGAATATAATCTGTTTCTGTTTATGGATGATTCCTTTTTCTCTTTTTTCTTAGAATTCATATAAACCTGGTCAGGAATATGGCATCCTGGTTATATGAGTGTCTTTGTGAGGCTGAGCTTGCACAGTATTATCCTCATTTTACTGCGCTTGGCCTTCAAAAAATAGATGAATTAGCCAAGGTTACAATGAAGGACTACTCCACATTGGGAGTCCATGACATGAACGACCGCAAACGTCTTTTCCAACTTATCAAAATCATTAAGATTATGCAAGAGGAAGATAAAGCCCTCGGTAGCCCAGAACATCCTCTTCAGGCAAGCAGCCTGTACCCCAAACCTCGGGAATTCAGATCTGGGCCCCGAAGACAACTGCATTTTGATTCTCCTTCTGCCAGCAAAGACAAAATGGCCAACAATGAAATGGGCAGTTTATCCAACTTCTCTGTAGATGAGCAGAAGTCCACTTCCCTGAAAGTGCTGGAACACATGCTACCAGATGATTCCCAGTACCAGACAGAAATAAGAGCCCTGGATGCCTCTGCTGCTGATGCTTATATGCAAACAGAAACCAACACTCTGCTCTTCTCATCAAATTATTTTTCTCCACATCTGGGAAATTGTGATATTCCCGTTATTCAAAGAGTCTCTCATGTGTCAGGGTATAACTATGGAATTCCTCATTCTTGTGTCAGGTAATACTTTATTTTTATATTTTTGGGAGAAATAGGGGAAGACAGCATAAGGCAAAGGCAGATTTCTTCGTCATGACCAGAGGAGTGCAAATACTCCAAATTCTTAGTAAGTGACTATAACATATGAATGATAGTTAGCAAGTTTTGCCTTAATAATCGCAGTAAGTGGATAGAAGCAAATTTATGAGGAACTGGAATTTTCCAGATGGCAAAAAGCCGATGTACATTGTTCATGTATATCAAAAAACAGCTGCTACTTACCAGGGTCTGCTATAGTCCTCTAGCAGACCTGTTACTATTACTTCCTAGACTGTACCATGATAGCTTAGTGTACTCAAGAAAGCAGAGTCGTTAATCTGCTTTCTGCAGTGGAAAAAGAGTCACACCATTCACAAGAATTTTTTTTTTTTAAGGCTTTCAAATTCATACCAGTCAGACGATCTAGAGCTACTTAAGGCCAGAGAGCAGGTAGTTAAATTGAGTAGTTTTTCGAACAGTTAGGTCATCTGCAAACACTGAAGCAGGAGCCTGATTCTGGCTGCAGGTTTGTTTTTTGTTTGTTTGTTTTTTAAATCCAGCCCTGAAAAAAACATGACTTTTTTGGTGATTACAAAGAGTAAGACCTTTTGATAGCAATTAGAGGGTGTGAGTCAGAATGGCAGGAAGCTATTTTCACCTAGCACTTCTAGATAGAATTTTAAATAAGATGCTTGAGAGGTGAAATACTGAATAATACCCAATGCTAAGAATGTTATAGTAGAAAATATGTTCCTTTAAAATATATCACTTGTTGAGGCGAACGGGGACGGCCGGAGCAAGCCAGGACGGCCGAAGCTAGCGGGGCCGGAGCGAGTGAGGCCAAACGGGTACGGCTGGAACGAGTGGGGCCAAGCGGAGCCGATCGGAGCAAGCGGGGCTGGCCGGAACGAGGAAAAAAAAAAAAAAATATATATATATATATATATATATATATATATATATATATATATATATATATATATATATCACTTGTTACATTACTAAGAAAGAAACACACACGCACACACATACATACACACACACACACTTGGTTGGTTTTTTTTTTGTTTTTAGTGACAGAGTTCCTCTGAGTAGCTTTGGCTGTCTTGAAACTCACTTTGTAGATTACACAGGCTTTGAACTCACAGAGATCTGACTGCCTCTGCCTCCTCATTGCTGGGATTGGGTGAAAGTACCAGTAGTCGTGTGAAATACTTGTTCTAGCATAGCACAGAGAATTTAGAACTATTTTTCTTATTTTAATTGTAGATTGTGGGGCTGGTGAGATGGCTCAGCGGGTAAGAGCACTGACTGCTCTTCCAAAGATCCTGAGTTCAAATCTCAACAACCACATGAAGGCTCACAACCATCTGTACAGATACAGTGTAGTTACATACATAAAATAAATAAATCTTTAATTGTAGATTGTAAATATGAAAGGTAAAAGAACAAACTTTCTTTTTTTAACTACTTTAGTTTTTTATTGAACAACACATAAAATATAAATTACAATTATTTATTAAAAATACTGCTTTTCAGTGCTTAACACATCAAGACTTGAATGAATATTTTAATTTAGATGTTGACATTACATTTACTTTACAATATTAAGTAATAGCTATGACATCTGACTCTAAGTATGAAGATAATATATCTGGAGGCTCTTAGATGTTAGGGGACAAATTAAGAGATGACAGACAAACGTAATCATTTGTGTCAGGCATGGCGGTACGTGCAAACCCAGCACGCAAACAAGACAGACAAGAGGCTGATGAGCTCAAGCCACACAGAAATACCCTGTCTCAAAAACAGACGAACCAAAAAGCACCCAGTAGGAAAAGAACACACTTTCCTCTTTGCCTTTTGAACTTAAAAATTCAGACCACAGGCCTTTTGTCCATGAGACTCCTCCTGGAATCCCTGCACAACTCTAAAAATGACTGGCTGGGGATAGCAGTACAGAGGTAATCCTAGCACTGTGGATACTCAGGACACAATGCAAAACCTCATCTCAGAGCCTCACAAATAAAAATAAAAAGGACTAAGCATTTTCTGTCCTTTTTGAATAGCTTCCTATGGTTCGGTTATTAATACTAAACATCTGGGGCAAGGGGACTTTCAGGATAGCATTTGAAATGTAAATGAAAAAAATATCTAATAAAAAATACTAAACATCTAAAGATTTTGACCTAACACCCTTGTTTAAATGAGAATAAAACATAAAAAGTAGATTTTATAAAGGATCAGATAATAATATGAAATCAAAAAGTAGACTAGATTCCAAAATAATAAGTTAAAATACTCTATTTTTTTCCTTGTGAAAAATTAAGTGCATATGCAAAAGAAGGGACTTGTCATCAAGTCCCATGCTTCAGATGATGCATTGGTCTCATGTTCTAGCTGAAATAATAAGATGTGCTTTCAGATGCTTAAAATCATGCGCTATGAATATTGGAAAGTTTGTTTGTTTGTTGTAAAAACTAACTTAGATCCTGGCAAAAAATAATTTTCCAGCCACTTAGAAGGCTCATAAAATCAGAATTTATTTGAAACAGTTATATCACTATTTAATTTTGTATTAAAGTTTTTGCAAATTTTGTATATCTATTATTAAATTTTCTAAGGGACTGTCAAATAAATTTTAAAGTGTAAATGAGGGAACAATTTATTCTTTTTTTTTTTTTTTATTTTTGAGACAGGGTTTCTCTATATAGCCGTGGCTGTCCTGGAACTCACTTTGTAGACCAGGCTGGCCTTGAACTCAGAAATCCGCCTGCCTCTGCCTCCCAATTTATTCTTTTACATAGACCAAACTTATTTAATCCTGATAAAAATAACCTGCCTTCAAAAACCTTATTTTTAGCGTGAAAATAGACCTTTTCTTTTTTTTTTTTTAAACCTAACTTTAGAGATTTCTATGTAAGTGGTTGGTTCTTATATATACCACACGAGTCTCAGCAAGTAAACCTTGTGGAAGGCGATGGGCACTGAATAACTCACTGAAACCAGTAAAAGACTGCACCGCACCAAATAGGAGACTGAGCCAGGAGTGGACAGGATCAGTCATAGAATGGCTCTGAGAAGAAATATATGGTTATATTCTAATGAATGAATAAATCCATATGGGGTGAAGCAGTAAGTGGAGCTGGGGAGATAGTACAGTCGATAAAATGTTTGCTGTGTAAACTGAAGGACGAATTCGATCCCCAGCACACACACACATAAGAAGCCAGTGTGGTAATACATGCTTGTACTCCCAGCACTGAGGAGTAGACAGTGGATCTCTAATGCTTGCCCTAGATTCCAGTGAAAAATTCTGTCTCCGAAAACAAGGCAGTCCAGTCCTGAGGAGAACCACACCTAATGTTGTCTGTCCCCTGGCCTCTGCACACATAGGTGCACATACAGAGACACAAGCAAAGTAAGAAGTAACAAGACTCAGGGAGGGGCTGAGCGTATCTCTGAGGTATAGGAGGTAAAGTACAGTGAAACTCACCACCTAATTTGAAACACTTAGTTTCAATCCAATAGGATTCAAAAAGAAAGGGATGTAGGGTCTGGGGATGTCATTCAGTTGGTAGAGTGCTTATTTAACATGCCCCAAACCTTGAATTTACTCCCTAGCATCAGATAAACTGGGTCTGGTGGTATATGCCTGTTACCCCAGCCTGATTTACAAGAGACTCTGTCTCAAAACAGTCAAGCATTCTTCAAACAAGAATTTTGATTAATGATCAAGAAAAATGTTAAGTGTGCAAGAATTGAATTGAAAGGGAACAAGAGATATATGGATTTGGATTTTGGAAAGGCCTTGGTGTCTTAGTAGCAGAATATAGGGAGATTTTGATGACCAACAAACTGGAGTTCAGGGGCCACAAAGAGCACTAGGAGCCAAACACACACGTCTCAAAGCTAAAATAACTGAGATTTGGTGTCTAGCTGCTCCCTCCTTCCTTCCTTCCTTCCTTCCTTCCTTCCTTCCTTCCTTCCTTCCTTCCTTCCACCTTTCCATCCATATTTCCATCCTTCTTTTTCTTCTCTTCTCCTTCTCTTTCTCCTCTTCTCCTTCTCTACCTCTTCCTCCTCCTCTTCCTCTTCCTCCTCTTCCTCTTTGATAGGGTAGAGGATGAGGTGGTGTAGGTCAGAGATGAAACCAGAGGTTAGCTAATAAAACCTTTCTCATTGCTGACAGTTATTGTGGAATTATTTACATGAGCTTGGCATATAGGTGGCATATTGCAGGCCTGTAATCCCAGCACATGGGAGGTAGAGCCAAGAGGCACCACAGTCTAGCCTTCACTACAATAGTGAGTCCTGTCCCAAAATGTGGGTTTGATGGTACTTACCTATAGTCACAGCACTTGGGAAGCTAGGGTAAAAAGTCAGGGCCAGCCTGAGCTACATAGCAAGTTTGAACTAGTTGAACTTGTTGAACTAGTTGAACCAGTTTGAACTACAAAGTGAAACCCTGTCTCAAAACAAAACCAACCAAACAACCAAACAACAACAACAAAAAAACCCCACAAATAATTATATTAAAAACCCCAAATATATTAAAGATACTCAAAATGTACTGACACTTTGACCATTTAAGAAATTGAATCCTTTTCTTAAAAATTAAAGTCTATTTGTAAACATATATCAGGCAGATCACCTCAGAGAATCCTTGGACTGAAATGGAGAAAATCAGAGTTTGTGTTCGAAAACGACCTTTAGGTGTAAGGGAAGTACGTCGTGGAGAAGTTAATATTATTACTGTAGAAGATAAAGAAACTCTGCTTGTCCATGAGAAAAAAGAAGCAGTTGACCTTACACAATATATTCTTCAGGTAGGATCTCTCACTTACTGTGTTTCAAACTAATATCAAGTATGTCAGTTTTTTACTTCATATTTAAATGGTTGTTCTAAAATCCAGTTTCTGGTTCATGTAATCATATTTAGTGGTTCTTTGTTTGCTTGATTGATTATTTATTTTGAGATAGGATCTCACCCTTGCTAGAACTGAAAGAGATCCAACTGCCTCTGCCTCCCGAATGCTGGGACTAATGGCATGTGCCATTGAGCCCAGCTCTCGATTTTTATTCTAAGTTATTGAAACCTTGGTCCTTCATTCTTTAAAGTTGTAGTGGGATTATGATATACATTGTTAGAAAACCATCATTCCTGCTTTATGCAATGAAGCTCTACCATATATTCACTTAGCATGTTTATGTCAGTTAGTAAAATCAAGGGTACAAATGAGGGAATAAAAAGAATTTGAGCAGTAGTTGTTGGTGACCAATTGTTGAGAGTGATGGTTATATGCTTGTTCTCCTTTTCCCCCTGCATTATGGAATATGAATGTTTTGGGGGTTTTGTTTTATTTTGTTTGAGACAGTGTGTTCTCTCTGTGTAGCTCTGACTGTCCTGGAACTTGCTCTGTAAATTATGGGCCTTAGGTTCAGAGGTCTTGCCAGCCTCGGCCTCCTGAATGCTGTGATTAAAGGTGTGAGCCCCTTACCATTACCTAGCTGCCTGTTTGTTTTTGAGTCAGAATATCACTATATAGCCCTGACTGGACTAGAACTTGCTGTTTAGCCCAGGCTGGCCTTACTGCACAAAAATCTACCTGCCTCTTCCTCCCCCATGCTGGAATTAAAGGCATATGTCAACTGAACTCTTTTTTTTTTAAAAACAAAAACCTCACTATGTAGCCCTGATTGCCCTGGAATTTGTTAGGCACACCAGGCTAGACTTGAACTTGCAGCTGTCCTCCTGCCTCTTCCTCCCGAGTACTGGGATCACAGGCATGTGCTTTCCATGCTCAGCAGGGAATGCCAGTTTATCACTCTGCTGAGTGTGAGTTTAAGGCAGGCAGAGTATGACTCTGTAGTCCAGGCTGGCCTTGGATTCATGACTTTTCTGATTGAGCATCATGAGAGCTGTTACAGGCAGCTCATCTAGGTCTTGGGTGAGTATGAATCTTCTATTTAATTATGGATAATATATTTTCACATTTAACTTACAAAGGTTTAATAAAATACCACTCAGATACATAAAAAATTTTAAACTACAAAAAAGTTTGGTGTTGAAAAGGACTTACTCCAAGTTAGCAAATATCCGTATGCACTACTTCTATTAAAAAGCAACAAGCCGGGCGTGGTGGCGCACACCCTTAATCCCAGCACTCAGGAGGCAGAGGCAGGCGGATTTCTGAGTTCGAGGCCAGCTTGGTCTACAGAGTGAGTTCCAGGACAGCCAGGGCTATACAGAGAAACCCTGTCTCGAAAAACAAAACAAAACAAAACAAAAAAAAAACAACAACAAAAAAAAGAAGCAACAAACTCCACAAATGAAAGGAAATCATATAATCATAGTATGTTCAGAGTTTGAAATTTTGGGGGCTAAGGAAATGGCTACACAAACATAAGAAGCTGAGTTCAAAATCCAGCCCCCACTTAACAAGCTGGGTGTTAGGGCAGATAGCTGTAACCCAGCAGCTGGAGACAGAAGGCTTTTGGGCCAGTCTAGCCAATTGATGAGCCTCAGGTCTAGTGAAAGATCCTGTTTCAAAAAATGAGATTCCGGGCTGGTGAGATGGCTCAGCGGGTAAGAGCACCCGACTGCTCTTCCAAAGGTGATAAGTTCAAATCCCGGCATCCACATGGTGGCTCACAACCATCCGTAACGAGATCTGGCGCCCTCTTCTGGAGTGTCTGAAGACAGCTACAGTGTACTTACATATAATAAAATAAAAAAAAAAATCTTTAAAAAAAAAATGAGATTCCAAGTGATGCCCAATGTCAGTCTCTGACCTTCATGTTTGCACACACAGGTGTGTACATCGGTGCCTACACACAGAGTTTGGGACCCAGAGTTTCTTTTACTTTGAATCTGCCTTCTTAGTCTGCCTTTAAAAAACACTCATATTGAACATTAATTCTTTCTCTTGTTCAGTTACAAAATGCAGTGACTGGTAACAAGAAAAATGTGGTGATCAATAGGCTGTGCTAGCAATTCACTTAGTCAGCTGCAATATTATTCTATTGCAGTAAATCTTTTCACACTGAAGTCAAATTGTTGAAACTTACCTCTTCTTTCAAACTTGCATTGTTCTTACAAAAATTGAGTTTCACAGTGGCATCTAGAGTAATCCAATAGTCTTCCTATGGGCAATAAATTACTAGGGCACTGTACAGCCAACCCAATCATTTTAACAGCTTCATTGATTGTTGATCAATGCACAGTCTATTAGGTTTGAGTGGAAGATACTTACTTTGAAGATAGTCTAAATGATCAATTAGTTGTAAGGCTAGTTAGTTTTATGGTTGCTATAGCCATGGTAATAGCTGTGTCCAATCACCATCTACCCAAAGCCTCCTTAATGATGCTTCAGTCATAGCAATTCCCTCCAGGAGGCATCATATTACCTTTTGTATTTTTCCATTATCCCCAAACACAATAACCTTACTCCTTTGTCATTGCCATTGATCAATATTTATTGACTATCCATAGATTCCATGGCATTTTCTCTGCTGTTGAACTTTGGACCTCTGCTCTCATAGGTCAGAGTCCTTATTTGTCAATACTATGATATAAAAATACCACTTTTTACTTTCTTTTAAAGAAGTCTGTATTGAATTTGATGCTAAATAAAAGTGATCCCAGATCTTTAGTTTTTATTTTGAAACTTGCTCAGGGAGTAAAACTGAAAATTTGTCTATGTAGTTAAATAACCTATCTTTTCCAATCAAGTATGTCCACCACATACCGGTTAAAAATTGTATGCAAACACAACAACTCAAAAAACAAAACTAATTATTTTTTTTCTAAATTATTTCTTTTTTGTTTTTCTTTCTTTTTTGTTTCATTTGATTGTTTTGTTTTACTGTTTTGTTTTGTTTTTCGAGACAGGGTTTCTCTGTGTAGCCCTGGCTGTCCTAGAACTCACTTTGTAGACCAGGCTGGCCTCGAACTCAGAAATCTGCCTGCCTCTGCCTCCCGAGTGCTGGAATTAAAGGCGTTTTGTTTTACTTTTACATTCCATCCCTGCCAAATACTGGAAATTCAGTCCAGAGCCTCATTTGTGCTAGGAAAATATTTTACCACTAAACTGCATCCCAAGCTCTACCCTACTTTCCAATTTAAAAAGGGGGTGCATTCATCCATTCCTTTGCTTGTTTGTTTATTGGGAGAATGTAGCACTATTTAGTCTGCTGGCTTGGCATTTCCTCTGAAGCCCAGGTTATATACTTGTGATCCTCTTGCTTTGGCAACTCAAGTTCAAAGATTACAGGCGAGTACTACCATGCTTAGCTAGTCTTTTACATTTGTACAGGGCTCTAGAGTTGGCTCAGGGGTAAAGAGTACTTACTGTTCCTCCAGAGGATTTGAGTTGAGTCCTAACACCTATGTTAGGCACCTCACAACAGTCTGTAAGGCCAGGTCCAGGGGATCCAACACCCTCTTCTGGCTTTGGTGAACATCTGGGCAAATGTGTACACATCAGTACAAAATAAATTTGTAAGGGGACGCCACGATTCACAGGATCAACAGGATTATTTTGGTTTTGGTGTTAAGACATGGTCTCACTATATAGCTCTGGCTGGCTTGGAACTTAACTGTGTAGATCAGGCTGACCTGGAACTCACAAGATCCACCTGTCTCTGCCCTCAGGTGCTGGTATTAAAGGTGTGTGCCACCATGCCTGACAGGGCTGTCTTTAATTTTGTGAAACAAAAAGGAATACATGCTTTCCAGAAAGGCACTTCTTGTGGTTCATTGGTTGGGTCTTTACGGGAAGGTGGGCAGGGGACAAAACAGGATGTTATCATGTAGCCCTGACTGGACTAGAGGTCATTATGTAGAACAGACTGACCTCACTCACAGAGATCTGCTTGCCCCTCCCTCCCAAGTGCTGAGATTAAAAAATATGTGCTACCATGCCTGGCTCTGGTTGGTTGGGTTTTAAGACAGCCAATACTGATTTAAACTTGTGATCCTCTTGCCTCAGTGTCTCCAGTGCTGGAACTGCGTATGCATACCCTGTTCCTGGCTTAGTTCCAATTATTTAAATTTATAAAAAATTGTACTGTATAGCTCAAAAAGTTAACAGGGGCTGTCTAAGTGCAATAAATTATAGATTGGTTTTCTTCCTCTTTTCCATATTTTCAAATGTTATCAATAATTTGGTTGAGACAGGGTCTCTACATAGTCTCAGCTGTCCTAGAGCTCACTATGTAGACCTTGACTTAAAGAGCTCCACCCAGGGGCTTAGCGGTTAAGAGCACTGACTGCTCTTCCAGAGGTCCTGAGTTCAAACGTCAGCAACCACATGGTGGCTCACAACCATCCGTAATGAGATCTGATGCCCTCTTCTGGTGCATCTAAAGACAGCTACAGTGTACTTACATATAATAAATAAATAAATAAATAAATAAATAAATAAATAAATAAATCTTTGGGCCAGAGCAAGAACAACAACAAAAAACAAAAACAAACAAACAAAAGCTTCACCTGCCTCTGCCTCCCCAGTGCTGGGATTAAAGCCATTCCTGGCTAAATTGTCTCATTTTTATATTGATATTTTTAAATACAAAGATAGGATAGATGTTGAATAGGTATCTTTTGATCACTTTCTTTGGTCTCATATTTAACTGTAAAGCAGGGGAATGAATGGATCTGGAAAATATATTAATGTGGTAGCCCAGACTCAGAAAGACAAGCAGCATACATATATTTTCTTTCTGGTTTTAGTATGTGTGCTGTTGAAGCTAGAGATGCATCTCTCTCTCTCTCTCTCTCTCTCTCTCTCTCTCTCTGGTTTTTGTTTGTTTGTTTGTTTTTCAAGACAGGGTTTCTCTGTATAGCCCTGTCTGTCCTGGAACTCACTCTGTAGACCAGGCTGGCCTCGAACTCAGAAATCCGCCTGCCTCTACCTTCCGAGTGCTGGGATTAAAGGCGTACGCCACCACGCCCTGCATCTTCTCTCTCATATGCACATGTTAGTGTTTAATTTTTATATATGGGTCTTGAACTGCTGGTGGTGTTCCTGAGATGACCTTGAATTCCTGATCCTCTTGGTTCTACCTCCCAAGTGCTGGGATTATAGGCACGGGCAGCCAAACCACTCATGCTTTTACTCCATGTTAGGGACTGAAGCCTTGGGGTTTATGCATGCAAAGCAAGCATTCTCCCAAAGGAACTACATATCCGGCCCAGATCGTTTTATCATTTTTCAGATTCATTCTCTAACATTCCAATGTTTGGTGACTTTGTAAATGGTAAACTTGGCTCTGTGATCTCAGTTTTTTCTCAAATGACCTAATTTCCATTCCAATGTAATGTAATAGTACATAAAAAGCCATTGGACCTGGGGAAGAGTGAGCCAAATTAAATTTGCCAAAGTGCAGTTTTCTGGATCTGTATATGCAGTTATCTAATTGAATAAATAGAGCAGGATCAAAATGAGGGAGAAGATAGGTCCTTAATCTCACTCATTGTGTGATAACTGTCATTCTGCTATAGTCAGCTTTAACTTACTAAACTTTCTTACTCGGTTAGGGTATAGGTAGTTATGTCACCATCATAGTAAACCTCTAAGTTGTGCAAAAAAATAGAGCTTTTGAGTTATTGCTTTGCAGATCCAGTGTAATGAGATCTTATCTCTTCCTCAGATTACCCTGATTTTTTTTGTTTGTAGCCCTTCTGTCATATCCAGTGGTTTGCCTTTTTGTTTTGTTTTGTTTTGTTTTCCCATTGTTGTCACCTAATTTGACCCTTCCCATTTTACCAAAGAGTGACTGGACTCTAGTCACAATCTAGTCTCACTGTGAATTCAGATTAGTCTTGCAGTGAAATAGCTTAGACCATCCTTTCCTTTGTAAAATTCTGTACTGTATCCTCATTGTTTCTGAATTGTTTCTTCTGACTCCTTTAAGGCTAATGTCCAGGACTCCTAGCACTTAATCCTAGCTCTGTATTCTAGCACTGTATCTATCACTCTTCATTTACCAGAGTCCTGTATTTCAGTCATGCTGGATGTTTGCTGTTTTCCTACACAGAAACTAGTTAATTCCTTGTGTTTTCTTTCTTTGACGTTTTGCTTATACTTTGTATCTTTCTCCCTCCTCCCATCTCTACCTCTCACACCACCACATCCAATCTCATATTTCATATTATCTTTCCCAAGAAGAAAAAATGTGTTTCCATTGAATTATATCCTCCCTCTACTACTACACAAGACTTTACTAGAAGGGACATGAGGAAAGGGGTATACAGAAACTCTACTTTCTGTTCAGTTTTTCTAAAATTGCTCAAAAACTTATTGTTAGAATAAAAAGAGGGCTTGACGTGCAGTTCTGTTGGTAGAGTGCTTGCATGAGACTCTGGATTTAGTCCATAACACCACATAAACCAGGCAGGGTGGTACATTCATGTCATTCCAGCACTTAGGAGGCAGAGGCAGGGGAAGCAGAAGTTCAAGGTCATCCATCCTTGGCTGTATAACTTCAGAGTCAACTTAGGACACATAAGACCAAATAGCAAAAATCAAACAGATCCATTAAAACAAAAATTGTGACTTTCCATATAGCTAAACACTTAATAACTCCAACTCAAATTCTCAGGAGACACTGAGGCGGCACACAGTACCACAGCTGTCAGGGTACATACTCATTTATTTCACCTTTCTCTTAAAGATCTGCTCAGCACCTTCAGGAGTGGGGTGGGATAATTGTTTACCTTTGGGCTCCTTCAAGCTCCTGTTACAGTACACACACCAGCTAACAGTGAGTGTTTACGAAACTACAAGTTAAGCTATAGAACCTTCAGAATGAAAGTTGATCCCTAGAGTTCAAAAGTTGATCCTTAGAATTCACCCAACTTTTCATCTATATTGATTGGCCTTACCAAGTCTGTAAGATAATCCTTGTAGAATTAATTTACTTTCCCAGACTGTACTGGCTAGTTTTGGGTCAACTTGACACGGGCTGGAGTTATCACAGAGAAAGGAACTTCAGTTGGGGAAATGCCTCCACGAGATCCAGCTGTAAGGCATTTTCTCAATTAGTGATCAAGGGGGGAGGCCCCCTTGTGGGTGGTTTCATCTCTGGGCTGGTAGTCTTGGTTCTATAAGAGAGCAGGCTTAGCAAGCCAGGGAAAGCAAGCCAGTAAGAAACATCCCACCATGGCTTCTGCATCAGCTCCTGCTTCCTGACTTGCTTGAGTTCCAGTTCTAACTTCCTTCAGTGATAAACAGCAATGTGTAAATGTAAGCTGAATAAACCCTTTCCTCCCCAACTGCTCCTTGGTCATGATGTTTTGTCCAGGAATAAAAACACTGACTAAGACACCAGACCCAAGTATATTCATCAGTTTACCTCCCTAAGAGAGAACGAATGTTCTCACTGGAAGAACATGTACTGACAAGGTGGAAAGCAGAAAAGGACAGTCATTTAGCAGTTACTGGTTATTCATTTCTCTGAGTTTGTCAGTCAGTTACTGCCTATTGCTTAGAAATGTGTTTAACCTTTCCCATGTGTTAATAAAATAGTGGTGGTGAAAATGCACATGTATAAAAATCAAGTTTATTTTTCAGCATGTTTTTTATTTTGATGAAGTCTTTGGTGAGGCATGCAGCAATCAAGATGTATACCTGAAGACTGCTCACCCCCTCATTCAGCATATCTTCAACGGGTGAGCCAGATTGATTGCTTCTCTTACCTCTAGTTTTCTATTCTCTGTGAACTCCATTAATATATGATTGCCTTTCTAGCTCTTTTGAATTAAATAGGAATTTATGCTATAACCTAATAAACTTAATTAGATTGTTCTAGATTCATTTGATTTACTAAACATTGAGAAATCTGCAACAAAATTTCCTTTTACACTGGAAATAGTGTGTCTGTTTACTGGCTAAATAAAAGCTCTCAATAGCTTAATTTTATATCTTCAGAAAAAAAGATGTAAGAGTTTGTATTTAGCTTGAACTTTGGAGTTTCTAAGCACTTGGAAGACTGAGGTGGGAAAATAGACACAAGTTCAAGGTTAGCCTGGTCTATGTGGTGAGCTCCAAAGGCCTACACTAGGCCTATACTGCAGTGAGAACTGTCACAAAATAACTAAAGTAAAACAGATGCAAAGGAAAAAAGAGACAGAATCTCTAGAATACCTCAAAGCATCTTATGTGTAAGTGCTTGTTGCTGTGTGTGTGTGTGTGTGTGTGTGTGTGTGTGTGTGTTGGGAATTGAACTCACTGCTTCCTGCATGCAAGGCAAGCACTCTACAAACAGCTATATATACTCTAGCTCAAGTAGTCTTCAAAGTCCTTTTTATTATGTTGTATATCAGTTGTCTTATGTAGTATATCAGTTCTGTAAAATAATTCCTTTAAGAAAACATATTTTGGGTTGGGGATGATTTTACTTTTTGAATAATAAGGATTCTTCAAGGATTCTTTTTTTCTTCCTGACTTGTCATTAAACTTCTCTATGTAAATTATCGTTCTTTAAATATTTATAAATAATTCTAATTATTCTTCCCCTAGAGGAAGTGCCACTTGCTTTGCATATGGACAAACAGGTGCGGGGAAAACCTATACCATGATAGGAACTCATCAAAACCCAGGATTGTATGCTCTGGCTGCCAAAGATATCTTCAGGCAGCTGAAAGTATCCCAGTCAAGAAGAAATCTCTTTGTGTGGATCAGTTTCTATGAGATCTACTGTGGACAACTTTATGACCTCCTAAATAGAAGAAAACGGTACTAGATAAGAGTGAGAAAGAAGCCTTTGGTCTGTACATTGCTGTTGGAGCCAGGGCTCCACAGAATCCCTTTGATCACATGACTTTAATGAGAGACATTTTTGTGAAAAAGTAGTCTCTGGCATGGAGTGATCTTTCTTCTCCCTCTTTCCCTTTTCTGTTTTGAGGCTGTCTGGCTTATAGTCTTGTCTAGTATAAAACTTGCTGTTTTACCTGGGCAGCCTTGAACTTGTGATCATCCTGACTCAGCTTCCCAAGTGATGGAATTTAAGACTTTTGTCACTATGCCTAACTTGGGTACATAGTATTTAAACTGTTAATTCAGCTAAGAAAACCTGTTAATTAGCCATCTACTAAGACCTTTCCGTGCTGAGGATTGAGCCTAGAGCCTTACAGATGCTTTGGAAGCCTTCAGCCTCTGAACTACATCTCCAGTTCCTGCTAATTTTTTTTTTTTTTAAAAGGACAGTATTGGGCTGGTGAGATGGCTCAGCGGGTAAGAGCACCCGACTGCTCTTCCGAAGGTGATGAGTTCAAATCCCAGCATCCACATGGTGGCTCACAACCATTCGTAACGAGATCTGGCGCCCTCTTCTGGAGTGTCTGAAGACAGCTATAGTGTATTTACATATAATAAATAAAATAAATCTTTTAAAAAAAAAAAGAACAGTATTACAGTATCAATCAAGACTCTTCCTCTTTTTTACCTGTGAAAAAGATAACTTTCAGAAAGTCAGGAAATCAACATGTATTTAAATATTTTCCCTTTAAATAATGTTAGCATAAACTTAAAGACAGTTTTCTGAAACTGGAAAAAAAAGTCTTTTTCTACACATTCAACCTTGTAAAAATATTTATTTTTATTTTATGGTTGTGGGTATTTTGCCTGCATGTATGTCTTTGTGTGCAACAGGAACTCCTAAGTAATACACTATGAAAAACCCGTACTTACTCTGTAAGGTCTTATGCTGTCTGGGGCCTGTTTGTTCTTATATCTGGTTAGCCTTTCTGGGGTTTCTGTAAAATGCTGTCCCAGATGATACTCTTTCATATATTTGCATATATATAGATATAGATATAGATATTTTATGTATGTAAGTACACTGCCACTGTCTTCAGACACACCAGAAGAGGGCATTGGATCCCATTATAGATGGTTGTGAGCCACCATGTGGTTGAGGGAATTGAACTCAGGCCTCTGGAAGAGCAGTCAGTACTCTTAACCACTAAGCCATCTCTCCAGCCCTGGTTTCTTCTTTTATTCAGAAGTGTATTTCGGTTCCTGTTTTCTGAGCGATCATGGGCACTGGCAAGACACTTTTCCTCTTACTATTCTGTAAAGTTAGGAAATTTAGATTGAGAAAAAATATTTTTTGTTTTTGTTTTTCAGAGAGTGTCTCACTGAGTAGCCCTGGCTAGCCTGGAATACACCATGTAGCCCAAGCAAGCTTTAAACTCACAGAGATATGTCTGGTTCACCACTACAACCCCCCTTCTTTCCCCTTTTTTCTAAGAAACTAATTTATTCTCTTTCAATATCTCTCTTTCTCTCTGCCACAGAATAGAATTTCATTCTTAGCCTAAATCAGTATCTTAATAAAAAGTAAAAGTAATTCTGGACTATTGACAAGATTTAATACTTGCTGTTGGTATACCTGATTTAATATCAATGGCAGTACATAATAATGTACCACCCTGTTTGCAGGCCTGGAGTGTTGAGATGCAGCATCCCCACCCCTTGCCTTTTTACAAGAATCACATGGCTCTACTCTTAGTACTTAGACGCACAAGTTGCAGGCTAGCTTGAATTACATAATGAGACCCTGTCTCAAATAAAACAAAATAATACAAAACTATATATCAGGAATCCTACTGTTACAAGTTTAAACAAAAACAAAACAAAGCCCCACTCCTACTGTCTCTATTTAGGGAAATCATTGGCTCAGCTAACTCAGAAGGCTTCAGGATATTCTGATCCATCACTCCAGGATAATGGTGCAGTTTTTCTCTCTCTCTCTCTCTCTCTCTCTCTCTCTCTAGCTGTATCCTGAAGCTAGTTTTTTTGTAGATACAAATGGCTGCTGCTGCTGCTCCTAGAGCCCACATGCTTTCTCTTCGAGAGAGAAAAGGAGAGCATCTAGCAAGCAAAGTCCACAACTTTAGGTTGATTAGACAGTGAAGACCCTTCCCTTAGCTACCACTGCAGTAGTTACTAGCCGGGATTATGCCATCCAGGGATTGGAATATGTCTGGGTTTTATGCTCATTCTTTTGGTTTTAATCAAAAATGCTGATTTGTTTATAAGGAAGGACCACCTTGATGGTCCAAAGCTGGCAGTGGAGAAGTCGGGCTGGGGA
The DNA here is from genome assembly GCA_902729485.2 of Mus minutoides. Classification (NCBI taxonomy): domain Eukaryota; kingdom Metazoa; phylum Chordata; class Mammalia; order Rodentia; family Muridae; genus Mus; species Mus minutoides. The sequence goes on along the minus strand of LR749743.1, from coordinate 524,650 downwards.
GGGAAGCATATCCATCCCATCCGAATGGCAGAAGCACTGTCCAGTGGGAGATGTGTAGACTGTTTGGAAAGACAGGACACACCCGTGTCATACCAGCTACGCTTTTGCATCTGCAGGCTCTTTGCAAGAGAAGATAGCAAGCATGTGGTGCAGATAGCTGGCCTTCGAGAGCTCCAAGTGGACAGTGTGGAGCTCCTCCTACAGGTAACTTGTTCCTCCTCCTCCTCCTCTTCCTCCTCTTCTTCCTCCTCACACCCAGAGCAGCCTCTGGCCAGTCAACTGTGATGGCTTGGATGAAAGCAGAGGGCAGCGGCACCGTTCACAGTTGTGCAGTCTGAGCCATCTTATGAAGAGAGCTTATTTCTCCACAGTGCTAGAGAGTGGGAGATAGGGCATGTGACAGAAAGAAATGTGTGGCAAAAATGCTCTTGAGCTGGCTTCAAAGGCTGTGATTGTATTTTCTGTGGCTATGGGCTTAGGAGAAAAGGTTCTTTGCTAAAGGCAAGGATACTTGTTTTAAATAAATTTTTAATAAGCAATACTTTCACATGCTTTCAAAATCCAAAGAATTAGGAAATTCCCTTTCCATTCTCTTTTCCTGAGGCAACTTATTTTATTAGTTTTTATGTATGCTTCCAAAGGAATTTTGAAGTCTGCTTCTTTTTATTAAATGTTATCCATTTGTTGTAACAAAAATATTTTCTCACTGTTATGCATTACAGAAATATATGAAAAGATAGAAAGAGCCCTTTTACTATACCCAGCACACACAAAGACTATGTGATATCCATTAATTGCTTGTTGTTTTTTGCTTGTTCAGAGGTAATTTATTGATTTATGTACAAATATCTTTCTAGCAAACCTTCTTTTAATAATCCTTAGCCTGGCTTTTTTGGAGGAGGAGATGCTGGGGACCAAAGCCAGAGCCTGCAGCCCTAAGCAAGCACTCTGCCGCTGGGCTCTGGGCTCAATCCTGGCTTTGCATTAGTTTGTTCATAGATCCTTTTCTTTGATTAAAAAATACCTTAACTTTTTTTTTTTTTAAGATAAGGTCTTATGTAGCTCAAGCTGGCTTCTAACTTAGTGTGTAACCAAGAATGACCTTGAACTTCTTACTGGAATGATTGCAGGAGTGAGCCGCTATACTTAGTTTGTTGTTTCATTTGTTTGATTTTGTTAAGACAAGGTTTTTGTAGAGCTCTGGCTTTTTTCTTTTTTGGAGCTCACTTTGTAGACCAGGCTGGTCTCATATCTGCCTGCCTCTGTCTGCCAACTGCTGGGATTAATATATGTACCACTACACTGACTTGGGTTATTATGTTTACTTAACTAACAGATATTTGGCTGGAGGATTTTTTGGTCCTTTTTGTTGTTGTTTTTTTTCCAAATACCATGTGATTTAATCACCATAAAGTAAGATCCATACTACAGCTCATCTTTCATAGGAACAAACTGAAGCTAAGATTGGAAGCTGGTGGTCAGAACTAGGAGAGCCAGCTTCCAGCCCAGAGTTAGCAACTCTCAAGCAACACCCTTTTCATTGTACTTTATAATTCTAATGAATAATTGAATCATTTTTTTCTTAAAGTAAAAAAAGATACCCACTGAATCAATATGTTTATGGCAGTATCTTCAGGATTGTTTGCTTAAAACTGAGCACTTACAGAGCTGTTCACCCACAAATAACCAGTTGGGAGGATGCATGCCTTTAATTCCAGCACTAAGGCAGAGGCAGGCAGATCTTTGTGAGTTCAAGGCCAGCCCGGTCTTCAAAACAAGTTCTAGGTCAGCCAGGGCCTAATAAATAGGAAAGACATTCTGTTATCAATCTCAGGCCTCTAGGCACACTTGAAGAAATAACTTAGAAGATTCTTTCAGCTCAGGGTTCCAGAGGGTTCAGTTTGTGGTCACTTTCCCCATAAACTTAGGCAAAACATGGCAGTGTGGCAAAAAGCAGATGTTCATGCCACTGAGAATATAAACCAGAAGTAGAGACAGGAAGTGGCCAGGAATAATAGACTCAAAAGACACACTCCCAATGTGTGTGCTGTTTCCCCTAGCCAGGCCCTACTTCCTGAAGTTTCCTTAAGTTCCCAAATAACTCCACCACCTGGAGACAAAGTTTATGGGGAACATTGCATATTCAAACCATAACGTTCTATTCTAGTTCCAAAGGCTTGTGGTTGTTTCATAATACAAATGCTTTTATTTTATCTCCAGTTGAACCCCAAATCTTAACAGTCCATTCCAGAACCAAAATTTATTCTCTCTTCTGAGACTAAAGATAAACTCTTACCCAAGTTTCTATAAAAGCAGAAGGAAGCGTCTGAAGAAATAGCCAGCACCCACATGGCAGCTCACAACAAATTGAAACTCCACTTCCAGGAGATCTAATACCCTTTTCTGGTCTGGTACACATGTGCACATACATGCTTGTAGGCAAACATACACATTAATTTTTTAAAGAAGGACTATACTTCCAATATACAATTGTTACAGAATGAGCATTCCCACCCCAAAAGGAAAGAACAAGACAGTATCAAGGAAGATGCAGACCAAAGCAAGACCCAGACCCAGCAAGGCAAAATATTAAATCCTGTGGTTCAATGCCCAGCATCTGGTGCACGCGATGGCATGATGCAGCGCTAACAGTCTGGACAGCTGACTCATGGCCTTTTTCTTGAGCTGGCCTTGCTTTTTGCCTGCAGCTTTCCCTAGTAATCAAACTCAAGCTTGTATGACAAATACTTTACGAGCAGGGTTATCTTCCCAGATCTTGGTTCTTTGTAATGGCACTAATCTGTGTAATAACCTCATCCTCCTAAGTCACCACTCCTTTTCCAGCCAGATTGTGTGTGCTTAGATTCCTACCTGATCGTTACTGTAAATCTGGCTGAAAATTATAACCATGCTACAGACCCAGCCCTGCTTTCTTGAACTTTCCTGTCAACTTAGTCAATTACCTTAAAATTCAGCCTTCTGTACAGTTTCTGGACATGGACAAAATATAGACAAATTCTTTGCCAAAATGTAACCTGAATGGCTCCCGTCCTATCCCAGTAGTGTCTTTGTTCTCATCTGAAATTCATGGACAGTCTTCACCGCCTGCATTCCTGTCAGCATTGTTCCTCTGAACTCCACCAGGATCATCTGTAAACTCTCTGCTGACAGCATTCCAGGACTCCTGTCACAGCTGCCTCCAAAGTATTCACCTCCAAAGCAGTCTCACTATGTAGACCAAGCTGGCCTTGAACTCACAGAGATCTGCCTGCCTTTGTCTTCTAAATGCTGGGATTAGTGAGACATTCTTTTTGTTTTGGTTTTTGAGACAGGGCCCAAAGTATTCACAAGGCTGGTTTTGATTGAGCTTGCCATGTAGCCTAGGATGGCCTTAAACTTCCTGACTCTCCTACCTTCACCTCCTAAGGGATAGGACTACAGTGTGTGCAGTATTAGAGTTCAAAACCAGGGTTTGTACATGTAGGGCAGGCACTCTGCCAACTAACTATATTTCCAGCCCAGAAATTTGGGGGCTTGTTTTTGGTGTTTTGGTTGGTTTTGATTTTTGGAGATAGGGTTTCTATGTGTAACAGAGCCTTGGCTTTCCTTGATTTGAGCTGTAGAGCACCTGCCTCTGCTTCCTGAGTGGATTAAAGGCATGTACCACCACACTGGGCCAGAACTTATTTTTAATTAGTTTTTTTTTTTTAACGAATGAATGAATGAATGAATGAATGAATGAATGAATCTGCTCCTACTTGATGAGGTATTTTGAAGCTTGTTGAGTTTGATACTATATTGGACCTTTACTTTGGAAAACTTGACTGTGTTTAATATGATACAAATTAAATTTCTGGGAGAAGGGGTGGTGTTATGTATGTATATGGCTGTATTTTCATTGCTTGGAGGCTGGAGACTGAGACTTCTCCCCTTCTCCACTCCTTTGTGGCCAAAAGGTCCCAATTAGTCTTGACTCCCAGACAGGGGTAAGGGAGTATTGGAGTCAAGGGACGTTAAAGACACAGGGAATAACTCACTTGGAGTTCCTGAATGTCAGGCCTGTCCTCCTTCATGCCTGTGTCCTGGTAGAGCACGTGGATGAGGTCGTCGTGCTGTGACATGCATCTCTGTCTTTTGATTCAGTCACTAAGATAGATCAATACCATGAGACCTTGCTTTGGAGCCAAGTTTTGCCCTGAGGATCTTAATTTAGGCTAGATTCATCAAAGATATTAAAAAGAGTGTATAAGATCAAGAAGTAAATTAGCTCTTGACTGTCCTCCCACCAGATTAGTATTCTCCATAGTCCTTACTGCTGCTGGTACTTACTCTGTAGGATTTAGTGTCTGGGCAGCCTTCCACCTGGCCATCCAGTACTGCAGTATGCTAACAAAATTGCATGCCAGGTCTCTACTGCTTACTTAGCCAACTTTTTGGAGCCAGAAGACTTTGTTTTCTCCCAGAGTAAGTCATCCTATGGATTTTATTCTTCAGGTGATCTTAAAGGGCAGCAAGGAGCGCAGCACAGGGGCCACTGGTGTCAACGCAGACTCCTCCCGCTCCCATGCTATCATCCAAATTCAGATCAAAGATTCAGCCAAGAGGACATTTGGCAGGTGAGCTGGAACTATGTGGAGAATTGCATTGTCTGCCTCTCCATGTGTGACTTTGAAATATATATGCTCAACCTGGGACACCCTGCCACCTTGGGTCTTCAGGGATATAGAGTAGTATTGTTAGCCCTGAAATAAATCATTGTATAAAGTGCCATCAGTTGATTAACCATGAAGTAATGACCTATTGTTGGTCAACCCAAAGTTATTAAAAGAGACATTGATTGCTTCTAATGTGAAACACAATATCAGCAGGGAAACAGCAAGGAATGCATCTCGGAGAGCTTACAGGCTATAGATGGGGGTGGGGGAATCCATTCTTCTTGAAAGAAGACATAGGACAATTGGATGCATTCATTGCCTCTCTGGTGCTATCTTAGCAAACTCTGCCATGCTGATGGATGAGCCTGTCTCACCTCTGAGTAATGAGTCATTCTCTTCTTCTTCATCCTTTCTTGTTAGAAAACAGCCAATAAAACTTTCTATTTAATTATCTAAGTAGTCACCTAACTGATTTGTATTATGGTCACCAGGCCCTTGTGGGGAAATGCTTTATTAATTTCAGTCATATGTTCTCACAAATGAGAAGAGCCAATGGACGGGTCTGAGTGAACAGTGCCAGCTCCAGCTGACACATCAGCATCTTGTGATATTTTTGGAAGGCTAACAATAATGTCTTGTCTTTTCTGAGGATGAGCTGTGCTCCATTTCTTCCAGAGGTTACAAAATGTCAGCTAGTATGGAAATAAACCAAAGCCCCAAAGAAGTCGTTCCTGCTGTGTTTTTTTTTTTAGGATCTCTTTCATTGACTTGGCTGGGAGTGAGAGAGCAGCAGATGCCAGGGACTCAGACAGACAGACAAAGATGGAAGGCGCGGAGATCAACCAGAGTCTTCTGGCTGTGAGTTGCTTAGATTCTAAAATTTCCTTTTTTGAGAGATTTTGCCCTAACGTGAAGCCAGTCGCTGAGGCTGGGTAAATCATAAGGACAGAAGCATGCTCTCATCTGACTGACAGTGGAAGTCCTGAGCTGGACGGCAGGTCCAGGCAGCCTCTGTACAACGCTAGGCCGTTCTTTCTCCCTGCCTCCTTTCCTCAATCCCTACCAGTTAGGAAGAGAAATGTTTCTGCAATTGCTACATGGCTGAGAAAGGTTTTTCCTACTCCCTAAAACGTAAACTATATTTCAAGGATGCAAATGTAGAAAGTAGCATATCTCAGATACTTGTCACATAGTTTCAACAGTTATCAACACTTGAAGACTTAACCAGGGCTAGGAAGGTGGCTCAGTAGCTCAGTAGGGCAGTAGTGTAAAGGTACTTGCTGCCTAGCCTGACATCCAGGGGAAAGATAGCAACTCACATAAGCTGTCATCTGACTGTCACTTTGTGCCATGGTACACATGCCACCACACACATGTGCACACAAAATAAATCAATAGACAAACTAAGAACATAGCAGCCTCATCCTGCCCATAATTGGATGACTTTATTATCACTATATGTGTATATGCGCACATACCTAATGGCAAATGTGTGGAGATCAGAGGACAACTTTTGGGAGTTGGTTTTCTCCTTCCATCATGGATTCCAGGGACCAACCTCAGGTGGTCAGCCTTGTGTGGCAAGAGCTTTTGCCCATGAGCCATCTTACCAACTCCTGGTTAGATTAAAAGAAGCCCTACTCATCAAGCCATTTTATAAATACTCCATAATCTCAAAGGGATGCTTTATTTTTTAATAAATCTATAATAAAATTGATCATACTTTTAATGTTACCTCTTAATAAATATTTTAAAACCTCTTGTTGACTCATAACTATTTGTTCATAGCCTGCTTTGTTATTGAATCCTCTAGAACTGGAGTTACAGACAGTTGTGAGCTACCCTGGGTCAGTTACCAAAATTAGCATACACAATATCATGTCTTCTGGAGGATCTTTTCAATGATAAAATGGTAGATACTGGGCTGATTTATAATAAGGTAGACTATCGCTGAGCATGCACATCTATAATACCATTCCAGTGCTCTGAACAGCCGCCACTGTAACTGGTCCTACTTAAGATGTCTCTAAAGTAAAATACACACAGGATTTTGAAAATTTGATATCAACAAAGCATATAAAATACTTTGATGGATTGAATGAACAGGTCAGGTACAACCTCTAACCAAAACTGGGTGATTCTGATCATCATACATTATGCTACATAAACTTACTACAGTCCCTCCTCTTTACAGTGAGATTGTGGGGGCTAGTGAGATGGCCTGCACTTGCCACAGAAGCCTGACAATGTTTGCTCAGTCCGTGAAACCCATGTAAAGGTGAAAGAAAAGAGCTGATGCCACAGAGTTGTTCTCTGACCTTCACAGGAACACTACACATGCACATCATGTATACAAGCATATATGTATGCACACAAAAAGGAAGATGGTAATGTGAAGTAATTGCTATTTTAGACTAGGGACAAGGGATCGAGGTGCATATTTTACATATCAAACCAAACCTGATCTCCAGGTTCTCCCACCATCCCTCAGTCCCTACCTGGCATACATACCCTTACCCCAACCCTGAACTTTCCAAGCCAAGAGCTGCTTCCCTGTCCTTAATCTAATCTAATGTGATTTGAACTGGCTCCTTACACCGGCAGAGAAATAACCTATCACTCAGTACTTCCCTTAGGTTTTAATTGCTGACACTATGACCAGAAGCATCATGGGGAAGTAGACTAGGCCTATATGTTACAGTCCATCTTTGGAGAAATCAAGACAGGAGCTCCTCAGGCAGGAACCTGGAGGCAAATACTGAAGCAGAGACCTCAGAAAAACACTGCTTACTAGTTAGTTCCCTGTGGCTATCTCATTCTCCTTTCTTACACAGCCCAGGGCCACCTGCCCAGGGTGCCACCACCCATAGTGGGCTGGGCCCTCCCACATGGTTCATTGATCAAGAAAATGCCCTACAGACCTGTCTGTAGGCCAGACTGTTAGACATTTTCTCAGTTGAGGTTCCTCCTCCCAGATAGCTCTGGCTACTAGAGCTAGAGTCTAGCTCATGTCAGGTTGACAGAAACTGACAAGATAGTACCATTTTTCTTCTGGTGCTCTTGATTTCTCCTTCCCCAGACAGTTTATATCCAAATCTTGGATTTATACCTATAGGTCTACAGTATGAGGGGGAGAGGGAAGTAGCTGAAGTATGTTATCTACTTGAGTACCTACATAGTTTTGATGAGAGAGAGAACAAGTAAGCCAGGATTACCAGTGCATAAGCTCAGGGCTACAGGGTGGGTTTCTGGTTTCAGTAGTTTCACTATGGACTGACTCAGAGTTAATCTAGGATCACAGTCTCTAAGTTTGTAGTCCTTAGCAAGATGGCACAGGATGATGTTTTCTCATTCTTGCTTGGTTTCACGTATTGAACAGGAAAGAACAGGGCAGTTGACTTTCTTTTAGGAAAATTGCCTGTGTGTGGTTTGTTTGCCTGTTTGCTTTTTTGTTTTTTTCGAGACAGGGTTTCTCTGTATAGCCCTGGCTGTCCTGGAACTTACTTTGTAGACCAGGCTGGCCTTGAACTCAGAAATCTACCTGCCTCTGCCTCCCAAGGAGACTTATTTTTAATTTTCATTTATCTGTATGTGTGAATATGTATGCATATTTGATGTGTCCAAAGAAACCAGAAGAGGGCGTTAGATCCCCCTGGAGCTGGATGAAATTAACCGTATGGGTGCTAGAAACCAATCTAGGCCTGGACAGAAAGCTCAGAGGTTAAGAGCACTGGCTGTTCTTAAAGATGATCAGAGTTCAATTCCCAGCACCCCCATGGTGGCTCATAACCATCAGGCTCCAGGGGATCCTGTGCCTTCCTCCCTCATGGTGCAGTAGCATACATGTAGGCAAAGCACTCATACACATAAAATAAAGAGAAACCTCCTATGGATATAGCATCTAGCTGCCCCTTACTTCAGTGTCTTATTGATGGGTCTTTTACTTTCGCACTTTACAGCTGAAAGAGTGTATCCGAGCACTGGACCAGGAACACACCCACACGCCTTTCAGGCAGAGCAAACTGACTCAGGTAAAGTCAAACAAAACAGCCTTGAGTTTGTTCTGCCTTATTCCTTGCTCCTTCCTCCATTACTTTGTTAATTTAACTAAGCATTCACTACTAAGTAGGCATGATGTTAAATGTACTGGGGAGAAAAGAAGGTAGGTGTCATCTTCTCTCCTTTCTTGAGAACTCTCTGTGTACTCAGACAGAGATGTCTGCAGCACCAGGGCAGTTGTAGCCGCAAGAAGGTAGCCATGCTCTTCTTGTTACCACAGGTTGTAGTTCCATGCTGCTCTGTGATGAAGTACACTGGCCAGCATCCCAGCTCAGAGCTCATCCCTGAGGGCAGGCAGCGCAGGAACGTGAAGCAGAAACCATGGAGCAGTGTTACTTACTGGCTCTCTTCTAGACCCATGCTTAGGCAAGCTTTCTCTCTACAGCCCAGGTCTGCCTGCCAGGGAATGGTGCAGCTCATTTATCTGGTCCTTCTATCTCAGTTAACAAGACAGTCACCCACAGGCTAATCTGATCTGAGAAATCCCTTAAGACTCCCTTCTCAGATAACTCCAGGCTGTGGCAAAGTGACAAAACTAACTAGGACACCATCTTTCTATATTCTTTCAGTGTAAAGAATCTTAATTGCAGATGTGGTACCATTTACCTGAAGCTGAGGCAGGAGGATTACTTAAGCCCAGGAATTCAAGACCAATTTGAATAACATAGCAAGACTGCATCTGTAAAAGCATAAATTGCTGAATATGGTGGTTTGTGTCTGTGTTCCCAGCAACTTAGGTTGAGGCAGAAAATTGTTTGAGCCCATACACTGAAGATCAATCTAGGCAATATAATGAGATCCTGTCTGTCAACCTCTGGCCAGCAAAACAATGGGGAATAGGCACAGCTCAGTGGTAGTACTTGTTTGGTGTACACGAGATCCTACATTTAATCCTCAACACTGGGGGAAACACACACACACACACACAAAGTATTTAGTAGAGTTACTGAGTCTTTGTAAATAAGATAACCACAGTGTAGTTTCAGTTAAACAAGTTAATGACTTCAGTTTAAAAGACTACAACAGGCCGGGCAGTGGTGGGGCACGCCTTTAATCCCAGCACTTGGGAGGCAGAGGCAGAGGCAGGTGGATTTCTGAGTTTGAGGCCAGCCTGGTCTACAGAGTGAGTTCCAGGACAGTCAGGGCTACACAGAGAAACCCTGTCTCGAGAAACCAAAAAGTAAAAAAAAAAAACTACAACAGTTTTTCTACATGTGAGGATGGAAAAGATGGCAGGAAGATGTTAAAAGCAAGTTATGCTGCCTGGCTGTTCTGAAACATTGTTTCTGCATAGGGAAGGTTTTTTTTGTTTTGTTTTTGTTTTTGTTTTAAAGATTTATTTTATTTATTATACGTAAGTACACTGTAGCTGTCTTCAGACACTCCAGAAGAGGGAGCCAGATCGGATGGTTGTGAGCCACCATGTGGTTGCTGGGATTTGAACTTATCACCTTCGGGAGAGCAGTCGGGTGCTCTTACCCGCTGAGCCATCTCACCAGCCCCCATGGGGAAGGTTTTAAAAGATAAATATTGTATCCAACTATGAATAACTATGAATACAACTATAAATTAAATGCCCATTTATAAGAGTATACACGAGGTGACCGGTTACTCTTTTTATAGCTGTAAGACTGCTAAGTGGAATGGGGGCGGGGAGCACTCAGCATGGCATGTGTGTCTGTCAGCCCAGCTACTCAGAAGAGCAATCCAGGAGCGTTGCTTGACCCACACGTCAACCCACCTCAGCAACAACACAGTACTACGTAGAAACACTGCACACATATTAGCTGTGGTGGTTCTGGGGACAAGGATTAAGGATTGAGCCTTCTCATTCTAGACAACTGCTATACTACTGAGCTGCATCCCCAGTTTATATTTCATGTTGATATAAGAGTATTCTTTTTTGTTTACACGAACCAGTCACCTTTTATTGGACACTAGTTCTCTGTCAGGGTATGAAGGCTCAGCCCAAGTTGAAGTCCTTCCTGAATTGGAGCGGGGCAGGAGGTTATGTTCAGCCATGCAGTGCCCTCCATAGTGACCTCTCTTCAGTGGGACTTGAGCCACCACTTCTGAGTTCCTTGTAAGAAATGTAGTTGTTAGCCGGGTGTGGTGGCTCACGCCTTTAATCCCAGCATTTGGGAGGCAGAGGCAGGCAGATTTCTGACTTTGAGGCCAGCCTGGTCTACAGAGTGAGGTGAGTTCCAGGTCATCCAGGGCTATACAGAGAAACCCTGTCTCGAAAAACCAAAAAAAAAAAAAAAAAAAAAAAAAAAAAAAAAAAAAAAAAAAAAAAAAAAAAAAAAAAAAAAAAAAAAAAAAAAAAAAAAAAAAAAAAAAAAGAAAAGAAAAAAGAAAAAAAAAGAAAAGAAATGTAGTTGCTAAAAACAACATAGACTGCCAGCACCATGTTAATTCCCGAGATACCACCCTTCCAAACGTTGATGCACTTGTTGTAATACTGGTCATAACCTCTCCAAAAGGCTCCTGCAATGCCACTGGGAGTGAAATCCTTCATCAATAGCCAGCTCTGCAGCTCTTCAAGTTTAACCTCCATGGCTTCTCCTACAGTGGCATGAGCAATGCCATCTTGCAGTCCTGGTGTCCCAAGAGTATTCTTGAGTTGTACAACTTGGCCTTGAATTCACTTTGTAATACAGACAGGTAATTGACTTGGGATCCTCCTGTCTCAGTCTTGTGAGCATCTAGGATGATAGGCCTGCACTACCAGGCCCAGCCATGTTTATTCTGAGTAATAAAAATAAAGGACCTTTTTCTTTCTGTTGTCTGGAAAATAACCAATAGATATTAAGTCAGGCCTTTATTGGCTGCAGAGTAGGTAAGGGGATTTGAACTCATGTCCTCGGGCTTGCTTATTAGTAATAGTAAGTACTCTGATGCACTGAGCCATCTCCTCAGCACCATAAATGTCAGCTAGTTCTCTAGTCGTTTGTGTTTCTCTGAAGACTAAGTACCTTTTATTTTGCCTATCAGTTATTTTCTTTTTTAAAAATTCATATATATGTCTTGCCTGCATGCCTGAGCCCAGAGACCAGAAGATTCCTCGGAACTGGAGTTATAGATGGTTGTCAACCTCCATGTGGTTGTTGGTTACTGAAATCGGGTCCTCTTCAAGAGCAGCCAGTGCTCTTAACCACTGAACCATCTCTCTAGTCTAATGAGTTTCTTCTTTTGTAAAATGTCTTTTGTGAATAGAGCAAGCTGTGGCCAGCATCTTCACACAGAAGTAGTGAATATGCCCTTTGTTCATTGCCCTGTCTCCTGGTTTGGATAGGTCCTGAAGGACTCTTTCATTGGCAATGCCAAAACTTGCATGATCGCCAACATCTCCCCAAGCCACATAGCCACAGAGCATACATTGAATACCTTGCGCTACGCTGACCGGTGAGTTGGAGATAGGATATCAGGTGGTTCTGGGCAGTGGTGGCAAAGACAGGTGGACCTCTGAATTCAAGTCCAGCCTGGTCTATAGGGGGGATGTCAGATTATGTCTAGGACCCATGTATTGTACACATTCCTTTCAGATATAGTGAGCTGACATTGAACTCCACAGCCTTCTTGGAGATACTAAGATTTTGAAAAATAACCCTCCTTTTGTGTGTATGTGTGTGTGTGTGTGTGTGTGTGCACACGCGCATGCTCAAAAAAAAAAAAAAAAAAAAGATGCCACATGTCCCTGTTGAGGAATTAATACCTCAGTAGGTTTTTAGTGTCTACTAGGACATGGTAGTATGGTAGACACAGGAAGCTTTTCTTTTTGCTGACCTCAGCACTGTGTATAGGAGCATATTGGCCCAGAAGGACCAATCTGGACATGTCAAAAAGAGGCCCAAAGGAAAATAGGCACTATCCAAGGACTTAGTAAAGGTTGGTGGCAGGCCGAACAGTGGTGGCACACGCCTTTAATCCCAGCACTCAGGAGACAGAGGCAGGCGGATTTCTGAGTTCGAGGCCAGCCTAGTCTACAGAGTGAGTTCCAGGACAGCCAAGGCTATACAGAGAAACCCTGTCTTAGAAAAAAAAAAAAAAAGTTGGTAGCAAAGGCAGCACCCACCTCTTTAAGAAAAATTACAGTGGGTGTGGGGATGTGTGAATGTCAGAGGACAACTTCTGTTAGTTAATGCCCTTTATCATATGGGTCTGGGGCAAACTCAGATCTTCATAATTGTCAGCAAGGGCCTTAACCCACTGAGCTATCTCACTGGTCTTAAAGCTAACACCCGTTAATTAACTGCTTGGTCAGGCTTCTTTCTGAAGGGTATCTGTCAGCACTATTCCCGTTTCTACTTATAGTTAGTCTCTTACAGAATTTAAAACATTTAAAGATGTTTTAGATTATTTTTTATATATCAGTATTTTGTCCATATGCATGTCTGTGTGTGTACCCTATGTGTGCCTGGTGTCAGAGGTCAGAAGCACCATATTACCTGAAATTGGAGTAACAGAGAATTGTGAGCCACCATGTGGGTCCTGGGAACTGAACCTGGTGGGTCTTCTGCAAAAGCAGCAGTGCTCTTAACCTCTGAGCCATCTTTCCAGCCTCCAGAAATAAGAACATTTTTTGATTATCATGTGGGGAGGGGGTGCTACTGGTATCTACTGTATAAAAATCACAGATATTACCCAATATCTCCAATAAATAGAGCCTCTATAATAAACAATTTTACCCCAAACAGAATGCCAGTAATGCTGAGTTAGGCGATGGTGGAGACACATATCATTTTTCCCTGTGTAGGACTAGTGTAACCTGTGGCTTTTTGGAGGTTTTGCTTTCTGAACTGCAGATTAAGGGGAATTCACCTTCCCAGAGAAGCACTACAGGGTGTTGTTTGTAAGACTGTGTGGGATTATAGGTGAAGGGTAGACATGAATTCCTGAGTTAGTCCATCTTCAAGAGCCATAGCAGGCTCTGCATGAGTATAACACGGTTCTCAGTCCTAGCTTGTCCCTTACGTGGGACTGTAGTGATTTGCAGACTCTCCAGTCATGTATTGCTGTGTGCATGCTTATATTCTCAGGAGACACTTGTCTTTTAGTTCAAGTACAGCACTCATGTTAGAGGAGACTGCCTTTTCCTCTATTCTCTGTCAGAGTAAGAAAGAACTTAGAATCCTAGACAGACTTTTCCTTGTTTGTTGTTGTTTAGCTGTAGGAAAGGAGTCACAGACACAGATGAATATACAGTTCATGTTAAATGGTCATTTACAGGGTGAAGGAACTAAAGAAAGGCGTTAAGTGTTGTGCTTCAGCGGCCAGTCAGAACCAGACATCTGCAAATGCCTCTCCAAAACGAGTTCAGAGCTCCCCTGTCACGCCGCCCGGGGACAAGTGCTCCCCCAAAAAAGTTAAGCTGGGACTTCAGCAGTCACTTACTGTGGCCTCAGGCCCCACAAAAGTTAAGGCCCATCCTTTGGCTAGCCATGTTCCCAACATTCCCTTTGCCTCTGGACCTAAAACCCCTGGTAAAAAGAGTAGTTCCCGAGGGAGTCCCACTCCAGAGTGGGACATGAAGGCTAGCCCTCGCAGAGGAACCACGAGATCTGGCCATTCAATCAAAAAGGGAGCAGAGTCGGCACCAATGTGCTCTGAGAAAAGTCAAATTGGCAGCAAGATTGCTGTTGGACGGGAGGGCAGGGCCTCAGGCCCAAGAGAAGGTCTGCTGCGTGTCAGGATGCCCACAAGAGGGAAGAAGGTGCAGCCAGTACAGCCAGTGCAGAAGCAGCTACTGTCCCGACCTCGGCTCCTTGGTAACAGCCACCACTTAGAAGCCACCCAGGACAGCAAGGTGGACACACCTGCCAGGCTTGCCCCCGAAGCTTGGACAAACCCCATTCTACAGCAGAAGGAAAGGGAGGAACATTTGCGATTTTACCACCAGCAGTTCCAGCAGCCACCACTCCTCAAGCAGAAGCTAAAATACCAACCCCTGCAGAGGCTTTTATGTCAGCACAGGCCTTCAGAAGGTCGGCTCCAGAGTGAGACTGGCTTTCCCCTCCATTCTAATCCTGAGAACTATGATGGAGCCCAGGCTGAGGACCTTGATGACAGTGACTTCAGTGAGGATTCTTTCTCGCACGTCTCCAGTCAGCCGACCATAAAACAGAGGGGCACTTTAGAAAGGAGTGGAAGCTCCTTCTTCCTTCATCAGGACAGGGAGCACAGCCCTGAGGAGCAGGCAGCAGAAAGGCAGCAATGTTTGCTTTTCAGCTCTGAGACGGATGGTAGTAAGAAGGGGCCAGCTGACAGCTGGGTGTATTCCAGCCACAGAAGAGGAGCACTCAGTCAAAGCCACAGCCCAAGTATGATATGCCCAGATTGGAGCAAGGAGGAAGACTCTACCTCCTCAGGACCTTCTCCTAAGGACAACAGGGCCCAGAAACCTTCCTCTTCACAGGTAGATTTTGTGCATCACCAAAACCCGGGTGAAGCTCAAGGCTTTGACATCAGACTGGAGGCCTTCACAAACGAGGCTCCTGGGCAAGCTGAGGGCAGCTCATCATCCCCATCCCCAGAAAATGGGCTGTCTTTTCCACTGTCCCACGTGGCTGTTTCTGGATCCCCAGACCAAAGAGACAGAGTCTCCACACCATTAAGAGAAGTCAGTGAAAACAGAGTGACTCACACTCCAGGAAGAGTGGACAGTGGTACTCCTGTCCAAGAAGACTCTAGAGAGCAGACACAGATGTGTTCTGCAAATGCTTCTGGACTCATGGCTCCCCTCACTATGTCCCTCCTGGAGACCCCCAATCATGAGGACCTTTCTTCCTTGGAACAAATTGCCCAGGATGGAGCTGGCTATGGTTTCATGGCTGAGATTATAGGAGGGTCAGCAGTGGAACACACAGTCCCATCTTATGATCAAGAGGCTGCCTTGCCAGTGTCTTCAGCAACTGAGTGCCTATGGCTATCTTCATCTCCCCCTGACAATCGGCCTAGTGGTGATCTTCCAGCTCTGTCCCCATCACCCATCCACCAGCATTCACCTGACAAATTGCCCAATAAGGAGGTCTACCAGACCAGAAGGTCAACACTCTTGCCTCAAAATCATGTGGGTTGTAAACCATATGATGACAATGCGGAAGAGACTGAACTGGGGGGCTCCCTAACATTCCCAAGAAAGCCCTCCTCCAACATACATGCCGGAGTACCCTATTCTACACCTTTCCTCACCTCATGTACAGGAAGTAGTGATGGAGTTGGCCGTCCCTGGGCCCAGGAGAGAAAACATCTTACAGGGGTTAGCTGGCAGGAGTTTGTTTCCTCTACAGATTCCAACAAGCCTCATTACAACGGGGATATCTCATGGCTCAGGCGCAGGCCAATCTCAAGGTGCTTAGATTCAGACTCTCCTGTGGTCCCCAGCTGTTCTTCCAAGGCCTTGGGGACATACTGTCCACTTACACCGGAGCAGGCACAGTAAGTTGGACTTTGTTCTTAAGACTTGAGCCCCTTCAGTACCCCATGCCCTTTCCTTTTTTTTTCCCCTCGTTCCGGTCAACCCTGCTCACTCCGGTCGATCCCCGCTTCCTCCGGCCGGCCCCCGCTCGCTCCGGCCCCACTCACTCCAGTCGGTCCCAATTGCTCTTCTCCGGTCCAAGGATTTGTTTTATTAATATTATTCATAAGTACGCTGTAGCTGACTTCAGACACACCAGAGAAGGGCATCAGATCTCATTACGGGTGGTTGTAAGCCACCATGTGGTTGCTGGGATTTGAACTCATACCTTTGGAAGAGCAGTCGGGTGCTCTTACCCACTGAGCCATCTTACCAGCCCCCCATGCCCTTTCCTATTTGCATAGACTGAAGCTTGCCTCTTCACTGGGCAAGCTTACTGTTCTGTGTTGTGTTCTCTACTAGTCATTAGAGTTTGACCTGCTTACGTCCTGAACCCTCCACAAGCAAAAATAAGAGCAGACTTTGTACCAAACACACCAGTTGTCACTGTTTTTGGTTTTTTGAGACAGGGTTTCTCTGTATAGCCCTGGCTGTCCTGGAACTCACTTTGTAGACCAGGCTGGCCTCAAACTCAGAAATCCACCTGCCACTACCGCCCAGCCAGTTGTCACTATTTTATAGCCTTTGTGAAGGGAGCTGTGGGAAACGGGCAACCCTTGTGATGCAGCTGGGGATGCAGGGACAAGCTTGAGAAGTCTCTCTCTTCCTGTAACCTGTGGGTACTCCCTGACCCCTTGACTAGTTCTAAGAACAGAACAGAGAGCAGGGAGCTGCCAGCTGGTCTTACCACACTGGGAAGAGGCTGCAAGCTCCTACTATGGAAATGAGGCTCCGTGTTCAAAGGCTGTTCAATATGTTCGCAGGCAGGTGATCATCCGTGCACACAAGGAACAGCTGGATGAAATGGCTGAGCTGGACTTCAAGGAGGAGACCTTAATGACCCAGATGGATTCTAATGTAAGTAGTACTGGACAGATATGTGGATTACTGACAACTAATTGTGCTTTGTTCGGTGGTCATCTGTTTGTCATGGTGTAAATATCATAACAGAGTTCTGCTGTTGTGGCCTTGTGGCCCTCAAGACGGGCTGGGTGGAGTTGGGAATAGGGTCCCTCCCTATGACTACTGTAGCAGCGAACCATCTTGCTTCTTGCAACCTGAAGACCCAAAGCACTGTAAGCACCCTTTTCCAGAATAGTTTCCATTTACAAAGTGTCTGAAATGCAGAAAAGCCCACCGAAACCCATAGAAACTTCTAAGGTTTTCCCCTGGGGAAGAGGGACTTGAGTTCTGAAATATTCCTTCAAGATGAACTAGGAAGCACTTTGTTACTCTTGTAGAGGACCCAAGTTTGATTCCTAGCACCCACATGGTGACTCATAACCATCTAGAACTCCAGTCCCAGGAGATCTGATGTCGTCTTCTAAATTCTGTACGTAGCACCGGCCACACAAGTGGTGTGTAGGCAAAACATTCATACATGTGAAAACGTGAAAAACAAAGACTAGAAAAGATGATCTGGCAGACAGCCATCAAGTGAAAAGGCTCCAGTTGTGTTGTTTCTCCTCAGGATTTTGAAGATTTTGTGACCCAGCTGGATGAAATCATGGCTTTGAAGTCCAAGAGCATCCAAAGTCTGAGAAGCCAGCTACAGCTCTACCTTACCAGCCACAGGCCAGCTGCAGCCCCCGAAAGAACTGTGGTGTCTTAGAGCAGGTCTCACCCTGGGTGAACACTGCTGTGCTCTCTGGGGCTGGAAGAGGCTCTGCCAGGGCCTTCCTGAAAACAACCACTTCCTGCCCTGCCCCTAGGGTCAGCCTAGCCATACATGGCCTTATCTCAATTCCAACTACAGGGCTACCTGTAACAAAGTACTAGGCTGAAAACATCATGTCCCCTTTATTTGGGGCTCAGAGTAGTCACTTTGGACATACTTAGTCTATTAACTTTGTAGATGTCCTAAATTTGAGGATGAGACTGAGATGTTTAATGTTAACTTGGACATTGGAGGTCAGAGGTTAGGGAGTACAAGTTGAGCCAACAGCCTTATTGTTGACAGTGCCTTTCTGTCTTCAAAGACACTGGTACCAGCCAGGCAGGCAGGTGAACTCCTTCCCAGCAGGGAGTGGAGATTTAGTTTTGGAAATTATAAAATGAACAACTCTTGATATCTTTCTTCAGAGCACCTGAGGTCCAGGGTATGCTTTATGTTTAGTTTCCTTCCCTGCCATCCAGCTTTGAGGGCTGACAGCAGCACATTTTTCTCGCTAAGTTTTTTGCTAAAATAGCAGGCCCATGAACAGTGGCTGCCAGCCCTCATAGTTCTTGGGGCAGATCCTAGCTCCTGTCTGTGACTCCTCATTCCCAGTGCCTCTGAATGATTAAACAGGCTGGAGATCTCAGGCAAGTCTACTGCCAAGGCTTGAATCGTCCAAGGTACCTAAGCCAGTAACACTCAAGGGCCTTTGCTATGGGTGTCTTAGGACTAGTCTACTGTCAGCAGTCTGAACCTTCTGACACAGCAACAAACACACAACTCTTCAAATGAGTTCTTGCTGCATTACTGTGTGTGCGGGACAGATGTTACCAGGTACCCTCAAATCATTCTCTACCTTATTTTTGAAGCAAGTGTCTCCCTGTTAATCTACCCAGACTGTCCCAAATTCTTGTCTCTCCCTTCCCCTACTCACAGACCACTGCTCCAGGCTTTCTTTTGAGACAGGGTCTCTCTATGCAGTCCTGGAGTTCTCTATGTAGACCAGCTCACAGAGTCCTCCTGCCTCCCAAGTATTAGGATTAAAGATGTAGCTTGCATCATTACAACCAGCTACTCCAGGCTTTCTACACAGTGCTTATGCTTGTACCACACGCACATTACTGACTGAACCATCTCCCATCTCTTGTATCACCTTTTAAACAGAGAGAACCTCGAAGGAAACAGCCTCCAAGAGTCGCTTAGTTTCATAGGTCTCCTGAGTTAACCTGAGATTCATGTGTCACAGCATGGGCCCTGAAGCCATTACCATATACATTTAAGAAAACTCTATGGTTTTAGGATGTTACATCTAAAAAGCCAATATAAGCCAGGTGTGACACTGTTCCTGTGTAATCCCAGCATCTGGGATGCTGAGGCAGAATGAGGACTAAATTTAATGACAACCTGGACTATAGTGAGGTCTGGCTCTATTAAAAGAGCTGAAAGGCTAAACAGTCTGCCAGCCACAGGCAGTGCTTGAGCTGACCACCAGATGGCAGCCTGTTCCTAGCTTAAGGCTGTATAGCCTCTCACATAACCACTAAAAATCACAGACCATTCCCAACCAAGAACACCCAAAGGATGTGGGATTCTACTAAAGGTAAGGACTAGAAACGTTAGGGATAACTGTCAGCTAAAGGAGCACCACTGAGAGCCAGGGAAGCACTTTCACTTTGCCTCTGACTGGTAGAATTCACAAGCAAAGGGACTCGTCATCTTTTAAAGGATATCCTGAAACCTATATACCCTTTCTCCACTTTAGCAAGAAAGCATATACCCTTGTTCCACAGGCTGCACTAGACCAGGTTTAGAGAGTCCGTATTTGTAAACCAAAAAACCGTATGAGAAAGGATGGCCAGCTTCTGGGTCCCATAGGCCCTCAGTGGGAAAGGATACTGAAATGAAAGGGACAACTAGGTTCTGTTCCAGGCCAGAAATGACTGTGCGACCCATCTACCCACTGTCCTGAGTCAAACCACTTTTCAAAATAAAGAGGTTAAAGCAGCATGGCATACCTTTTAGATTTTTATTAGTAGTTCTCTGAAGAATCAAAATAGTTAGCAAATTACTTTAGATTCAAGACTGTATTATATCCTTTGTATTTAGATCTTTAATATTGTAGAACATAATACAAACAAACCAAAGAGACTGGTTTCTATGCCTAGGTGTTATTCATTGTGTCATCCTAAAGCAGGGCTGGAGGAGGCTGTTGAAGAACTGGGGGTTAGTGCTGAGTGACAAGTCATGGCCTGTTTTCTCACCCATGTGCTGGAAGGGGCCAATGATACTCAAAATTGACAGCTTCCTAGCACAGGGGCTCCAATGCCCCAGGCAGCAGAGGATTATGGTCTAAGCCAAAAGAAACAGTCTGGACAGGGGCAAATGGGAACTGCCTGGCAGAAGAGGCAGACTTTGCCCCATGAGGAAAAGTGCATCTTTGTACCGCAGAGACACTCCAGAACCAGTGTAACACAGGGCTGTCGGGGAAGGCGGGCCCCAGAACAACCTCTCAGCTGCATTCCATTTGGGTTAGAGCCCAGTCTGACAGTGGTGCAGCAGAGAGGAGAGGAAAGGACCTAGCCCCAAAGCAGCAGCAGTCTGCTCCTCCTGTCTTCCCACTCTTCTTGGTAGCCAGGCCAGGTTTTGGCTGAGAACATAAGAGACCCCAGAAAGAACCAAGCATTCCTTCTGAAAGCCCAAAGTGGGAAGGACACTTCTCAAAATACAGGTATGTTTAATATGGAAGGAACCAGTAGAGAGCATATGTATGCCCAAATCTTCCTACTTTCCCCCAGCTCAGGCCTGGGCTCACAGAGACTAACAAGTGTCAACTCCACATCCAACCTTCTAACCCCCAAAGAAAATCTGGAAGCATGTCCCATCTTCTCCACAAGTGAGCTGTGCCTCCTTGGGGAATGGTGGTGCTGTGGCAGGGCCGTAGCAGGGCCAGGTCTCAGCTGGCTCCAGCCCGGGCCATGAGGTCTTCCAGAGCATTGTCCTGGTCATTGTTGTGTAATAGCAAAACTTCCTTAATGTCTTTCAGTTCAAAGCCCATTTCCTTAAATTTGCTCATTAACTGAAGAAACTCCATCATCTATGAGATAAAGGAGAACAAATTTTTTTCAGAAAGGGTTCATGAAGCCATGCAGACCAGCTGAGTGTAGGTACATACTGCAGGGGAAGGATCTGCATTCTTCAAGCAGTCCCATGGATCTCTCTAAGGTGCCCTAGCAAGTAACAGCTCACTTGCTGACCTCTGGACGAGCTCCTGCCCACATGAATATTCTCACCAAGACAAAGTAACCCCTAAAGGATGCTTTCTAGATAGAAGGGAAGGCAAAAAAAAAAAACTAGCAATGGTCACCATCTTCCAAAAGCCTGTCTAGTTCCCCTTCCTATCACTGGGATTCAACTCCATGTTTCATCTATACTAAATGCAGGACTCCTCTTGTCTGGACACTGGAGAGTCTGTCTTTGACTGCTTCTGCCTACAGTGACTGGTAAGAGAAGGCAGTGCAGGGGCCATGGAGTACAGCAGGACAGTCAACTCTGTTTCTGTGAATGCATAAAGGTTCTTACCTTTTCTTCTGAACACTGGTGCATTTCCAGAGCCTCTTCCACCAAAAGAGGGTCAAAACCCTTCTCACAAAGCTGTCCATGTGCAAAGAGATAGTCGAGAATCTAAGGAAAGAAACAAGGCTTGAGCTCCTGTTACTCCTCTGTGTAGAGAGCTTCAGACCATCTGTGTGAAGCTGGCTCCCTGTCCCCAGTTATCAGGCCCAGACTGTGCCCTGACTGCCTAGCACAGCATAACCTCAATAATGACTTGGTAAACAAACTGGCACACCCTTCTAGAAATGAGCAGCCATATCCCAAAGGAGGTACTGTCACAGCTGACTCAACCCAGAAGATCAGCTCAGCCGGGGTAGGATAATAGTCTTCTAGAAAAATACAGGGCATGTCAGAAAATGTCCCCAAGGCAGAAGACTATAGTATGCTATTCAGGACGTCCTGCACAGCCATGACAGGAGGTAAGTCGAGTAGTGGTATATACCTGTAATGCTAGCAGTCAGGACTATGAGCCCAATGCCAGCCTCAGCTACCTCAGTTCTGAGCAGCCTGGGCTACACAAGACCCTATCTCAAAAAGAAATGTAGATTAAGACATCTAACCTTATGCTTAGTTTTGTACTCTCTAGAGGTACAAAGGGGTGGATAATGATAACAGCCCAGTCCCCACCCCCAGGCTCTCCCAGACTCTCAAGGACTACTGTTCAACTTCTGGTCCCTGATGATACCCCAAGGCTCCACATACCCACAAGGGAGGAGGCTGGAGTTGCAGGCACTTGAGGACCTCAAGATCACAACTCTGACTTGAGGTCACCATGCCCCCCCACCCACACCTTGCAGACCAGCACCTCACCTGCTCAATATTCTCTCCTTTCTTTTTCATGGCTCTCAGGACACAATCATATGAGTAGCCCATGTTGACTACTGTCTCTACACATTGCCGCTCACTCGGAGACAGTGCCTGCAGTTCCAAATAGGCCTGGGGACAGGTAGGCATGTTGGGCACTTGTGACACTGAGAAATTTAGAGGGGTTACCTGACAATAGAAAAACAAGATCATGGTAAGATGAGTTGAGGCCCAGGTTGCTGTCCAGGCATTGTGGGTTTGAAAGAAGAGAGGTACTGAGTGTCAGCCAAGGAGACAACCTAGGAAATACCAGCAATCCTTGGAGCTCTCACCCATAGTCCCGGAAGGTTCAGACAGCACATGCCGTTCCATGCCCTGATCCCTGTAACTTAAAAATCAGTTCTGAGTTTGAACCTACCTACAGAATGAATGTTTGAGGGCTGTGCAGATTTCTCTCTGACATTTCATTAGCCCTTAACTCTATTTCAATACTTAAGATTCAGTCACTGCAGACACTGCTACTCTGTAACTGACTATCCTAGACTTGCTCCTGCCTCTCACTGGTCTGGACTTCCCATGCAAGGCTAGCTCAAAGCCTCAGGATTTTGAGGGCACTTACCTTTACCTCGCATCACATAACTCAGCTTCATTCCCTGCTAAAGCTGCTGTCCTTTAGAGCGAAGATGGAAGGAAGGAGTGTTAGTCATACTAGACTGGACTTCCTAGGCAGTCTACTGCATAGCTACAAGCAACTTGCTCCTTGCCACTGGACTTCCCTAGTGTCATCTGACTGGTTCACCTCTGATAATGAAGCCTAAGGCACAAAGGCAGCTCAGCTCACTCCCAGGCCACAGGAACAAATCGCAGGCTTTCAGTGTCTCGGCTTCCAAGAACCAAAGAAAACATTTTATAATTTTCCTTGTCTCCTTTTTGTATTGGGTAAAGCAAGGCAGTAAGTACTCCTCTGTTCTAAAGCAAGTTCTGCTATAACCACATGTTCTCAAACTGAAGAAAGCCAGAAGGGTCACCAGCATGCAGGCTGACAGCGTCCACTGAACTGTGTCACCTGTAACATGCTCTAAGCAGTCCATTCCCAGGGGCTTCAGCAGGCTACAGCAGCCATGGAAGAGCAGAGGCTAAAGCAGTTTAGCCACTTTGCAGACTCAAGATTATACGGCCACTTCTCAGGAGCAGACTCTGTGTGGACTCAAGACATAGCTTCTCACATGAGCCCAGCCAAAAAGCTGGAACTCTTCTTCCACTATGTGTACTTCTCCCTTAAAAAGCCCCATGAACACCTGCTAGAATGTGGGCATGTTTCTAAATTACACACACTTTTAGAAAGTGCTTTTGGAACGTACAGTCCCCTAACAGCTGTGCTTTGGGAATATTGTATCCTTCAAGTAAGTGTGGTTGTAGGAAGGCCTGATAAAATTCTTTGACCTAGTTGTGTCTTTGTGAATATTAAGATGCAAACCTTTAGGCTAGAGAGAGAGAGAGAGAAAGAGAGAGAGAGAGAGAGAGAGAGAGAGCACCACAGTTAAGAACATTTATTTGTTGCAGACAAAACCTGGGTTTGATTCCCAGCATCAAACATGATAGCTTAAAACTATCCATAACTCCAGATCCAGGGAATCTGACAGCTGCTGAACTCCCCAGGTACTAAGTATGCATGTGCTATATATAGAGTATGTATGTAGGCAAAACATTCATATATAAAAATCTACAAAACAATTTAAGCTTATTTCTATATATAGTCATTTTAACATCATTTGTAATATTAGAGATAATGTAATAGCCAATAAGGTATTATAATAAAGTCACATGACTATTAGGTAGTTTTTGTCTAACTATGTAGGCCTAGAATTCTCTTAAGTATTCTCTTAAGTATCTCTGGCTTCAAAAAGCAGAGATCTGCCTCCCTCTGCTTCAGTGTGCTCACACCCAAAAGGTTTTTATGGTTTTTTTTAATGTATATGTTAGCCCACATCTATAAATGTGTATACACTACACACATGCCTGATGACCATAAATCCCAGAAGAGGTCATGAGATTTGGAACTTGAATTACATGTGGTTATTAGCCATAATATAGGTGCTAGCAATCAAATCTGGGTCCTTTGTAAGTTCTCTTAACCACTGAGCCATCGTTCCTGCTTAATGCATAGGATTTTAAATACTAGGACTGAGCAAAGTATCCTTTCCTTTTTAAATATTACGACTAAAAATACTTTGCTTAATAGAGATAAATGACTCTTCCACATAATGTTTTATTAATCAAACAGGCAGCACACTAATTAAGGAGCTCCCAAAAGTACAGTGTTTAAAAGAATCCCTTATCACTGGGGCTTAAGGAGGAAGGTTTGGCTGGAGAGATGGCTCAGTGGTTAAGAGCACTGACTGCTCTTCCAGAGGTCCTGAGTTTAATTCCTAGCAACCATATGATGGCTCACAACCATCTGTAATAGAATCCGATGCCCTCTTCTGGTGTGTCTGAAGACAGCGACAGTGTACCCCACATACATGAAATCTATCTTTAAAAAAAAAAAGGAGGAGGAGGAAGAAGGTCCTCAAGTTAAGAACAGCCTGGGTTATACAGCAAGACTAACTCCAAAAAATGAAAAAGGATTCCTTGTCAAAATTACTAGTACTAGGGTGTTTCAAGTCATTCATCAAGGTTATAATCCATGATTATGATTAATGTGGGGAGGGGTGGTACATCTCCCAGACCCAGATACAACACCATTACTGCATTCTGACAGTCCTACCTCATTAGGAGTTTTTTCAATAAAAAGATAAAATGTAGTTATTGGCAAACTGGTATCAGGTTAAGCCTCAGTTTGTAAAGACCCAGGGTGTTCAACACAATCACTAAGTAAGACATAGCACTAGTAAATTTCAAACTTTCCAGAGATTGAGGGTGGGGGACTTGAAAAGCTTCCATAGGTAGAAGTGGAGGTGGACAGAACCAGCCTCAGAATACCTCTGCAATGCTGGAATCAGTGGGATTTCTTCAGAGAGTACCTATGCTCTGGCCAAGGAGTCAGGTTTGCTCCACAGCACCACGTGGCAGCTCACAACTTTAACTCTAGTTCCTGACTTCCTCAGGCACCAGGCATATACATGTTGCACATATATATACACATGCAGGCAAACACTCATTAAAAATAAAGCAATCTTTTAAAAAGAAGAAGAGCCCAGAGATGGCTCAGGTCAAGGTTCTTGCCACAAAACCTGACCACTTTTTGAAACCTAGAAACCATATTGTAGAAGAACAAAACCAACGCCCACAAGTTGTCTTCTGATCTGTATGCGATGGCCACATACACACAAAATAAATGTGATTAAAGAAAGTTTTAATGTATAAAAATGTAAGAAAATATATACGGTTGTGGCTAAGTTGGCAAAGTACTCAGCATGCAGAGAACCCTGGGCTGGATCCCCAGCAGATCTGTAATCCTAGCACTCGGGAGGCAGAAGCACCAGATCAAGTTCAAGGCCAACTGGGTCATATAAGACTTTGCCAAAAACAAAAGCAAAAAAACTACAGAAATTTCAGCAATGGTTTTAAGAGAAACAGGGAAACAAAATTAGAAAAGGAGCAATCTCCTTTTCTGCACATCTGCAATCCCAGCATTCAAGAGGCTGAGTGAGGCACATCAAGGACAGGGCTGCTGAAATGACTATTGGTAAATGCTTTCGACACAGGATGAGGAGCTGACTTAAATCCCTAGCATACGTGATGGTGCATGGCTGTAATTCCAGTGCCTATCCTCATCAACAACCTTCAGTAATGTACAAAGGGACTAAAGAAGATACTTCTGTCCTCCATGTGAGCATGTGTACACAAAGATAAAGGATAGCCTCAGCTACATAGTGAACAGATAAGCTACACAATGAGACCCTGCCTCACACACATTCAGCTGTATGAGGTGACAGGGATAAATCCCAGCAGATTATTGAAAAACCAGACACAATGGTATGGATACCTACAGTCCAGCAACTGGGGAAAAGAAGATATGGAGATTACCAAAATCCAAGGGGAACCTAGGCAGCATAGTAAAACCAACTCCCTCTATTCCATCAGAGAGAAATAAATGAGGGAGAGTTTAATGACATCAAAATACCTGGCTGGAGAGCTGGAGAAAAGGAGATGTCAAGAGCTATTCTGTAACATAAACCTTTGCTTGGTGGGTTGGTTTCAATTCCTTGACATTTTGCCCAAGCTGGTCTCAAACTCATGGTCTCACCAGTTTGGTAATGCCATTCCAGGAGGCACAGGCAGGTTTCTGTAAGACCTAGGCCAGTATGGTCTACACTGAGTTTTAAGCTAGCCAGTATTACACATAAATCCCTGTCTTTTAAAAAAAAAAAAAAAAAAAAAAGGCCAGGTGTGGTGGCGCATGCCTTTAATCCCAGCACTCGGGAGTCAGAGGCAGGCGGATTTCTGAGTTCGAGGGCAGCCTGGTCTACAGAGTGAGTTCCAGGTCAGCCAGGGCTATAAAGAGAAACCCTGTCTCAAAAAAAACAAAACAAAACAAACAAACAAAAAGAAGGAGGAAGAAAGAAAGGAAAGAAAGGAAGAGAGAAAGAGAGAGAGAAAGAAAAGAAAAGAAAAAGAAAGAAAGAAAGAAAGAAAGAAAGAAAGAAAGAAAGAAAGATAGATAGATGGATGACAAGTGGAATGGAGATGACAACAAAAGCTCGTGGGCTCATCCATCGTCCTGCCTCTGCCTTCTGAGTACAGGGACTACACACATTCCTGGCAAAGTGGCTCACCAGGTTAAAGGCACTTCTTTCTCATCCAAGCCTGACAACCTAAGCCAGAGTCGTAGAGGCCAAGTAAAGGTGGCAGGAAAGACCAGGCTCCAGAGTTGTTCTACACGTTATAAAGTAATGGCAATATATACAATCCTAAACACATTAGAAGGCAAAAAAAAAAAAACAAAAAAAAAACCCAAAGCATTCTAAATGTTGGAACAATTTTAAAGAGAAATTTATATAACTCTAGCACCTAGGAGGTATAAGCAGAACTCCCCTGCCCCCAAGTTCCAGGCAGCTAAGGCTGAGTTTCCAAAAACCAAGGAGCAAAAAGAAAATATAAAGATCAATAAGTGCTATAGTTTGTTTAATGGTGTCCTGGCTGGTTCTGCGTGTCAGCTTTCAACTTGACACAGGCTGGAGTTATCACAGAAAAGGGAGCCTCCTTTGAAGAAATGCCTCCATGAGATCCAGCTATGAGGAATTTTCTCAATTAGTGATCAAGGGTGGTCAGGCCCATTGTGGGTGGTGCCATCCCTGGGCTGGTAATCTTACATTCTATAAGAGAGCAAGCTGAGTAAGCCAGGGAAAGCAATCCAGTGAGCAGCACCCTTCCACAGCCTCTGCATCAGCTCCTGCCTCCAAGTTCCTACCCTGTGTGAGTTCAAGTCCTGACTTCCTTTGTTGATGAACAGCAATGTGAAAGTGTAAGCTAAATAAACCCTTTCCTCCCCAACTTGCTTCTTGGGCATGATGTTTTGTGCTGAAATAGAAACCCTAAGACAATAGCTATAATTAATAAATTTAGAGTCAGAAAAGTCTACAGGGAAAGTGATCTCCTGCAGAAACTGCAAGTGGAAGGAGCCTGACTGTGAGTGTATAAAATGGATAAGTGGCCCAGGGCATAAAGAGCCTCACTGAAAAGCAGAACAAAGACTCTGAAGGCCTGAGAGGCAGTTCCACACTACCTAAGAATAAGGGCCCATTTCATGACTATTCTCAAAAGGACCTGAGTTCCTTAACTTCTAATGTTATTTTATATAAGCAGTAAACCATGAAATCAAAACCTGAATAGTAAAACTGAATAGCCATCTAGCCTGGTAGTGATGGTATACCCAAGAGACAGAGGCAGAGGCAGGCAACTATCTGTGAGTTTGGTAGATGTAAAGAAAGATAAAGTTCTACAGCACAGCAGGGCTATATAGAGAAACCCATCTCAAGAAAAGAAAGGAAAGAGAAAAAGGCCATCTAAGATAGTCAGAGCCTGGTTCCAGGCACAGTTCTGCTAACGTTCCCATCTGAGGGGTGTGGGGGTGCACCACTCTGGGCCGTGGGCACCATGATTATGGAGATGTGCTTCTCTCATTGAAGCCTCACGCTATGAAGACCTATCTGGGAACCAGGCTTTGTCCGAAAGGGAGATAATCAAGACTCCCTTAAAGGAACACCAGAACTCCAGCTGTTCAGACCTATGAATGAAAGCAAGTTCACCAAGACACAAGTCTCTTCTGACCCTGAAGGTCAGGTCATCAAATGGCTAATGGTCGGTGTTCTGGTTGAAAAAGAGCTCTACTGTTAGTTCTCTAGTTTTGTTCGCTAAAGGTTCATCTAAATGAGGCTGGGTACTGGCTGAGCAACCCCTATCTTTCCAGGGTGCTTTTCACTTACCTAAAGCATCATTTACCTAAGGTCCTGAGTTCAATTCCCAGCGTAATGGGGTCTAATGCCCTTTCTGGTGTGTCTGAAGAGAGCAATGGTGAATACATAAAAATTTTTTTAAAAGCTTTAAAAAAATTAAAAATAAAAACATCTATGAGCGAAGCTGGACATGGTGGCGCACACCTTTAATCCCAGCACTTGGGAGGCAGAGGCAGGCGGATTTCTGAGTTCAAGGCCAGCCTGGTCTACAAAGTGAGTTCCAGGACAGTCAAGGCTATACAGAGAAACCCTGACTCGGAGGGGGGGGGGGGGGAATCTATGAGCTAGTGTAGCATGAGCCTATAGGACTTCTAAAATTTATGTCTCAGGATACAGAAACATGTTCTGGGGCTGCAACACCACATCAGGAATTAACCTTATACTGTGTGACAAAGAAACTGCTCTGTTTTGCTCCCATTTTGTGTAGCAAAATAGATTTTCTATGGGGTGAGGAAAGTTGTAATATTTTTATTAATCCATCCTAATATATTAAAAGTGTGAGTACTCAGTAGAGTTTCCCTTAGCCCTCTTTTTTCAAATTGCCCAGTGCATACTGTTGACAAGAAAAAAAAAAAAAAAAATCACACAACTACAACCTATAGATTTAATAACAGATTTCTAACAGTTGCTAGGAACCATGTGGTCTGATAAAATGTAATCAAAGAACCACATTGTGATTTTTTTATAAATGGGGGGTGGGGGGTGTAGAATGGGGAAGCTAGGAAAGGAAAGGGTGTACCAAGGAACATCCGCAAGTCTAGAAACAAAATGGGTAACAGCGGGCTGGTGAGATGGCTCAACCGGTAAGAGCACCCGACTGCTCTTCTGAAGGTGATAAGTTCAAATCCCAGCATCCACATGGTGGCTCACAGCCATCCGTAACGAGATCTGGCGCCCTCTTCTGGAGTGTCTGAAGACAGCTACAGTGTACTTACATATAATAAATAAAATAAATCTTTAAAAAAAAAATGGGTAACAGAGACAACGACATAGCCAGGCACAGGGGTGCACATCTGTAACCCTAGCATGCGAGAGGTGGAGGCAGAAGATCTAGGCCATAGAGGAAGACCTTGTCTCAACTAAAACCACCAAGACAAAACCTATTAAGACATAGCAGCACTAAAAGGAACCAAGATTAGACAGAGAAATACAATTCACAAGAGTTGTGTTGTCTCTTATATTTACAAAGGCGAAGATCCTAAAGATGCAGGGAGGTAAACATTAAGCAAACTTTGGCTGGGAATGTAGTGTGGTGGCAGAGTGCCTGGGTTTGATCCCTAGCACTGAAGAAGAACCGAAAATAAATATACAAGCTGCCCTCAGGAAAATAAGCAGAATTCTATCAGAAAACAAAGCCATTCTCCATGCACTATCAATCACTAAGCCTTGTGGGAAGCAAGTCTAAATGGGATCACTGAAGACACCTTTGGAATATAAATTAGGACTGCAAACTTACTGTGGGACATGTATTTGGAGGTGATGGTTCTTCTGTACACACAGACACGCTAGACAGGGAAGGCATCTGGGAGGATGTCAGTGTTGGCACCTCTGTGCCACTGTTCAAGTTCAAAGCTGAAAGCCCAAGAGCGTGGTCCCCATTGAGCTCACTGGCACTGCTTTGGGTGGAAGGCTTTAGGAGACTCCGGGATGTGCCACTTCGGAGGCAGGATGTGCTATGGAAAGTGCTCGCAAGCTTGACTGTCTTCTGATTGCTGTCATCAGAGTCAAGTTTGGGGAAGGACAGAGATTTGATATTGCTTACTGTAGGAATAGGGGGGAGGGACACTTTGGAAGACAGTGACATCTTTTCACAGTTGCCCAACTGTGGTAAGGTTATAAAGCCATTGGGTTTATGAAGAGGCTTGAAGTCTAAAGTTGCCTGCTCCAAGGATGCCAAGACATCCTCATCCTGTAACACAGTCCCCGAGCTTCCCCGGGGTGTGTTACTGTCCAGTAACTGAGCCATTATGGGTCCAGTGGTTCCTACCAGAATGTTTCTCAGTTCTTCCTTCTCATCAATGGTTTTTAACTCCAGATTATCAAATGGGTCCTCTTCACACTCGAAGTCAGCAGGATTGAAATCTGCCTTTGTGTGGGGTGGGCTGAGAACTTTCTGCTTTGTGGCACTACTGCTGACCCGAGTTGGAGTGAGGATGCTGTTGTGCTGTAAGCTGGCAAGGATGGGGTTAATAGGAGGCGGCATTGTGGCTGTATTGTGGGTCTTGGGGAAGCTCGCTTTGCTGTCACCCTCTGGACCACTCTTGGAATTCACTTTAGCTTCTGCTTCCTCGGCCTTCTGCTCTGCTTCCCGCTGAGCTTCTTGGATTAGTTTAATATCTTCAGCCCACTCAATGGTTTTCTTTTCCAAGGAGAAGTCATACTGCAGAGACACAGCAGAGAGAGGAGGTGTGAGCCCAGGGGCTGCTCTCCCCTACCCAACTCAGTCATGTGTGTGAAGTACAGCAGGCAGCACTTCAGCACATGGCTGAGCCTCACTGAGGAATACTGAGATTTCCAATGTCCAAATCCCAGGTTAGCTGTATAAATTAACTCTACACATCAGGCCAAAGGGAATTTGCCACATCTTTTGCTTCTCTTTGGCCTATCCCCTCCCTAATTCTACATGGCTAGAGGAAAAGGTAAGCCACACACTCAATGAAGCCATCCTGATGACCCATCTGTTCTAAAATGTATGGCACTCACCTCTATCAGTCATTTCTAGTGTATACCTGCAAGTACATGAACTTAATGTGTAAACTCTTACCATGTCCTCCTATTGGCAGCAGCCCCACAGGCCATCTTTGGATCTCTATTATGTAGCACAATATCCTTCAGAGATCCTATGCTCAATAATGACAGCACCTAACCCTGAAGGAACAAGTTCAGGGGCACCATGAAAGAACTTGCTGGTTTGTTTTGTTTGCTTGAGCAGAACCAGAGACCTGAACCCAGGGCCTTGTACATGGGAAGTGCTTTACCATAAGCCCATGAGCACCTTTCATGGGTTAACTCTCTGGATTACATAGAACCCCTTAGTAATTACAACTATCCCTACTTTAGGAGGGATCACACCCACAGTCATAAAGCCAGGATCTGAAGCTGGCCAGCTGTGCTGTCAATCCACTATTGGGCTGTAATGAAAATACTGCAGTCAGAATTCAAGGAGACAGATTACTTGGTGCCCAGTTCAGCAATACAATTGTTACAATCAGGACAAGGTTAGCATGGCCCTGCACAAGAAAGACACACTAATCCATGAAGCAGCAGTCTATAATTTGCAGATGAATAATGAAGTCAGCAGGCCCTTTGTCTGCTATCTGTTCTTCTTTCTAAGGTATATTCTCAATAAGTCTCCTTCCTCTACTTTCAAAACAGAAAAGGGGATGGGAAACAGAAACCAAACATGATCGCTCATGTGGAAGACAGAGAGGCAGGAGGATCATAATTTGAGGAGAGAAACTATCCATGAGACTGGGGTAACCACTCAGTGGCAGAAAATATGAAAGTCCTGGGTAGGTGGCAATCTATACAATATTAACAGTACACATTAAACAATATTCTAGTACTTGGGAAGGGGAAGCAGGAACATCAGAAGTTCAAGGGCAGCTGGGCTGTAGGAAACCCTACTTAAAATAAACTTCAGTTTCCTTTTTTTTTTTTTTTTTTTTTTTTTTGGTTTTTTGAGACAGGGTTTCTCTGTATAGCCCTGGCTGTCCTGGAACTCACTCTGTAGACCAGAAAGGCCTTGAACTCAGAAATCCGCCTGCCTCTGCCTCCCAAGTGCTGGGATTAAAGGCATGTGCCACCACTGCCTGGCAACTTCATAGTTTCTTAATAAACCCTTAAAATGTAGTCCAACTTAAAAAATTCTCATTGTCATACTTTAAAAATATCTACAGCTTTATAGAGAAAGAAGAAAACCAAATCCCTTGCATTCACCCTAACTGGGCAGAGCTGAATAATGTATGCCTGGGTGTTCAAGACAGAAGCATGGTAAAGACACAGAGTTTAAAATGCTGAGAAATCATTCTAGAAAGGAAGAAAGAAAACCTACCTAGACACACAGTCACTAAGAATTCCTGTCCCTACTCCTGCAGCTGTGCTCTGCAGAGGTGGAAGTGGGAGCTGGGGGAGGCACTATCTTTTCTGTGTACCAAGAACAAAAGGGAGAGAACAGCCATGGGCAGTTAGAGCTCTACAGAGCTAACTGGAGAAACCTAATGTTGTCTGTTTAATCTTTTGACAGTATAATAGTTCCTTTTCTCATTTCTGTGAGAAATACAGAAGTAAGCCGGGCGTGGTGGCGCACGCCTTTAGTCCCAGCACTCAGGAGGCAGAGGCAGGTGGATTTCTGAGTTTGAGGCCAGCCTGGTCTACAAAGTGAGTTCCAGGACAGCCAGGGTTTCTGAGAAACCCTGTCTCAGAAGGAAAAAAAAAAGCAAACAAACAAACAAACTACACAGATCCTACTAAGTAGCCTATACTATACAAACTTACTGTGTAGTTCTGTGTGGGGAGCAGGCACAGCTGCATGGGCCAAAGATGTCGCCCTGGCTCTATGCTAAAGCCCCGTGACCTCTTTTGTTTACCTCAGTCTCAATCATGCACAGTAAAAGCAGCATGTGTAACTCGTTGGAGAGGTTAGTGCAACATCTTGAGATACCATTCTATCAGCCAATCCTGCACGCTGCCTTGGGTCTATGATTGGGTGGTGTGAGGTGACATGAGTGAATGGAAAAAGCTAAGTGTGGACAGTCCCAGAGGATGGGAGATGATTGAGATTTTGATGACTGACTGATAGGAATGAGGGATTGAAAGCTGGGGAAGCTGTGAGAAACCTCCGAATAAAGAGAAGTGGCTGCAGCTGCTCTGAACCTGCTTTTGGAGTTTATTCCCACTCTCTGCTGGTCAGAGATTGGGGCTGGGACAGTTCTGTTGTAGAAAGACAGAGAACCAGAGTACAATATAGAGTACAGAAAGTCCTATCAACTCACCAGGTTTCCCCTTAGCCACAGCTTCCTTCTCCATAGTTTTGTTTGTCTAAAATCAACTACAATACAAGAACAATTGCATTCTAGAGATAAACAAATCTTAACTTTTGGGCTGGAAGATGGCTCAGTAGTTAAGAGTATTTATTACTCTTGCAGAGAACCCAACCTCTGTTCACCAGGCTAGCCTCAAACTCAGAGATCTGCCTGCTTCTGCCTCCTGAGTGCTTGGATTAAAGGCAAGGCAGCCACCACTACCCAGCAAATATCCTTAAGAGAGCTGACACTCTCTTCTGACCTCTGTAGATAACAAGCAGATATGTGATACACATACATGTACACATGTTTGCAGGCATATCACTCATATTTATACAAGCTAAATCTAAATGAAAAAATCTTTAGGATTATATGACATCCTAAATAGTATGATAGAATCTGGCATTTTCTCTAGATGATATGTAAGTTTAATGATGCATGCTGATGGACTCCTGTCTCTCTCTGTAGCCCTGGCTGTCCTGGAACTCCTTATGTGGACCAGACTAGCTTGAGCTCAGAGATACATCTGCCTCTGCCTCCTGAGTGCTAGTATTAAAGACCCATTGATTAGTTTTTTGTTTTTGTTTTGTTTTGGGTTTTTTTGGTTTTTCGAGACAGGGTTTCTCTGTGTAGCCCTGGCTGTCCTGGAACTCACTCTGTAGACCAGGCTGGCCTCGAACTCAGAAATCCACCTGCCTCTGCCTCCCAAGTGCTGAGATTAAAGGCATGCGCCACCACACCTGGCAGTTTTTATAATTTGAAAGCAAATCATTTAAAGCAGACATAAGGGCTCACTACTGCAATCTCAGTATTTGTGAAGCAGTGGCAGGAAGCTCTCCTGATCATCCTCAGCTACATAGTTGAATTTGAGAACAGGATGAGATGTATGAGACACTGTCTCAAAGAATCTAAAGTAACAGTCAGAAGGCAGAGAGAGGGATAGGAAGATCTCTTTAGGTTCCAGGCCAACTAAGGTTACATAGTAGGTCTGGTTGGAGGAAGGAGGCCACTGGGGTAGGCTTTGAGGGATAGAACCCAGCCCAGATTCCAGGCCATAAGCCTATGGCCCCAGGAGTTGAAAAAGAAGGTCTGAATGTGAAGTGTACTTGTGACTAAACAATTAGTCCCCAGCTAATGTCCTTGATTTGGGAGATTGTGAAACTTTTAGGAGGTGGGGCTTGACTCAAAGAATGGGGCCAGGGTGCTGGGGCTGAGGTGTTTCCTTGGAACACTGTCCCTATATGACTTCTCAATGTGACTAGTTACCCCACACTCATGTTGCAGCACACAGCAGCCAGCCCACCGCCATGCTTCATGCCATGGTGGATTATCTTCTTCAGATCGTGACCCAGATAACCTTCCTCCCTTAAGCTGTTTCCATCAGGAACTCTACCAGCAATTGAGAGGTAATGATACCAAGGCTTCTCTGTGTTGCTAGGGTAGCCTCAAATTCTTACATGAAAGTGATCCTCCTGCCTCACCTTCCCAAGCCTATGGGATCATAGCATGTGTGTCTGCTCCTAGCAAAAATCACACTTCTTGGTGTTATTTTTTCAGGGGAGGGGGCAGACGGGAGCGCACACACACCTGTTCAGTAGAGATAAATTCAGGGCTTCATGCATGCAGAGCACACATGCTACTCCTGAGCTACATCTCTAGCTCTAGATGTTTTTTAGAAAATCATTTTATTACCAGAACTGAATACACAGAAAGGTGTTTAATGACTATTCATTATCACCTATAAAAAATTATCAGGAAGGAACAAGGAAAGTAAAATCAGTCAGTCACCTGGCCCAAAGAAGTGTCCACTGAAAAGAACATCAATCCAGTATTCAAAAGTACTTAAGGTGCTTAGCATCATTAGGAAAATGCAAATCAAAGCCATAGATACAACTTCTCACCCATAAAGAAATACACAGTGAAAAAGACAGTTACTAGCACAGGCTGACAAGATGTACAGACACTGGGATACACCCGCAGTGCAGTGGAAGCACTAACGACAGAGCGAGCCACTTTGGACTACTGTCTGACGTTCCTCTAAATGTAGTTATGGGAAGCCCAGCAGTTCTGCCTTTGTACATGTACCTGGGAGAATGAAAACCATGGGGAAAGCCTGCATACAAATCTGCACAGCAACACTGGTCAGAACAGTCAAAAAGTAAAAAATACCAAAATATCAATCATTTGATCAAAACATAAAATGTGGCATATCCACACAAGAGAAATACTACTTGGCCCATAGTAATGGTCCACTAGTCTAACAAAAATAAAACGGACTTAGAGGCTGGTTGTTTTGTTTTGTTTTGTTTTGTTGGTTTTTCGAGACAGGGCTTCTCTGTATAGCCCTGGCTGTCCTGGAACTCACTTTGTAGACCAGGCTGGCATCGAACTCAGAAATCCGCCTGCCTCTGCCTCCCGAGTGCTGGGATTAAAGGCGTGCGCCACCACGCCCAGCTAGAGGCTGGTATTATTAAAAGTGCTAACTTGGGCTGGTGAGATGGCTCAGCGGTTAAGAGTGCACTGACTGGGCTGGTGAGATGGCTCAGCGGGTAAGAGCACCCGACTGCTCTTCCGAAGGTGATAAGTTCAAATCCCAGCATCCACATGGTGGCTCACAACCATCCGTAATGAGATCTGGCGCCCTCTTCTGGAGTATCTGAAGACAGCTACAGTGTACTTACATATAATAAATAAAATAAATCTTTAAAAAAAAAAAGAGTGCACTGACTGCTCTTACAGAGGTCCTGAGTTCAAATCCCAGCAACCATATGGTGGCTCACAACCATCCATAATGAAACCTGATGCTCTCTTCTGGAGTGTCTGAAGACAGCTACAGCGTACTTGAAAGAAAGAAAGAAAGAAAGAAAGAAAGAAAGAAAGAAAGAAAGAAAGAAAGAAAGAAAGAAAGAAAGAAAGAGCTGAATCGTTGTTTGGGTCAGTCAGTGCACAACAAGTAACGAAAAGCAAGAATGTGTAAACTAAACTGTCCTTTTCCAAAGCACTCTTCTCTCTTGCACTCACTTGGGTCCAGCAACAAGAAATCTAATGTATAAACATCTTATTCCAAGGCTAAAACTGCCATTCCAGTTCCCCTTCCTCCCTCCCTCCCTCCCTCCCTCCCTCCGTCTCTCTCTGTCTCTGTCTCTCCCTCCATCCCTCCTTTCCTTTTTCTTTTCTTTCTTTCTTCCTTCCTTCCTTTCTTTCTTAGAACAGAGCTGAACGCTCTATTAAAGAAAGCTACTGAGTTAGGCGAAAGAGCGGCACTCAGGAGGAGAGACATACCTTGTATGTCTAGCAGCAACTTTCTTATCAACAGGACCTAATTCTGACCTAATGCTCAAGCCGACCAGGGCACAGCTCACACTACAGAGCAGGATGGCTGCGGACCTCTTGGATGATAACAGGCTTTAGTAAGCAGCCTGCTGTCCTCAACCAACCTTTCTGGATGAATGGACAGAGCTGCTTCACTTGGAGCCTCCCAAGTGAGGCCTCTGGCCTAGGATTCCAATTACAAAACCTTAAATTAACTACAACTGCCACAAAGGCCACAGCAGGTTTCTTTTCAGAATTGGGGAAATAAAATGTTCTAGAATTATATAGCATGAAGTTTACAAAATATGAATATACTTAAAACTCAGGATGAGCAGTGGTGGCCACATCTTCAATCCCAGGACTCAGAAGGCAGAGGCAGACAGATCTTTTGTGAGGCCAGCCTGGTCTATATAGTGAGCTTCAGGATAGCCAAGACTACACAAAGAAACCCTGTCTCAAAAAAACCAACCAAATGGGTTGAAGAGATGGCTCAGCAGTTAGGAGCACTGACTGCCCTTCCAGAGGTCCTAAATTCAATTCCCAGCAACCACATGATGGCTCACAACCATCTGTAATGGGGATCAATACCCTCTTCTGGTATGTCTGAAGACAGCAAAAGTGTTCTCAAACAAACAAACAAACAAATCTTCTCTCTCAAAAAGCAAGCAAACAAACACGAAATCCACTAAAGCATATAGCTTGAAAGGGTGAATTAAGCTATTAAACCAAAGCATCTGAAGTTCAAAACACAGACTGTAGAAGACAGACTACTTCCAAAGTGGCACACTGATGCCTTCCTTCCCTAGTGAGTGCTAGAGACAAGCCTTTCTTTGCACAGTGTAATTATAGTCTTCTGTCATCTCAGGAGGAAGGGTGAACTCCCTGTGCTTTCGCTTTTCCATCACCTTAAGATCTAAGCACCTTGAGGACACTGAGGGTGTCACTCTCCTCAGTCCGCAGAAGAGCACCTCTCAAAAGCAGGCAGTTGATTAAAAATAAATAAATAGATAGATAAATAAATAAATAAATAAACAAGCAAGCAAGCATACACTGAAGGAGTAAGCACTCAGCTTTTTGCTCCTTGCAGGATGTAATTTCGTGTATTTATGTATAACCGACCTCTACAGAGGAGAGGGTTGAGAAAGCTCTGGAAAGCATTTAGGCACAGTCCTAACAGACTGACAGCTCTCTGTACAGTCAGAAACTGTTCCTTATAGAGATAACTCATGGGGAAAGTCAAGTACAGACAGAGATGCAACCTATATTCAACGAACTAATGATGACGTGGAACATGGGCTAATGTGCTCTGCTAAAACCTGATGTCTCTATCCTTGATTTAATAATAGTTATTGAGTTAGAAACTTTTTGAATAATTTTAAAACCTTAAAATCATTATTCTAGAAATGCTGTGGAAAACACAACAAGCAAAGCCAACTAAAGAGGCTACCATGACAGCCTGGTGAGACTGAGGTAGGTAAGAATGAAGTGTGAGGCAAAGCTAAAGACAAACCCAGTCTAACCCTGCTGACTGAGAAGACAACAAGGACATCAACAAAGCAAAGAGGGGCGTGAGCAACACTGATAACTGGTATTTGTTTAGTACTAGGCACAGAAAGGCAGAAAAGATAATACAACATGTGAAACAGGCCGGGCGTGGTGGCACACGCCTTTAATCCCAGCACTCGGGAGGCAGAGGCAGGCGAATTTCTGAGTTCGAGGACAGCCTGGTCTACAAAGTGAGTTCCAGGACAGCCAGGGCTATACAGAGAAACCCTGTCTCGAAAAACCAAAAAAAAAAAAAAAAATACAACAACATGTGAAACAAAACCCATGCATGTGGAAGATATATAAGTGGATCTCTAGGTATCATCGTAAGCAGGCATTAACAGGGGCAACAAGATAAAACTAAGAGATGTACAAAGAGCTTTATCAAGTCTTTGATGTACCAAATATTAACTAAAATCCACCGCTTACCTGCATCTCTCTGACAACCTGTAAGCAGTCAGGCAAGGAGAAGCCAATAGGCAGACCCACTTTCGCTGGTGTTTTGAATTTGTCTCCTATCTTAAATGGGACATCATCAAGGTAACTGAAAGTCCCTATAATCAAAAATAACAATAAAGCAGAAAACATCAGCAAATAATATTTATATTGCTATAATCTTATGCTGAGTTGACACACACTTATTTATACCACCCTAAGACCTGAGTCCCTCTCCAATGGCTTACCGACATCTGACCTGAAACCATTAAAAAAGAATCCTACTCAGTCTACTTCATATTAGGGTTTGTTTTCAATTATACTCAGTACAAAATCCAAAGTACAGTAGTGGTGCACGCCTTTAATCCAGCACTCAGGAGGCAGAGGCAGGTGGGTCTCTAAATTCCAGGCCAGCTCTCAGTCTACAGAGTAAGTTGCAGGACAAGCAGGGCTACAGAGAGAAACCCTGTCTCAAAAAAA
>LR749743.1:398890-426631 GCA_902729485.2 Mus minutoides | reverse complement strand
AAAAAAAAAAAAAAAAAAAAAAAAAAAAAAAAAAAAGACTAGATTAAATGACCACATTCAGTTCCCATTACCCAAATGGTAGATCACAACTGTCTAACTCTAGTTCCTGGGGACATGACTCTTTTCTGGCCTCCACAAGCAACAGGCATGCACATGGTGCATATACCATACACAGGCATTCATACATACACTCAAAAGTGTACATAAAAAACAAAACCAAAGAGAACTGGAGAGATAGCTCACAAGTTTAGAGCCCTTGCTGTTCTTCCAGAGGACTAGAATTCTGTTTGCAGCACCTACAAGAGAGGCTCACAACAACTTATGATTCCTGCTTCAGAATACCTTAGTTATTTAATAAATATAAGTTACCAAGTGTACTGGCTAATTTTGGGTCAACTTGACACAGCTGGAGTTATCACAGAGAAAGGAGCTTCAGTTGAGGAAATGCCTCCATGAGATCCAACTGTAAGGCATTTTCTCAATTAGTGATCAAGTGGGAAAGGCCCCTTGTGGGTGGGACTGGTAGTCTTAGGTTCTATAAGAGAGCAGGCTGAGCAAGCCAGGGGAAGCAGGCCAGTAAAGAACATCCCTCCATGGCCTCTGCATCAGCTCCTGCTTCCTGACCTGCTTGAGTTCCAGTCCTGACATCCTTGGTGATGAACAGCAGTGTGGAAGTATAAGCTGAATAAACCCTTTCCTCCCCAAGTGCTTCTTGGTCATGATGTTTGTGCAGGAATAGAAACCCCAAGACACCAAGGCAATTTATATTTAAAGAGTTTATTTGGGGCTTACAGTTTGAGCATTAGAGTCCATGGCCATTGTTGGCACAGAGCATAGCAGCAGGCAGGCATATGGCAGTGAAAGTGGCTGAGAGCTTATATGTTGATCAACAAGCATGAACTA
Source organism: Mus minutoides (assembly GCA_902729485.2). Taxonomy (NCBI): domain Eukaryota; kingdom Metazoa; phylum Chordata; class Mammalia; order Rodentia; family Muridae; genus Mus; species Mus minutoides. The sequence continues at coordinate 425,728 of LR749743.1, read as the reverse complement.
GAAAACGGTAACTGAGAATAACATGACCTGTCCCAGTGACACACCTACTTTATTAAGGTCACACCCCCAAATCCTTCCCAAACAGTTCCACTAGCTGGAGACCATGAAGTCAAAATATGTGAGCCTAAGAAGGCTATTCTCATTTAAACCAAGATAGAATCTGATATCCCTGTCTTGCCTCTACAGTCACCTGCACACAGAAAGCATACATACACAAGACACAGACACAGAAATAAAACCAGTGAAAAAAAAAAAACAAAACAGGGCTGGCGAGATGGCTCAGTGGTTAAGAGCACTGACTGCTCTTCCGAAGGTCCAGATTTCAGATTCCAACAACCACATGGTGGCTCAGAACCATCCGTAATGAAATCTGATGCCCTCTTCTAGAGTGTCTGAAGACAACTACAGTGTACTTACATATAATAAATAAATAATTTTAAAAATAAATAAATAAATAAATAAATCTCTCTGGTCTTGTGATGCCAAAATTCCTGAGAAGTTTGCCTTTCTTTTTTCTTTTGAAACAAAGATTCATATAGCCCAGATTGACCTCAAATGCCAAATTGCATACTTCACTGATATGATATTGTATTTATTGAAATGGCATGATGGGGAAAGAACATAGGTTAGTGGTAAGGTGCTTACCTAACATTTACAAGGCTTAAGTCAAGCCCCAGTACCAACATTAAAATAAAGTGTTTAAAATAGCACGCCTAGAAGCAAAGAATTTCCTAAATTTAATTTTTAAAAAAGGTTATAAAAGACTGAAAAGCTCTGTTCATTAAAATGAATTTTTGAAGCCGCGCGTGGTGGCGCACACCTTCAATCCCAGCACTTGGGAGGCGGAGACAGGCGGATTTCTGAGTTCGAGGCCAGCCTGGTCTACAGAGTGAGTTTCAGGACAGCCAGGGCTACTCAGAGAAACCCTGTCTCAAAAAAAAAAAAAAAAAAAAAAANGTCATCTCAGAGCAGAGGCCGAGGACAGCTGAAAGTATGAATAAAGCCTGGTCTACATAGGCCAGGCGGGGTTACACAGAAACTGATTATAACCAATATAGTTTCAAGGATACAAGCAGGCCGGGCGTGGTGGCGCATGCCTTTAATCCCAGCACCCGGGAGGCAGAGGCAGGTGGATTTCTGAGTTCAAGGCCAGCCTGGTCTACAAAATGAGTTCCAGGACAGCCAGGGCTACACAGAGAAACCCTGTCTCAAAAAAACCAAAAAAAAAAAAAAAAGGATACAAGCAAATTATTCCCAAATACAAATTCAGGCCCTTAGGAACAATCTAACACAACAATACAAGCAAGAAAACTTTCAGTTCTTACCCAGTGTATCCTGTTTTGGTTCAGAGGTGTGGTACAAAATATTCAGGCATTCATTTCCTCTTAGCACACTGATGATATCATAAGTGACTAAAATTCTAAACAATTGCTTTCATTCACTACTCTATTTCAATGTTTTTACATGCATGTCTTTATAACGAAAAGTGAGATATGCTTGTGACTGCTCGTTCTGTGTGTGAACCCATTTACTCCCTTAGGTAATGAACAGTCACATTGAACAGACCTGAACTCAGGTTCAGATTCTCCATTTTAAACTGTAGTCTGGGAGGCTAGAGACATGGCTCAGCGGTTAAGAGCACTGGCTGATCTACAGGACCCAGATTCAATTCCCAGGATGCACATGGCAGCTTACTATTTGTAACTCAAGTTCCAGTGGCACAGACTCTCACAGACACACAGGCAAAACACCTATGTACATAAAAATAAAACGTAAAAACACAAAACAAAACAACTGTAATCTGAGCCCAGTGTGATATCACATGCCACTAATCCCAGCACATGGGAGGCAGAGGCAGGCTGATCTCTGAATTTCAGGCCAGCCTGGTCTACAGAGTAAGTTCCAAGATAGGCCAGGGCTACACTGAGAAACCCTGTCTGTTTAAAAAAAAAAAAAAAAAAAAAAGAAGGGGGGGTTGCTGGAGAGATGGCTCAGAGGTTAAGAGCCCTGACTGCTCTTCTAAAGGTCTTGAGTTCAAATCCCAGCAACCATATGGTGGCTCACAACCATCTATAATGAGATTTGATGCCCTTTTCTGGTATATCTGAAGACAGCTGCACTGTACAAATAAATCTATATAAAAAAAATTTTCAAAGCCAGCCTTGAATACATAATCAGTCAGACCTTGTCTCAAAACAAACAAACAAGACAGCCAGGGCTATACAGAGAAACCCAGTCTCGGAAAAAAACAAACAAACAATAAAAGCTTTTATATGTTTTAAGTAAGTATTTGGAGGCAGACAAAGTTCAAGGTCTACAGAGCGAGTGTCAGGGACAGCCAGGGCTGCACAGAGAAACCCTGCTTCAAAAAAAGCATTTAGCCAGGCGGTGGTGATGCAGGCCTTTAAAATCCCAGCACTTGGGAGGCAGAGGCAGGCAGATTTCTGAGTTCGAGGCCAGCCTGGTCTACAGAGTGAGTTCCAGGACAGCCAGGACTACATAGAGAAACCCTGTCTCGAAAAACCAAAAAAAAAAAAAAAAAAGAAATAAAAAAAGCATTTAATACAGAAATTGAGAAACACATTTCTTAAAACTACCAGGACCCTGGACTAATGTCAGTCAAACTACTAGCTGTTCTGGAGTTGGGCAGATGGCTTGACAGTTTAAGGAACTGGTGGCGTTTCCAGAGAACCTGGGTTCAATACCCAGCACCCACATGGCAGTGCATACCTATCTGTATGTCTGTAGTTTCAATGCCAGGCAGCTTCACAGACATACATGCAGGCAACCCATCAATGCACATAAGAAAAAAATGAATAGGCCGGGCATGGTAGCGCACGCCTTTAATCCCAGCACTCGGGAGGCAGAGGCAAGCGGATTTCTGAGTTTGAGGCCAGCCTGGTCTACAAAGTGAGTTCCAGGACAGCCAAGGCTATACAGAGAAACCCTGACTCAAAAAACCCCCCAAAAAAAGGAAGACTATCAGACTCCAGGTACTGAATTCATATGTACATGCAACTCAGACACACACATCTACATATAATTAAAAAAACAAAAAGGAGAGCTGGGCATGGTGGCGCACGCCTTTAATCCCAGCACTTGGGAGGCAGAGGCAGGTGGATTTCTGAGTTTGAGGCCAGCCCGGTCTACAAAGTGAGTTCCAGGACAGCCCGGGCTATACAGAGAAACCCTATCTCGAAAAACCAAAAAAAAAAAAAGGCCTACTATCAGTGTTACTAGTGGCTCAGCAGGTAAAGGCACTTGCTGCCAAACCAAGCAGAATCCCCAAAAACCCCATCACTGAAGGAAAGAGCAAACCCCTGCAAGTTATCCACTGACCTCCACACACATGCCCAAGTCATACTAAATAAGCAAATAAATAATTGTAAAAAAAAAAATTAAAGAAATGCTACCTAAAGACAGCCACCTGATTCATGATAAACAAATGATTGTTGTTGGTTTGTTGTTGGTTTGTTTTTTTTTCTGTTTACTGAAGAAAACAAGTACTGCATTTAAGATAGGGTCTCTCACAAACAGGGACTCAACGATTTGGATGGACCAGTGAGCCCCCAATAGCCTCCCCAGTGCTGAAACTATAAGGGTATATACACCACTGCAATACCCAGCTTTTTAACAGGAAGACCCAAACTCAAGTCCTCATGCTTGAGAGGCAAGCATTTCAGTGTGAGCCTTCTCCCCAGACTCCACTTAAAGCAACCAGGCCAGACAGCAATGTCACAGGCTTCCCTTTAATCCCAGCATCAGGAGGCAGAGGCATCTTGGAGTTTGAGATCAGCCTGATTACAGAGTTCCCAGGACAGCCAGTACTATATAGAGAAACTTAATACACTAAACAATATATTAGGGGGGAAAAACATCAGTTTCTATGCTCACGAATAATGATATCTTTATAATACTGAAAATAGTCAAAAGAACTTTCATCACCAATTGAACTTCAGGAACCCTCATCTTTCTTGGGTGGTAGGGAAGGTCAAGTCTTCCTATGTAGTCCAGGTGGGTCTTGTCCTTACAGGTCTCCTGCTTCAGCCTCAAAAGGGCTGAGAGGACAGGAAGGTGACACCACTCTTGACAGATATTAAATACACAGTCAAAAGGAGAAAGAGGAACACAAACCTGACATCCTGAGTTTGATCCCTGGACACACATGGTGGAGAAAAGAATGAACTCCAACAGGTTGTTCTGATCTACACACACAAATCATTTCATTTTAAAAATTACAAACAGGTGAAAGACATCCAGGTGCCAGGCAGTGGTGGCACACGCCTTTAAAATCCCAGCACTTGGGAGGCAGAGGCAGGCGGATTTCTGAGTTCCGAGGCTGGCCATCCTGGTCTACAGAGTGAGTTCCAGGACAGCCAAGGCTAAACAGAGAAACCCTGTCTCGGAAAAAAGGGAGGGAGAGAGAGAGAGAGAGAGAGAGAGAGAGAGAGAGAGATCCAGAGTGACATTTGTCAAGAGTGTGCACTGATAACCACTGATGATACCTCTCTGATCTTACTAGGGTGCTGCTACTGTTTTCTCAGAATCCAAATGAAAAATAAAACCAGCCAGGTGTGGCAGTAAATGCCTGTAGTCCTCAAAGTCTCAAGACAGAGGCAAGAGGATCTGAGTTTGAGGCCAGTCTGCTTTACAGGATTCTAGGTCAGCCAGGGCTACACATGGAGATGCTGTGAGAAGAGGAGAGAGAGAAGAGAAGAGAAGAGAAGAGAAGAGAAGAGAAGAGAAGAGAAGAGAAGAGAAGAGAAGAGAAGAGAAGAGAAGAGAAGAGAAGAGAAGAGAAGAGAAGAGAAGGAAAGAAGGGAGGGAGGAAGGGAGGGAGGGAAAGGATGCTGGAGAGATAGCTCAAAGTTTGAGAGTTCTATCTCCTCTTCCAAGGACCCAAGTTCAAGTCCTAGCACCCACACAGCAGTTTATGACTATGTTAGGTTCCGGGACACCCTCTTCTATGCACAGACATGCAGGCAAGACACTCATACACATGTAAGTAAATTAACTAAAAAAATAAAACTAAAGGAATAAAGGAAGCAAAAACACATAAAACATCATGATGAAGTAGAGTCTTAAATACAAAGAAAAGTTTAAAGTAAAACTTCAGGAAGTTTTTATATTCAGACACTTTAACTTTTATAAATTAATACTTTTTTCACAATGGGCAGGTTCATTATCTATTAGGCAGTGACAAGGACATTTACTAGAAAAATACTAATTCTCTTGCTCCCATAATTATATCTCAGTAAATGAAAGGCACAGTAGGCTTTCAATAAGTAACAGAATAGAGAATGAACTAGAGACAAAAACTTATAAAATTTCACTTAAAATGTTAGGTAATTTTTTTCTTACTTTTGTGTTCTTTGCATTGATACAGAAACATTCAGTTTAACTAAGCTTGGATATTAACTAGAAAGAGCAATTTTTAGAAGCCAGTGGGTAGTACATGCCTTTTGTCCCAGCACTTGGGAGGCAGAGGCAGGCAGGTGGCTCTCTGTGAGTTCAAAGCCAGCCTAGTCTACAAAACAAACTCCAGGATTGCCAGAGCTACTCAGAGAAACCTGTCTCCAAATTGAAAAAAACGGGGGGGGGGGGGGGGAGGAGTGGGGTTGAGCTTAGTGACAAAAAAAAAAGCGCTTTTATATTTATTTCATATATATGAGTGTTTTGCCTGCGTGATATAAGTATATGTACCACATCCCTTTGTAGCAGAAGAGCATCAGAAGGTGGCACTGGAGTTATGGATGACTGTGAGACATCATGTGGGAACTGAGAGTTGAACTTGGGTCCTTTGCAAGAATAAGTGCTCTGAATCGCTTAACCTTCTCTCCCTGCCCCTAGAAAACCTATTTATCAATGAAAACGAAATGCCTTGTTATACCATCAAATTAAAAAAAAAAAAAAAAAAAAACAGGAAACACACACCATGTCTATTCAGATTCCCAAATACTAACAATTAGAACTGAGAAGACAAAGCATTTTATCCGTGAAAATGAGAACAGAATGAGTTTACAACCGTCTACGATGTCTAAAAAGTATCAAAACCTCACTCCAATTCAATACGAAATTGTTTTAAATGACTATATTTATAAGTCTCAACTCAGAAAACACGAGGCAACAACACGTCCAGAGACATGCTTAGCCTCAAAAGAAAGACTCCGGGTTGTTTCTGAGACCCAGGTACAGTCCAGGTAATCGCCCAGAAAATTCAAAAAGGAAGAAAAAAATCCAGAGAAGACCACAGAGATGAGATAGCTAGAGAAGACCAAACAACGCCAAAGATATCCCCCAAAAGCAGTCACCCCTGGTCTGATTTCTCTCCCTCTCTCGCTCAGATAACTAAATCCTCACATCCCAAGCTCGCCCTCAACTCCCCAGCGCTCTTCCTTCTTTACTAAATCTGGGTTCCTCTCCTGGACCGGCTCTAGCTCCCACTGAGAGAAACCTTTCCCTCAAGAGAGAGATTTCCACTGAGCCCGTCTTCTGAGCGAATTAGTCCCCTTAATCCGAACTCATTTGCCCGCATCCCGTCTGCCCTCCGCCCCTTCAACTACGGTCCCGTCACTCTGACCCTTCGCCCAGAATCCGCCCCGAGTCGTCGGACGTCGTCCGGCTCTTGCTCCCTCCCGCTCCATTACTCCAGATCCTTTCATCCCTCCAGGCCCCTGGGCGCCGGGTCCCAGCTTCCCAGCTCCCGGGCGCCCCGTACCGGCCCCTTCCCCCAACTCCGCCCCTCTCCCCCTCCCCCAGAGACAGGCCCCCTCACCTGAATGCCGCTGCTGTCCCGAAAGCTAAAAGGTGCTAGCGCCGCCCGGCCTCCCGGGCTCAGTCTCCGCTGGGCTCCCGCTGCCCCTAGGGAGAGCAAACACCACCTCTTCCAACTCTACCCGCCCCGACCCAGACCGTCACCGTAGCCACCACCAGTACCGCAGCCGCCATGTTGAAGGCCTACTTCCCTCCTCCTTCCTTTCGACGCTCCGCCCCTTTAGGCGTCTGACATCATGGCGCCGCACTCCACCCGCCCCGACCAATGGGAGGAGCCGACAGTGAGGTAACTAAATCCCTTTTCCCGAGCTGAAGGGTTCCTGCAACCTGGAGCTTCCTTACTGAAGGGACAACCCTGCGGACCCTAAGGGGAAAAAGAAAGGAGGGGTCACTGAGAGGGTAAGACTCGGGATTAAAGACCCGGCCAAGGCGAGGACACGCCCAAAGCCTTTGGTCTCACTTTCTCCATTTATTTCGGGGTTTTGTTGTTTTTCAGACCAGGTCTCATATATCCTAGACCCAAGTCTATAAATAAATTGGTTAAACAGTAACTATAAAGCCAGGCGTGCCGGGCGTGGTGGCACACGCCTTTAGTACCAGCACTCGGGAGGCAGGCAGAGGCAGGCGGATTTCTGAGTTCAAGGCCAGCCTGGTCTACAAAGTGAGTTCCAGGACAGCCAGGGCTACACAGAGAAACCCTGTCTCGAAAAACAAAACAAAACAAAAAAACAGTAACTATAAATGTCTCTTCAATTTTAATATCCAGTGCATTCAAAGCAGAAACGCAATCCAAGTCTTCATTGCTTTCTGTGTATTGGATATAATAGGCTCATGGAGAATTTATAATTTGATTAAATTGATATTTTTCTCTAAAATTTCGTGATTAATGGAAGAAATAAAATCAGAAAGAGTTAACTCTAGTAAAACTCAAGAGTATTGCTGGTGTGGAAAGTGCTTAGAGATCAAACCCAAGTCCTCCTAGTCAAGCATCCTTAGCTGACATCAAGTGCGTTGGAGAAAACAGTTATACCGACCTCTATGTACATAAAGCACAGTGCATTGCCATGTCTGCTTTTCCAGCCTTGTTTTGTCTCCAGATTTGAAGTAGCAGACAAGATGATATTTGAGCTTTGAAAGATGAGGAGGCTCTAACTCTGGGTACAACATTGTGGGGAGGGGGTCACGGTGAACAAGGAACAACAAACTGTTAATTTTTGGTTATCTGTATTTAGCTGACAGATCTGTGGAAAGGCCAGTAAGCAAAGGAGAACTCTTGAAAATGAAAGTGGCCATAGTAAGTGGGTGGCTCACACTGGGGGGGTGGGGGAGGCTCTGCATTGAGTAAAACACCACATACACTAAAGTGAAAGCAGTGAACATTAACTAGGGCAGCTTCCAGAGAGACTTCACTACAACGCTGCAATACAGAAAGGAAATGGTCAGGTTTTCCAGCTCGCTCGCTCTTTCTCTCTCTTTCTCTCTTTCTCTCTCTCTCTCTCTCTCTCTCTCTCTCGTACACATGCACATGCATACCTATGTGTGATTGTCTGTCTGTGTGTGTGTGTGTGTGTGTGTGTGTGTAACTTTGTCTCTCTTGTTTTTGAAGCAGGGTCTTGTGTAATCTAGACTGGCCTCACACTTGCAATATTTAGTACGGGCTGTCCTGGAACTCACAGAAATCGGCCCATCTCTGCTTCCACAGTGCTGGGATCAAGAGATACAGAACTACACCTGGATTAAACTAGGCTCTTACCAATCTCTTATTAATAGAAACTGCAAATGCCTGGAGCACAAGAGAAGAGCAAATATCTATAATCCCAGCATTTGAGAGGCTAAGGCAGGAGGATCCAGTTATTCTCAGCTGCATACTGAGATATCAAAGCCAGCCTGAGCTACATGAAACCTACTCTTCCATAAATAAATAGATAAATAAATAAAATGGGGCTGATAGTACAACTCGGTGATAGAGCCCATGTTTGGCCAAAAGACATAAGTTCAGCTGGCCAAAGTGACCTTAAAATGCTGGCAAAATAACTAATTAATTAAACAATAACTTTCTAGACAGGTGTGGAGAGAATATCAGCTTGGAAATGAGAAACGAGGTAAGATACACATATGTAATATATTAGTGCTCTTAAACACATAGACTTTAACTCACTCAACAAATACAGTACTTTTTGTAGACCAAATACTCTTAGTACTGGGATACAGATGATACATGGGTGAAAAAGCACTCAGAAAGTTGAACCAAGACACAAGAGAACCAAGACAATGTCTTTAATCTCAGCACTTGGGAGACAGAGGCAGGTGGACCTCTGTGAGGTCAAGGCCAGCCTGATCCACACCATGAGCTCAGGGCCAGCCAAGGCCACAAAAGAAAGAAAAAAAGTAAGTTGAGGCTAGAAGATTGTAAGTTCCAGGCCAGCCTGCCTGGGCCATATAGTGAGACCCTGACTTTACAAAGAAGTAAACACAGGCTGGAGAGATGGTTCCCTGACTAAGGAAGTTCTCTTGCAGAGAACCCAGTTTCACTTCTCAGTACCTAGATTGGGTGGCTCCAGCACCAGGGGGATCTGATACCTCTGGCCTCTGCAGATACTCCACTGCTGTGGTTCTGATACCTCTGGCCTCTGCAGACACTCCACTGCTGGCCTCCACTAACGTGTACACACAGAGATGTTGCAGGATATTTGATCCTACTGTGAACCCAGAGATTGTGTTATTTACTGGAGGAAAAAAAATGGTTCTGGTTCTGGTGTGACTCAGGCCTTAGCATAGACCTTTAATCCCTCTGGCTGGAATACAGACACACCCTTAGTACAGACCTTAAATCCCAAGCAATAAAGTCAAAGTTTGTTTATAGAAGGAAGCACCCAGCCAGGTGTGGTGGCATAAGCCTTTAATCCCAGCACTCGGGAGGCAGAGGCAGGTGGATTTCTGAGTTCAAGGCCAGCCTGGTCTACAAAGTGAGTTCCAGGACAGCCAGGGCTATACAGAGAAACCCTGTCTCGAAAAACCAAAAAAAAAATAAAATAAATAAATAAAAAGCAATGCCCACTTTGGCGGGACATATACTGGGATTGGAATGATACAGAAATTAGCACGGTTCTTGGGCAAGAATGTCAGGAAAATTCATAAAGCACTCATTCCGATAATTTTTCATTAGTACAAATACTGTTCGGAGGCTGGAGAAATGACTGATCCATTAATAACATTGCTTGCCTGCTCTTCAGAAGACCCAAGTTTGGTTCCCCAAATCCACATCCACCTATAATCCAGACTCAGGGAATTTAACACCCTCTTCCTGTTTGTCTCCATGGGCACCGACATATGCATGGTGCACATACAGACAAGTAAACATACATACACATAAAGAAAAACAAGTTTTAAAATTTTAATTGTTGGGCTGGAGAGCTGGCTCAGCGTTTAAGAACACTGACTGCTCTTCTGAAGGTCCTGAGTTCAAATCTCAGCAACTACATAGTGGCTCACAACCATCTGTAATGAGATCTGACGCCCTGTTCTGGTGTATCTGAAGACAGCAACAGTGTACTCATAAATAAAATAAATAAATCTTTTTTTAAAAAGAACTTTATGCACATATATACATATTTGGGTAAATATGTTTTATATTTATTTATTTATTTGAGACAATTTTGCTATATATTTAATGATACGTAGTGGCTTTAAACTCACTAAGTAGCCTAGACTGGCTTTAAATTCTCAAATTCTGAGATGAAGGTGTGTACTTCTATGCTCTGCCAGCAGTCCATGCTGATCCTTAAGCCCAGACCTCCAGAGGCTGGCTGACTTTGGAGCCTTTGGTGTGTACCACACTCTCCCAGGATTGACTGAATGTATGGGAAATTATATTAACTACAATTTCTAAGTCGGGCGTAATAGTGCACATATAATCCTGACATTCCAGAACAAATGTAAGAGTACCTGGACTATATATATAATGAGTTGAAGATACACACATTTGTGTGTGTGCATGTGTGTGTGTGTTATACATATACTGAATTTGGCATGTATGTGGGTGCATTGAAGTCTTATTTTAGGAATGCACTTGTCTCTGCTTTCTAGGAGAGTGCTAGGCATTCCAGGGAGATGTCTTCGCCCCCTCCCCCTGACTTTCATGGCTCTTATGTGGAGTCTGGGGATCCTCACGTTTGTGCATCGAGGGTTTTACCCACTGAGCCACCTCCTCAACCCTCGAAATTAATAATCTTTAGAGAGTTATGGTGACAAGCATACAGTGGGGAGTTATCTATGCTAGATGGCTAAGTGATAGACTGTTGAGTGACTGTGTTCGCCTGTCCCTTTAAACATTTCATTTGCCTCCTGAGAGTCTAGGCTGTGCAGGGCGGTGACAGGGATCCTGTTCAATCTGCCTGGCCCTGTGTGAGTCACCACTGGAGTTTACACCTGGAAACTGACAAATGTGGACAGTTCCTGAAATGTAAAGAGGTGTTTGTTTTTCTAGGAAGGTGCCTCTAGTCGCCCATGTTCCCTATACCTTTCTTAGACAGGATCTCACATACCCCATGCTGGCTTCAGACTCACTATGTAGCTGAAGATGGCCTTGAACTCATGATCTCCTAGCCTTCTCTCCTAAGTACTGCATTACTGCTGTCTCTCAATAAAGATGTTTTCCCATTCCAAAAAATAAATGTATAAAATTTTTTAAAAATCTAAAATGTTAAAAAAGAAGATAAGCCGGGCATAGTGGCGCACACCTTTAATCCTGGCACTTGGGAGGCAGGGGCAGGTGGATTTCTGAGTTCGAGGCCAGCCTGATCTACAGAGTGAGTTCCAGGACAGCCAGAGCACACAGAGAAACCCTGTCTCGAAAAAAAGAAGGAGAAGAAGGAGACTTGTATTTGAATCATGAACTATGAAGAACTTGTATATATCAGTCAAGGTTCTCCAGGGACACAGAACCTACAGATATTTAAATGGATAGTTGAAAGGGCCCTCAACTATCTATACAGAAAGGAAAATCAGTTTAATCAGTTTGTGGCATTATTTTTTTGTTTTGTTTTGTTTTTGCTTTTTGATACAGGGTTTCTCTTTATAGCCCTGGCTGTCCTGGAACTCACTTTGTAGACCAGGCTGGCCTCTTTTTTTTTAGATTTTTTTTTTTAGATTTATTTATTTATTATATGTAAGTACACCGTAGCTGTCTTCAGACACTCCAGAAGAGGGCGCCAGATCTTATTACGGATGGTTGTGAGCCACCAGGTGGTTGCTGGGAATTGAACTCAGGACCTCTGGAAGAGCAATCAGTGCTCTTAACCGCTGAGCCATCTTTCCAGCCCCCAGGCTGGCCTCAAACTCAGAAATCTGCCTGCTTCTGCCTCCCGAGTGCTGGGATTAAAGGCATGCGCCACCACGCCCGGCTAGTTTGTGGCATTATTATGGCAGCTGAGAAGTCTTGTTACAAGCTGACTACAGACTAGTGATCCGGAATGCCAGCGTAGCCCTGTCCAAATCCAAAGACCTCAGAACTAGGAGAAGCAATTCTCAATACAAGGCAGAAAGCCTTAGTACCAAAGGAAAGGGTCCCGCTTTTAAATTGTTTATGCTATTATTATTGGCAAGGTGGGTGCACCATAGCCTAAGAGTGGTGTCAGAGGCCAACCAGGTAGAGTTGGTTCTCTCCTTCCTCCTTTCTGTGGGTTCCAGTAATCCCTAGCACTGAATAAACCGGATGTTTTAGGCTGGAGAGATTGCTCGGTAATCAGTACAAAGTCAAAACAAAAATACAAAAAAAAAAAAAAAAAAAAAAAAAAAAAAAAAAAAAAAAAAAAAAAAAAAAAAAAAAAAAAAAAAAAAAAAAAAAAAAAAAAAAAAAAAGAATACATTCTGCTCTTCTGAGCACTTATCAGAAGAAAAGAAGAAAGAAACAAACAAAACAAACAGGTGTTTCAGTTACTCCTTAATCTAAACCAGTCAACCCTTAAAATAAGCCATCATAGGCTAGGGATAGCTCAGTGGAGTGCCCACTTCACATGTTCAAAAAGTCCTGGCTGGTACTAGGTGGGGAAAGACATTGTCTAATGGTGACACTCAATTCAGAAGCCAGACTTTATGATGCTAACATACTTAATACACAAACGTAAAAGAGAAATTGTAGGAAGTGTAGTCTATTGCATATGGCAATTGGCATATTGGCATATTGGCATATGTTATCTTAGCATTCAGTAAGGTAAAACAGGAGGTTTGCCATGAGCTTAAAGCCAACCTCAACTACATAGTGATTTTGAGGCCTGCTTAAGCTATCATGGGAGACCCAATCTCAAAAAAACAATAGATATATATGTGTGTGTGTGTGTGTTATGCTTATCGGTTTGAATTTTTTTGTCTATTTGCTTGCTTGTTTTGAGGCAGGATCTCCGTTCCCAGCACCACATGGACGCCAACAAGTGTAACTTCAGATGCTCTCCTCTTGCCTTGTTGGGTGCCAAACATTCATATAGTACCCAGACATGCATGCAGGCAAATTGCCTATACCCATAAATACAATAACATAAATTTTTTTGGTTTTTTTTTTGTTGTTGTTGTTTTTGGTTTTTCTTTTTTTTTTTTTTTTTTTTTTTTTTTTTTTTTTTTTTTTTTTTTTTTTTTTTTTTTTTTTTTTTTTTAAGATTTATTTATTTATTTATTTTTTCCCTTGTTCCGGTTAACCTTGCTTGCTCTGCTCGACCCCGCTCGCTCCAGCCAGCCCCACTTGCTCCCGGCCGCCCCTGTACGGCCCGGCTTGTTCAGCCAGCCCCGCTCGCTCCGATCCTCTCCGCTTGCTCCAGTTTGGCCCCGCTCGTTCCGGCCATCCCCATTCGGCCCCACTTGCTCCGGCCCTGCTAGCTCCAGCGTCCCCGCTTGCTCCGGCCATCCCCGTTCGGCTCCGCTCGCTCCGGACAGCCTGGCTTGCTCCGGTTGGTCTCTCCGGTCCAAGGATTCATTTCTTATTATTCTTCATAAGTACGCTGTAGCTGACTTCAGACGCACCAGAGGAGGGCATCAGATCTTGTTACGGGTGGTTGTAAGCCACCATGTGGTTGCTGGGATTTGAGCTCATCACCTTCGGAAGAGCAGTCGGGTGCTCTAACCGGCTGAGCCATCTCACCAGCCCCTGTTTTTGGTTTTTCAAGACAGGGTTTCTCCGTGTAGCCCTGGCTGTCCTGGAACTCACTCTGTAGACCAGGCTGGCCTTGAACTCAGAAATCTGCCTGCCTCTGCCTCCCGAGTGCTGGGATTAAAGGCGTGCACCACCACGCCCGGCTTTTTTGGTTTTTCGAATGCGAATTTCTGAGTCCTGGAAAAAACAGCAAAAAAAGATTAACCGTATGATTGGCCTGATGAAGATGGCATTAACATAACTGAGAAACTCAGTTGAGCTGCCCCTGGATTTTCAGAACAGGGCTCCTTAAGAAAATGAGTGAAGTGGGTCGTCAAAATAATACAGACAGTGTCAAAGCAATTACCAGAATGAGCTAGAAGGTTGGAAGCCAGTGTTTCTCAGGGTCACAGAAAAAAAAAAAAACAACTTATTCAACTTAGATACTCAAAGAAGAGATGGTCAAGAGGCTGAGTCATGATTCATTGCCCAGTATCAGACCTGGAACCTAAGGACTGAGATAGAAGTTAAGTATCTAGAAGGAAAGATCCTATAACCTTGTGATAACTGTATATAGTAGTGAAAAACCCCAGTCATTTTCAGAGAGGTCTACTACCTTCTTTTGGGGTAGCTAAACAAAGGAGAAAAGGCAGTACCACCTAAGCAATTCAAGGGTGTGTGTGTGTGTGTGTGTGTGTGTGTGTGTGCACACTCAAGTGTGCATATGCACACAGGAAAGCCAGAAGGCATCTTGCAGGAGTTTGGTCTCTCCTTCCACCTTGGGTCCTGGGACTCAAACGTGGATTGTCTGTCAAGCTTGGCAATAAGTTCCTTTAACCACTGGGCCATCTCAACCAGCCCTCATTTTATGTTTTTCTGTTAATTTTTACCTTTATTTTTATTGTATGTGTTTTGGCCGCATGTCTGTGAACCATGTACATGCAATCCCTCTGGAAACCAATAGAGGGCGTTGGATCCCCCAGAACTAGTTATCAGCCATCATCTGGGTTCTGAGATTCAAACCCAGGTCCTCTGGAAGAGCAGCTGTTTGGTGCTCTTACCAGCTCAGCCATTGCTTCAGTCTCCTAGGTTGTTTTACTTTTTGGTTTGTTTTGTTTGGTAGCAGAGGCAGGGTGTTCTGGTTTGGGGAATTTTTTTAGCAGGGTCAACTCGTTGTGGTAGCTTGCTTCATTAATTCATTAATCCCAGCACTTCAGAGGCAAAGGTAGCCAGATCTCTGTGAGTCTGAGGACAGCCTGCTCTACATAGTGAGTTCCAGGGCATGTCTGTCTCAAAGAGAGAGAGAGAGAGAGAGAGAGAGAGAGAGAGAGAGAGAGAGAGAGATGGAAAGAGAACAAAATTTTTCAAAGTTTCTAAAGTCATAAGTCAGAGGTCAAGGTGTAGATAGGTGTGGTTTCTTCTCTGGCCTCTGCTCCATAGTTTCTGTTTTCCCATTGTGCCCCCTCATAGCCTGACTCCTGTACACTCATACCCATGATGTGTATCCAAGGTTCTCTTATAATAATAAAATGAATCGGATTGTGTTAGAGTTCACCAAGCAACCTCAATGCAGTTTAATTATCTCTTTAAAAGCTGTGTCTAGAGCAGGCAAATTTCTGAGTTTGAGGCCAGCCTGGTCTACAAAGTGAGTTACAGGACAGCCAGGGCTATACAGAGAAACCTATCTCGAAAAACCAAAAAAAAAAAGCTGTGTCTAGCCGGGCATGGTGGCACACACCTTTAATCCCAGCACCCAGTAGTCAGAGGCAGGCAGATTTCTGAGCTCGAGGCCAGCCTGGTCTACAAAGTGAGCTCCAAGACAGCCAGGGCTCTACGGAAAAACCCTGTCTCAAAAAAAAAAAAAAAAAGCTGTGTCTGTGGGCTCAGCGGTTAAAAGCACTGGCTGCTCTTCCAGAGATCCTGAGTTCAGTTCCTGGCATCCACATGGTGGCTCACAACCTTCTGTAATGGGATCTGATGTCCTCTTCTGGTGTGTCTGAAGACAGCTACAGCTACAATATTCTCACATACATAAAATAAGTAAATCTTAAAAAAATAAAATAAAATAAAATAAAATAAAAGCTGTATCTACCAGGCAGTGGTGGCACACATCTTTAATTCTAGCACTCAGGAGACAGGGGCAGGCAGATCTCTGTAAATTCCAGGCCAACCTGGTTTACAGAGCAAGTTCCAGGACAGCCAAGGCTATACAAAGTTACCCTGTCTTCAAAAAAAAGCTGTGTCATTCATAGCTTGGTGTATGGTATATTAGGGACGAGGCTTCAACATAAAAACTTGGGTGCAGACACAATCTAATTCATAGCAAAGTGTACATACCAGAGAGAGCCCAGCACAGAAGAGACACTAAATAGCCAAGTAAACAAAATAGCTCGGCCAGTTGATCATAGTCAGTCTTGGTCAGGTATGCACACACACTTGCTTTTGCATAACACAGAAAAGCGCCAATGCCACACTGCAAGGCCTCTCAGAGGGATTTCCTCAGTTTACCCTAGAACCATGAAGTTACCTGGCTGTAAATTATCAAGCTTCGTAATGAAGGAGATTGTTTGGGAAGGTCTGTCTGCTAATCCATCTCTATCAACTGCCTGCCTCCTTGGTGATAAAGCTCTCCTCAGGGAAATGGGTTCAAGGTCATCCTCATCTGTCTCCATACTGTCTTCCTTCAGTTGATGAAGTGAGATCCAATAGGGATTCTTTCTGCATCTGTGAACTCTCATTTGGCTCCAGTTCAAAATAATCCATGTGCCAAAAGAGGTATATTGGAGCATAGCTACTCTGATCAGCTTCACAAGTACCTGATGCTGAATAATGAAAAAAGAGATCCATCAGCAGGACCTGGGGGGTGTCCAAAGTCTTAATAAACAGCTTGGCCTCCAGGCTATGGAAAATGGAAGCCTGGTGGTGGCTGTCTTAGGGTTTCTATTTCTATGATAAACACGATGACCAAAAGCAACTTGAAGAGGAAAGGTTTTTTGTTTTTTTTTTTTAGGACTTGACTGCCTTTATTTTATGCTTAAAATATATATATAAGGGGGAGTAAGGGGGGATTAGGTGAAAAGTAGACTATGCCAAAATGAATTCTTGAAATCGTAGCCAGCGTTAAGACCAACAGGAAAGGGCCAGCTAATGTCTGAAGGAAATAACTACAAAAGTCTGATTAAAGTCTAAATGAGTGGAGTCTCACTAGCTTCAAAGTTGCTGTGTAGAGTCATCTTCAAAACACCTGGTGTCCATAGTTGTCAGGTATGTTTCCACACATGGTGGGTGAGTCTGAAGATGTGCTCTCCATGTCTGTGATATAGATGCAGCTTCTACTGGAACTGAGTGGAGAACTTAGGAGACACTGGCACAGTCAGAGGCAGCTCGCTAGATTTCACCTCTACTGCTGCATACTTGCGTATTGGATTTGCCTTGTGCACCAGTTCTTTCCGGAGCCTGGCTAGCTCCTCCTTCTGCTGCTCCTCTTCCTGCTGCCTGACCTCCTCCAACTGCTGCAGTTTCCAGGCGAAGAGGAAAGGTTTTATTTCACCTTATAGTTTATAAGTCCATCAATGAGGGAATCCAGGGTGGGAATCTGAAGGCTGGAACTGATACAGAGTCCATGGAAGAGTGCGACTTCCTGGCTTGATCTTCATGGCTTGTTCAGCTTGCTTGCCCTGTTGTTGGATTGGGTTGGGTTGGGTTGGGTTAAGATTTATTTATTTGTATTTGTGTGTGTGTTGCCTGCACATAAGCCTATACCATAAATACATGATTCACAATGCCAGTGAAGGCCAGAAGAGGGCATTAGATCCCAAGGAACTGGAGTTTCAGATGTTTGTTAGCCATCATGTGGGTACTGGGAATAGAACCTGAGCCCTGAGGAAGAGCAGCCAGTGCTCTTAACCACTGAGCATCTTTCCAGCCCATCATCGTGCTTTCTTATAGCATCTAGGACCAGAACTGTCTACAGTGAGCTGAGCTCTCCCACATTAAGCATCAATCACAAAAATCACCACAGGCTTGGCCTCAGACCAATCTGGTGGGAACATCTTCTCAGTGGAAGTGAAGTGTAATCCCAGAATTTGAAAGGTAAAGGCACAGAGATCAGAAATTCAAGGTTATCTTTGGCTATGTGGATACATAGCAAGTTTGAAGCCAGCTTGGTCTACATGGAACACTGTCTCAAAAACAAGAAACCAGTTGGAGAGATGGTTCAGCAATTAAAAGTGCTTGCTGCTCTTCCAGAGGACCCAAGTTCAGTTCCCTGAACCAATATCAACCAATGGCGTGCAGGTCACAACTGCCCAAAAATCTAGTTGAGGGGAATCTAACACCCTTTTCTGACTTCCATGGGCATCCCTACACATACATACATACATACACACACACACACACACACACACACACACACACACACACACACACACTCATAAAAAAGTGCTAGGGATATAGCTCAGCTGGTAGAGTATTCGCAAACCCTGGCTTTCAATTGCTAGCACTATCATAAACTCAGTTCAGTGGCCACATGCCTGTAATCTCAGCACTCTTAAGGTAGAGGCAGGAGGATCAGGAATTCCAGGTCATCTTCAGCTACATAGCATGTTTGAAGCCAACCTAAGCTATAAGATGCTCTGTTGGTAAGAAGGAAGGAAAAAAAGATGGAACGTCCTGATGCACCCCACTTCTGTTCACTGATGCATCCCACTCCTGTTCAGCAGGTACAAGTCCCTGCTCCGCCAGCCTGAGGACCTGAGTTTGTTCCCTGGGTCACATGGTGGAAGGAAAGTTGACTTTGAAAGCTGTGTTCTGACGTTCACATGTGGGTTGTTGAATGTTTGTGCCCATGCACATACAATAATGATAACATTTTATTAAGGACTGGACTAAGGCACTTGTTAGCACATATAATGACATAGGTTTCATCCCCAGCAGTGCAAAATAAATAAAATAAAAAACAGCCAGCTGTGGTGACACTCAGTTCTAGCACTCAGGAGGCAGAAGCAGACAGAACTCTGTGAGTTTGAAGCCAGTCTGGTCTATATAGTGAGATCCAGGATAGACAGGGCTACAGAATAAGACTCAGTCTCAAAAGCTGGAAATAGCTGGGCGTGGTGGTGCACGCCTTTAATCCCAGCACTTGGGAGGCAGAGGCAGGCAGATTTCTGAGTTCAAGGCCAGCCTGGTCTACAGAGTGAGTTCCAGGACAGCCAGGGCTATACACAGAAACCCTGTCTTGAAAAACAAAAACAAAAAGCTGGAAATAAAATATTTTAAAATAGGGGGCTGGAGAGATGGGTCAGTGGTTAAGAGCACCAACTGCTCTTTTTTGTTTGTGATTTTTTTGGGGGGGGTTGTTTATCTTTGTCTTTTATTTAATTATTTATTATATATAAGTGCACTGTAGCTGTCTTCAGACCCTTTTTTCTTCTCTCTCTGACCCCACTTCCTCCAAAGATTTATTTATTTAATATATGTAAGTAACTGTAGCTGTTTCAGACACACCAGAAGAGGTCATCAGATCTCATTATAGATCGCTGTGAGCAGCCATGTGGTGGCTGGGATTTGAACTCAGGGCCTTCGGAAGAGCAGTCAGTGCTCTTAACCACTGAGCAATCTCTCCAGCCCTTGGTTTTGTTTTTCTTTTTTTTTTTTTTTATTTTTCGAGACAGGGTTTCTCTGTATAGCTCTGGCTGTCCTGGAACTCACTCTGTAGAACAGGCTGGCCTCGAACTCAGAAATCCGCCTGCCTCTGCCTCCTGAGTACTGAGATTAAAGGCGTGTGACACCACGCCCGGCTGGTTTTGTTTTTCTTTTTTTAATTTATTTTATTTATAGCCGGGTGTGGTGGCGCACGCCTTTAATCCCAGCACTCGGGAGGCAGAGGCAGGCGGATTTCTGAGTTCGAGGCCAGCCTGGTCTACAAAGTGAGTTCCAGGACAGCCAGGGCTATACAGAGAAACCCTGTCTCGAAAAACCAAAAAAAAAAAAAAAAAAAAAAAAATTTATTTTATTTATTATATGTAAGTACACTGTAGCTGTCTTCAGACTCTCCAGAAGAGGGCGCCAGATCTCGTCACGGATGGTTGTGAGCCACCATGTGGATGCTGGGATTTGAACTTATTACCTTCTGAAGAGCAGTCGGGTGCTCTTACCCGCTGAGCCATCTCACCAGCCCGGTTTTGTTTTTCAAAACAGGGTTTTCTCTGTGTAGATCTAGCTGTCCTGGAACTCACTCTGCAGACCAGGGTGGCCTTGAACTCAGAAATTTGCCTCTCTTTGCCTCCCAAGTGCTGGAGTTAAAGGCATGTACCACCACTGCTCAGTTGTTTTCTTTGTTTTTTTGTTTGTTTGTTTGTTGTTGTTGTTGTTATTTTGTTTTTGTTGCTTTTTTTTGGTTTGGTTTGGTTTTTGGTTTTTCGAGACAGGGTTTCTGTGTATAGCCCTGGCTGTCCTGGAACTCACTCTGTAGACCAGGCTGGTCTCAAACTCAGAAATCTGCCTGCCTCTTCCTCTGCCTCCCAAGTGCTGGGATTAAAGGCGTGCACCATCATGCCACTGCTCAGTTTAAATGTACTTTTGATCATATATATATATATATATATATATATATATATATATATATATATATTGGTTTTTCGAGACAGGTTTTCTCTGTGTAGCCCTGGCTGGCCTGGAACTCACTTTGTAGACCAGGCTGACCTCGAACTCAGAAATCCACCTGCCTCTGCCTCCCAAGTGCTGGGATTAAAGGCGTGTGCCACCACGCCCGGCAATCCTATATTTTTAATTTATAATGGATGTATCTGGTGTAACCTCATCCTAAATAGAGGAGTATATGTATATCTATATGTATTTCTCTCATTCAACAGAGGATAGAAGATTAAACTATTCCTCAGTTCCCAAATCTATAGAAAGAACTGAGGCTGAGATGGGACGATTGTTTGAGCCCAGCCTGGAAAACACGAGGAAAGCCTGTCTTATACTAAAAAACAAACCAAAACTGAGAGTTGGTAGGGCACATCTGCAATTCCAGCACCCAAGAGGCAGAAGAAGGATGGTCAGAAGCTCACGGCCAGGTTATTTCAAAACCAAAATGAAAGCCAAAACTTACTGTGATCAAGAAAAAAATAATTTTTCTGAAGCAATCTCACTATGTGTTTCTGGAACTCCTGGGTCTAGGGAACCAGAGGTGCAATAGCTAGCTAGCTAATCTTTATATATATATTTATTTTTATAATGTATGTATATAACAACAAATACCATATAAGTATACAAGTATATACTTATATCAATGGATGTATTTATGCATTATCTATTTTTATATGTGTGTGGTCGTGACCAGAGGATAACTTGTGACGATCACTTCTTCACTTTCACTGCATAAGTTGCAGGGATTGAGTTCAGGTCAGGGTTGGCTGTAAGTGGCCTTTGTCCACTGGGCCATTTTACCAGCCCTAGCAGTTCTCTTAATAATTCACAGGCATGGGCTATTACACCTGGGCAACAGCATTGGCTTTCTAACCCAAGTTGAACTCTAACTCTAAAACCCCATCAATGACACCCTACTATATCTATCTTGAACTGTCCTACTCCTGTCCCTGGGGTGAAAGGGCAGTCACCTTGGAAGAAAGATGAATCAGAGTCTCTTGCCTATAAATTAAAGTGTTAGATTTGCGTATCTCTGGAGGTCCCTCTGCCTCTGGTTTCTATGTGAAAGGCACAGAGCCGACTTCTGTGTGGCCTGAGAATGTAGCTCAGCGGTAGAGAGCTTGCCTAGCATGCACAAGGACCTAAGTTCAAGCCTCACCCACTGAACTTTGTACCCAGCTAGCTGTGAGCTCTGAACTGAGATGTGTGCCTTTTTCCAGTACATAGTGCACTCTGTGTGCCTGGAGGGGAGGAGGGTTAGGCTGCTGATCCACACTGAAATAGCTGGCTAGAGGGAACAGTAAGGCATGTGGAGGAAAGGTGATGAGAAAGACACTTTCAAATAACCCTCTTCCTTCCCATTCCTGGTCTTCCTTCCTAGCTGTTTCTTCCTTCCTCATATTCGAGAGAGGGTGGGCAAGAGTAGAGGAAAAGGAGAGGAAATTCCTGTTCAAGGACAATAAAATAAAATAACATATGTGCTCATTTAAATCAGTATTCTTACCCTTCCCAGCAGCCTCTAGTTCAGCACATTCTAGCTAATAAAGCTGAGAACTCAGTTTTCCTCATGATTTTTCACCCCACAAAATGCATTTTATTCGGATCAACACACTGAAAGTCTTTCAGAGTTCTTTCATAACTTGTCCCTAAACATAACAAAATTATCCCCAAGCCTACCATAATGACTCAGCCTTGAGCCTCAGTCAGGTCTGAGGAGAGGAGATAAAACTGCAGAAGTCTCCTTGGGAGGGTAAACACCTCACCCATCAGCCGCAGTAGCTTTCCACACAGATAAAACTCTTGGATGTTGGTTGCCAGCCAAGGATGGCTGATGTCACATGGTCCTCTGATGATTTCCTATCCCAAGGGTATCAGGGATACCACAAC
This sequence comes from Mus minutoides, assembly GCA_902729485.2. NCBI lineage: Eukaryota > Metazoa > Chordata > Mammalia > Rodentia > Muridae > Mus > Mus minutoides. The sequence goes on along the minus strand of LR749743.1, from coordinate 403,296 downwards.
AGAGGAGGAGGATTTCTGTCTAGAGTTCCTTCTCCCCACCCAACTCTCTCTGCAGCAGGGAACCCATAGCCAGATGGGATGGGACGGCGGCGATTTGTGACAGAGGAAGAAAGGCCTGGTATGGCAGCGTGAGGTTCCCTGGACAGAGCAGGATCCTGTGCATCAAAGCAGGGTACAGATGGCCTTTCAAGTAATTAGAGAAACTCAATCCACAGCAATTTAATCCTCATATAGCCACACTGTGAGTGGAAGGACAGAAGGGAAAGAGCTTTGGAAGGAAGGAAGGAAGGAAGGAAGGAAGGAAGGAAGGAAGGAAAGAAGAGAGAGAGAGAAAAGAGAGAAAGGGAGGAAGGAATGAGGGAGAGAAAGAGAACACACGGTCTGAATCCTGAATCACTCGGTCTGATTGCTTGGACAAAGTGCTGCAACTTGACATTCTTTCCCACAAAGGCTGGAGGATGCCTCTGCCACCTTCCACGATTTTCTTCTTTTCATTTATTTATTTATTTATTTATTTATTTATTTTTATTTTGGTTTTTTTTGAGACAGTGTTTCTCTGTGTAGCCCTGGCTGTCCTGGAACTCACTTTGTAGACCAGGCTGGCCTCGAACTCAGAAATCTGCCTGCCTCTGCCTCCCAAGTGCTGGGATTAAAGGCATATGCCATCACTGCCCGGCCTTCTCCACTCTTGCTAAGCTGGCCTGTATATTGAGGATAATTGATTGAAGAATACATTCTCTCTCTCTCTCTCTCTCTCTCTCTCTCTCTCTCTCTCTCTGTGTGTGTGTGTGTGTGTGTGTGTGTGTGTGTTTGTGTAAGACTTTACTACACTTAACTACACTTGAGATGGAGCCTTGCTGTATAGCCTTGGCTAGCCTGAAATTCTGTAATCCTCTTGTCTTGGCCTCCCAAGTGCTGTTATTATAGGTGTTTGCAACCATGATAAAATAGAAAATTTCTCTTATAGGTTCTTTCTACTTCAACTGAATTCTCATTAGTAGTTAAAAAATTAGCCAGGTGTGGTGGTGCATGCCTTTAGACTCAGCATTCAAAAGGTCAAGACAGACAGACAGATCTCTGAATTGAAGGTACACAGAGAAACCCTGTCTGGAAAAAAAAACAAAAACAAAAAAAAATGTGTTTGTTGATACTCGGCTTAGAGGTGAACACCTTAATTCCCAGCACTCAGGAGGCAGAAGCAGGCATATCTCTGTGAGTTCAAGGCCAGCCTGGTCTGAATAGTGACTTCCAGGACATCCATGACTATGTAGAGAGACCCTGTCTCAAAAAAAACAAAACAAAAAGAACAAGAAGTTGTTTAAAATTGCATATTGTTGTGGGTTTGATCTAATGCTACTTATGTTAATCTGGTCCCCCCAAATTACATGGGAATCTGCATGTCTGCACATAAGATGCTGAAGGACCCTGCCCCCAGTTGGTTTTTTTTTTTTTTTTTTTTTTTTAAAGATTTATTTTATTTATTATACGTAAGTGCACTGTAGCTGTCTTCAGACACTCCAGAAGAGGGAGCCAGATCGGATGGTTGTGAGCCACCATGTGGTTGCTGGGATTTGAACTTATCACCTTTGGAAGAGCAGTCGGGTGCTCTTACCCGCTGAGCCATCTCACCAGCCCCCCCAGTTGGTTTTAATTGTTAAATAAAGTTGTCAGTGGCATGACTGGGCAGAGAGAGAGGTAGGACTTTAGGATTCCTGGGCCAGGGACTAGAAGGAGCAGGAAGGAATAGCTGCCAGGCCTGAGAAGGCAGGACAGAGAGACAGTCAACACATAAGAGCTGGGGAAGAGCAGCCCCATCTGCCCCACCCCACCTGGGTCTAGGTTCACAACGATGGAATATAGATTTTAATAAGTAATAACTCAGGAATATGGAGGAGAGGTGTTAACCACATGAAGGTGTGGGAGTGGCCTAGCCATTCATTGAGCTATTTAAGGCATATTAAAATATAAAGCTCTGTGTGTGTGTGTGTGTGTGTGTGTGTGTGTGTGTGTGTGTGTGTGTGTGTTTCATTAGGGAACCCAGAACATTGGGGCTGGTAGTAAGGAATTTGTACACACTGCTGCCAGGTGGATTAGAGAAGAGCTTAATTGGCAACTACAGCAACACATGGTTGAGAAACCATCACTTTGGAGGCTAAGACAGAAAGTTTGTGAGCTTTAGGTCAACCTGGATTACATAGTAAGTTCAAAAAGTTGGAAAACTATTAGACAACATACCCAATAGCAATAAGACTTGACCTAGAAACCTGAGATATGATTACTCTTGGATTTTGATTCGATCAAGTTAGTTAAGAGTAATAGAATGGGGGCTGGAGAGATGGCTCAGCGATTAAGAGCACCGACAGTTCTTCCTAAGGTCCTGAGTTCAAATCTCAGCAACCACATGGTGGCTCACAACCATCCATAACGAGATCTGACTCCCTCTTCTGGAGTGTCTGAAAACAGCTACAGTGTACTTACATAGAATAAATAAATAAATCTTAAAAAAATTTTTTCAAAGAGTAATAGAATGACCAGCAAGAGTGGCTCACACATTTAATGCCAGCACTTGGGAGGCAGAGGCAAGCCAATATTTTGAGTTCAAGGCCAGCCTGGTCTACAGAGTGAATTCCAGGACAGCCAGGTCTACACAGAGAAACCCTGTCTTTAAAAAAACAATCCCACTGGGTGGTGGTGGCGCACACCTTTAATCCCAGCACTTGGGAGGCAGAGGCAGGCAGATTTCTGAGTTCGAGGCCAGCCTGGTCTACAGAGTGAGTTTCAGGACAGCCAGTACTACACAGAGAAACCCTGTCTCTAAAAACCAAAAACCAAAAACCAAAAAAAAAAAAAACAATCCCCACCCGTCCACAGGTCTCTAATTAGCTCTAAGGAGATATTCATATTGATAAATATAGATGGAGCATTTTGTGTGTGTTGGGGGTTCTTGGTATGTGTCTAGGTTAGCCTAGACCTCTTGTTTTTCCGCCAGAGTGCCAGAGTGCAGGTGTGCCCATAACCTCTTCGGTTCTGAAGTATCAAGCTCTGGTTGTGGGCAAAGAGGCTTTATAGTGAGTGGGTTGGCCCCGTGCTGTTTGTATTCCAATGCTAATTCTGGTTCCTCTAGAGCTGGTTGCCCTAGAGATGAGAGTACACAGAACCCAAGTGACCTTTGTGACCTTGACCCCAAGTTATTTCTGATTGGTGAATAAAGATATCCACAGCTAATAGCTGGGCAAAAGAGAGAGAGACATAGGTGGGTTTGGGAGTTCCCAGGCCTGGGGAGGGTGGGGGGGCTTGTTGGAGGAGAACCAGAGGGAAGGAAGAAGGTGAAGAGGAAGAAAAGGTCATCTTGGACTAGGAGTCAAGAAAACAGGAAGGTTAGCCAGTTGGAGTTAAGAGCAGCCCAGATGAAACAAAGTAATAACGGAGTTATCAATAGGAAATAGATTTTAATTGTATAGACGGTAGATATCTGCCTAGTTCTACTAGTACTGATTAAGGTTTATTGTAAATATAAAGGTTGTGCATGTCTTTTATCTGGGAACTAAATGGTCAAAGGCAGGGTAGAACCTCCAGATTGGGATTAAAAACTTCTATAAGGCGTTATGAAGACCCAGAGGGACATAAGGCCTTTGTATAATGGCCTGTGCCTGGGACAACTTCTTGCTTTGTGGTGGGCCATTTCTAGTATTTTTTTTTTTTTTTTTTGGATTTTTCGAGGCAGGGTTTCTCTGTAAAGCTCTGGCTGTCCTGGAACTCACTTGGTAGACCAGGCTGGCCTCGAACTCAGAAATCCACCTGCCTCTGCCTCCCGAGTGCTGGGATTAAAGGCGTGCGCCACCACGCCCGGCCATTTCTAGTATTAATACCACCACGACAGACAGTGAACTGTGTCCCTGAACCAGGGTTTTGGGAGGAAAAAAAAATTGATTGAGCCACTATTTGTTTTTGTTTTTGTTTTTGTTTTTCTCTTGTTCCGGTCAACCCCACTCGCTCTGCTCGACCCCGCTCGCTCCGGTCAGCCCCACTTGCTCCCGGCTGCCCTGGTACGGCCCCCGCTTGTTCCAGCCAGCCCTGCTAGCTCCAATCGGCTCCGCTTGCTCCGGTTTGGCCCCGCTCGTTCCGGCCATCCCCGTTCAGCCCCACTCGCTCCGGCCCTGCTAGCTCTGGCGTCCCCACTTGCTCCAGCCGTCCCCGTTCCGCTCTGTTCGCTCCGGACAGCCTGGCTTGCTCCGGTTGGTCTCTCCGGTCCAAGGATTCATTTCTTATTATTCTTCATAAGTACGCTGTAGCTGACTTCAGACGCACCAGAGGAGGGCGTCAGATCTTGTTACGGGTGGTTGTAAGCCACCATGTGGTTGCTGGGATTTGAACTCATCACCTTTGGAAGAGCAGTCGGGTGCTCT
>LR749743.1:342324-398790 GCA_902729485.2 Mus minutoides | reverse complement strand
TTTTGTTTTTAAAGATTTAAAGACATTAATTGACTTCAGAAGGCACCAAAAAGATCACAAACAGAAACAGATTTAAATCTGTTAAGGACCATTTAAAAATTTAAGGATCATGCTCGCCAGTTTATGAGGGCATGCCTGCGTTCACAAAGCAAATAGACACCAGAGAGACCAGGTGGTTTGAATGAAAATGGCCCCCATATGCCCATAGGGAATGGCATTATTGGGAGATGTGGCCTTGTTGGAGGAAGTGCGTCACTAGGGGTGGGCTTTGAGGTCTCAAGATGCTCAAGCCAGGCCTGGTGCTTCACTGCTCCTGCTGCCTGCTGATCTGGATTTAAAATTCTCAGCCTCCTCTCCAGCACCGTGTTTGCCTGCATGCTTGACGATAATGGACTAAATCTCTGAACTGTAAGCCAGCCCCAATTAAATGATTGTGTATAAGAGCTGCCACGGTCATGGCGTCTCTTCCCAGCCATTTGTACCGTAGGACAGAAGGTTTCCTTTTTGTTGTTGTTGTTGCCGACTTTATGAAGACCTCTGGCCAACTGCATCATCTATGATGCTGAGTTAGCAATCAGCCTGTGCCAAGGCAGGAACAAACAGAAAAGCCGCTGCGCTCCTATGCCGGGCAGAGAACAACTGTGAGGAGTCAGGCACCTTCCCTTGTAGGTTCTAGCCACTCAATTCAAGTCCTCAGCCTTCACTGGTTAGTCTTTATAATTGTCTGGTCACCATGATACAGCTAGAGCCATCTGGGAAGAAGAAGCCTCAGTTGAGAAAATAACTGATCCAGAGTGTCCTGTGCTTGTCCTGGCAAGCCTATAGGCCATTTTCTTGATTGATGATTGAGGTGAGGGGGCTTGGGGCTGGAGAGACGGCTCAGCGGTTAAGAGCACACATTATTCCTGCAAAGAACCTGAGCTCAATCCCCAGCACCCACATCAGGCAGCTCACATCTGCCTTTAACCTGGAGCTCAGGGAACCTGATAGCCATCTGTTGCCCTGCTACACAAATACAAATAAGTACTTTAAAAAGTTGTTTTTGGCCAGGCAGTGGTGGCTCATGCCTTTAATCCCAGCACTTGGGAGGCAGAGGCAGGTGGATTTCTGTGTTCGAGGCCAGCCTGGTCTACAAAGTGAGTTCCAGGACAGCCAGAGCTACACAGAGAAACCCTGTCAAAAAAAAAAAAAAGTTGTTTTTGTTTTCAGAGACAGGGTTTCCTGTAGCTCCATCAATCCTGTAAGTCACTCTGTAGACCAGGCTGGCCTCAGAGATCTGCCTGCCTCTGCCTCCAAAGTGCTGGGATTAAAGGCATGCACCACCACTGCAGAGCTAAGTAACAAAATTTAAACAGAGGTAGGGGCTCGGGCCACTGCCAGCAGTGTCTCCTCTGGATAGGTAGTCCTGGGTGGCATAAGAAATCAGGGTTAGCAAGCCATGGGGTGAAAGCCATGGGCTGTGTTCCTCCGGGGTGCCTGTTTCTGTTCCTCTGAGTTCTTCTGGTGAGTGCCTACCCCAGCTTCCTTGATGATGGCCCATGATCAGACCTGTAATCACATAAACTCTTTCTTCCCTGAGTTACTTTTGGTCCTGGTGTTTGTTTCCACAACAGAAACAAGGTAGAGCATTTGGCAAAATGTGCCCTGTTCTCTTTGAGCAGGCTTGGGGAGGATGCTGGTCTGGTAGTATCCTGACCTCTTCCCCCTCACCCTCACGCTTCATCATAGGACTCCTGTAGCCTAGACTGGCTCCAGGCTCACCTTGTGTGACCTTGGGTGACCTTGGGTGACCTTGGATTCCTGCTCTTCTGGCCTCTACCCTCTGAGTGCAGCGATTCTAGGCGTTCACCAGCACAACTGCTTTTTTGTTCTTTTCTCAGGCCTGGAGGCCCAGCTGTTCTATCACAACTTTGAACACTTCAACACCCTCCAAAGAATTCCTTTTTTCCACATCACATTAACCACAGTAAGGTTCTGTTACTTTATGATTCGATCATAATAGTCTACCCTCAACTAAACTACTTTGGCATGTGGATTAATTTGAGCTGGAGACAGATGAAGATGGACAGATGTGGGAGGAAACCATGTTGGAGCTTCCCTGAGCCTCCCAGTAGCTGGGGTCACAGTCAGGGGGTCAACACTGATACACTCATTCCGAAAAACAGTTGGCACAATCAACCTTAAAATATTTATAACCAGCCGGGCATGGTGGCTCACGCCTTTAATCCCAGCACTTGGGAGGCAGAAGCAGGCAAATTTCTAAGTTTGAGGCCAGCCTGGTCTACAAAGTGAGTGCCAGCACAGCCAGTGCTGCACAGAGAAACCCTGTCTCAAAAAACAAAACAAGGGCTGGTGAGATGGCTCAGCCGGTAAGAGCACCCGACTGCTCTTCCGAAGATGAGTTCAAATCCCAGCAACCACATGGTGGCCTACAACCACCCGTAATGAGATCTGATGCCCTCCTCTGGTGTGTCTGAAGTCAGCTATAGTGTACTTATGAATAATAATAAATGAATCCTTGGACTGGAGAGAGCAGGGGAGCGAGCGGGGCAGACCAGAGCAAGCAGGGTTGACCGGAACAAGGGAAAAAAAAAACTTGAAAAACAAAAAAAACTATATATATATATATATATATATATATATTTGAGAAATAACCAAGCATGGTATATTTGCATCACTGTGAGTGCAAAGACAGAGATAACATAGCTAAGAGATAAGGGAATAGGAAAAAGTGCATGAATATCATTTCCAAAGCAATGCTGTCCGCAAAGGAAAGATTTTACTTGGGGATTCTGTGCCTATTCATATAGGGAATTATTTTGGGTGGGCACATTCTTTTTTTTTTTTTTCTTCAAAGATTTATTTATTTATTTTATGTATATAAGTACACTGTAGCTGTCTTCAGACACAGCAGAAGAGGGCATCAGATCTCATTACAGATGATTGTGAGCCACTATATGGTTACTGGGAATTGAACTCGGGACCTCTGGAAGAGCAGTCAGTGCTCTTAATAGCTGAGCCATCTCTAGCCCGGGTGGGCACATTCTTGAACATGCTTAGTTTAAGGTGATGTTTAACAAGAAAAAAAATGACTTTTGGAACATGCTTAGGTCAAAGCTATTGTTTTTCTTATCTCCATGACAAAAATCCCTGGCAGCGGCAACTTAGGGAAGAGAAGTTCATTTCTGCTGGCAGTTGCAGAGGTCACATGTCACAGAAGGCATGGCGGCTCAGACAGTTGTGTCCATAGCAGTGAGGGAAGTAGTGACTGGAAGTTTATCTTTCTAAGGTGCTTCCAAAAGTCCCAGGGTTGTATAAGGACGAGATACAAGCCCTGGGCAAGCAGGATGAATCAAACAGCAGTCTCAGCCAGTAGGTAACCTTGTTCATCATTATTTCAGGCCTGGTTCTGTAGGTTCAGGCTAGCCTGGAATCTGAAGTAAGCCGAGGAGGCAGTGGCTCAAAGTAATAACAGGTCAGAGATGCAAAATAAAAGTGAGCTGGGGCAGTGCCTGGCCCTCTTTGGTAAGTGGCAACCTAGTGATCTGGACAAAGACACTGTAAAAAGCTGGTAGTTGGTATGCCATTGATTAAGGTGGCCCTGGGTCTTGGTTTCTTTTACTATTGTGATAAAATACTCTGACAAAATCACCTCCTGAGATAAAGGGTTTATTTTAGTTCATACTTTAGCACATAGTACGTCATGGTAGCCAATTAGGCTTGCAGTAGCCAGTCCCATCACACTCACTATCAGGGACAAGGATGCAAACTAGTGCTCCTGACGGTTCTCTTCACTGTCTACAGTCCAGGATCTTCTGCCCAGAGAATGGTCCTAGTCACAATTACAGCAGGTATTTCCACATCAGTTAACATAAACAAGAGAGTCACCAACAGGTATGCCCAGGAGCCCTTCTCCAAGGAGATCCTAGATCCTGCCACACTGACAGTTAATGCTAACCATCAGGCTTCAAATCTTCAAAATACTACAGTTTTTACATACCACGTATACCCCTATACTGTGTGTCCCCCATAGCATTTATCCTCCAATTCTATGTGTGATGGTTTGTATATGCTTGGCCCAGGGAGTAGCACTATTAGAAGGTGTGGCCCTGTTGGAGTAGGTGTGTCTCTGTGGGCATAGTCTTTAAGACCCTCTTTCTAGCTGTCTGGAAGCCAGTATTGTACTAGCAGCCTTCAGATGAAGATGTAGAACTCTCAGCTCCTCCTGCGCCATGCCTGCTTGGATGCTGCCATGTTCTCACCTTGATGATAATAGACTGAACTTCTAAACCTGTAAGCCAGCCCCTAATTAAATGTTGACCTAATAAGAGTTGCCGCCGGGCATGGTGGCACACGCCTTTAATCCCAGCACTTGGGAGGAAGAGGCAGGCGGGTTTCTGAGTTCGAGGCCAGCCCGGTCTACAAAGTGAGTTCCAGGACAGCCAGGGATACACAGAGAAACCCTGTCTTGAAAAAACAAAAAAACAACAACAACATAAAAAAGAGTTGCCTTGGTCGGGGGAGGGTATGGGGGGGGGGGTTGTAGAGGAAACCAGGAAAAGGGATAACATTTGAAATGTAAATAAAGAAAACATCTAATAAAAAAAAAAGTTGCCTTGGTTATGTCTGTTCGGGAAGCAGAGGCAGGCGGATTTCTGAGTTTGAGGCCAGCCTGGTCTACAGAGTGAGTTCCAGGACAGCCAAGGCTACAGAGAAACTCTGTCTCGAAAAACAAACAAAAAAAAAACCAAAAACAACAACAACAAAAAAACCCAAGAGACCATGTATCCCCTCATACCATGTATCCCCCACATACTGTATCCTTCCATACTATGTATCTATCCATCCATACCATGTATCCCCCATACCATGTATCCCCCATACTATGTATCCCCCATACCATGTATCCCCCATACTATGTATCCCCCATACCATGTATCCCCCATACCATGTATCCCCCATACTATGTATCCCCCATACCATGTATCCCCCATACTATGTATCCCCCATACCATGTATCCCCCATACCATGTATCCCCCATACTATGTATCCCTCATGCCACTATCCCTGGCTGACCACTATGTAATCAAGACTATGTAATCAAGGATGACCTTAAACTGCTTCTACCTCAGAGTGGTGCTAGTCTACTATACACTTGTTTTATGTAGCTGGGAATTGAAGATAGCGCTTTGTAATGCTAGGCAAGCACTCCACCAACTGAGCCGTATCCCTAGCCCCTTAGTTACTCTTGATGTCATGGGGAAGGATTAGACATTTTAGATGAATACTTCTTTGTGTGTGTGTGTCTGTGTGTGTATGTTTGTATATGTGTGAAGCATGTGTGTCAGTGTTCATGTACCTGTATGTACATCTGGAGGTTAGAGGTAGATGTTCTGTGTATTTCTCAATCACTCTCTGCCCTGTTTGTTTTGTTTGTTTGTTTGTTTGTTTATAGGCTGAGTCTTTCCCTAACCTAGATCCCACTGATTCAAATAGGTTGATTGTCCAGCAAGCAAACTTTCCGAGTTCTATCTTTTCCTGTTCAGCTCCAAGAGTACAGATGAGCTAATATGTCTTGCCTTTTTTTTTTTTTTTTTTTTTTTTTTTTTTTTTTTTTTTTTTTTTTTTTTTTGGTTTTTCGAGACAGGGTTTCTCTGTATAGCCCTGACTGTCCTGGAACTCACTCTGTAGACCAGGCTGGCCTCGAACTCAGAAATCCGCCTGCCTCTGCCTCCCAAGTGATGGGATTAAAGGCGCGCGCCAATATGCCCGGCTCGTTTTTTTTTTCCCCTGTTCCGTTCAACCCCGCTCGCTCCGCTCGACCCTGCTTGCTCCAGCCGGCTCTGCTCGCTCCGGCCAGCCCTGCTCGCTCCAGTCGACACCGCTCGCTCTGATCGGCACCACTCACCCTGGCCGTCCCTGCTTGCTAAAGCTGTCTCCGTTCGGCCCCACTCGCTCCAGTTGGTCTCTCTGGTCCAAGGATTCGTTTCTTTTTTCTTTTCTTTTTTCTTTTTTTTTTTTTTTTTTTTTTTTTTTTTTTTTTTTTGGTTTTTCGAGACAGGGTTTCTCTGTGTAGCCCTGGCTGTCCTGGAACTCACTTCGTAGACCAGGCTGGCCTCGAACTCAGAAATCCACCTGCCTCTGCCTCTGCCTCTGCCTCCCGAGTGCTGGGATTTGTTTCTTATTATTCTTCATAAGTATGCTGTAGCTGACTTCAGACACACCAGAGGAGGGCGTCAGATCTCGTTGCGGGTGGTTGTAAGCCACCATGTGGTTGCTGGGATTTGAACTCATCACCTCCAGAAGAGCAGTTGGGTGCTCTTACCCGCTGAGTCATCTCACCAGCCCCTCTTTTTTTTTTTTAAGACAGGGTTTTTCTATGTAACAGCCCTGGCTGTCCTGGAACTTTCTCTGTAGCTTCAAACTCATAGAGATCCATCTATCTCTACCTCCTGAGTTCTGAGATTAAAGGCATGGGCCACCATGCCCAGTTTCACACCTTGTTTTTTATGTGAATGCCAGTGATCGATTCCCAGGCCCTCCTGTTTGTAGAGCAAGCACTTTACCTACTGAGTCACCTTGCCAGCTTGCACAAACACTCCTTTTTTTTTTTTTAAAGATTTATTTTATTATATGTAAATACACTGTAGCTGTCTTCAGACACTCCAGAAGAGGGCGCCAGATCTTGTTACGGATGGTTGTGAGCCACCATGTGGATGCTGGGATTTGAACTTACCACCTTCAGAAGAGCAGTCGGGTGCTCTTACCTGCTGAGCCATCTCACCAGCCCCCAAACACTCCTTTTATTACTATTTTCTTCTTGTTTTTAAGACAGGGTCACTATGTAGCAGGCTTGGAACTCAGCACATAGACAAGGCTGGTTTCAAACACACAGAGATCTACCAGCCACTGCTACCTAGCACTGCCTAGTGCTGTGTTAAAGGAATGTGCCACTGCTTAGCTACTATTTATTTATGCATTTGTTTATTGAGTGACACAAGTCTCTGTATTCTGTAGCTCTGGGCTAGTGACAGGATGAGGTGGCCTGGTGGTGGCCTGAGCCTCGTGGTGACTGAGGACTGGCCCTCCTCAGCAGTCTTTCCACTGTGCACCCCTCTGTTCCACCGTTTTTTTTGTCCCCCATCTGATATTTTTTTAATTCAAAAAAACTGTTTATGCAATGTATTTTGATCATCTGGGCAGTGGTGGCTCACGCCTTTAATCCCAGCACTTGGGAGGCAGAGGCAGGTGGATCTCTCTGATTCTGAGACCAGACCGGTCAACAGAGCTAGTCCCAGGACTGCCAGGGCTACACAGAGATACCGTGTCTTGAAAAAACAATGTATTTTGATCATATTATTACCCTAAACTCTTCCCAGATCTTCCCCCATTTCCTACTCAATTAAGCTCATGTTCTTTCTCTTAACAAACAAAAGCAAAACCAGGAGAGACACCAGTTAAGAGCACTACTGTTCTTGCAGAGGATCTGGGTTAGGTTTTCATATGGCAGCTCACACCTGTCTGTATCTCCAGCTCCAAGGATCCAATGCCCTCACACAGACATACCAGCAGGCAAAACACCAATGCACATAGCATAAAAAATAACAAATTAAAAACACGCAAACAAAAGCACACAAGGACGCATGCACACAGACACACACAACATGGAATCTGTATATTGGCCAACTACTCCTCTGCCTTGGAGTATGGTTCATATACCCAAAGTACTTCATAAAGAAAACTGACTTTCCTGCATCCAATTGCAAATAGCTTCATGGTTATGTCTGTCCACTTCAGCTGTCTGTGCTGAGATTGTGCCTGTTTTTAAGGAAATAAATTTCTCCGGTAGAAAAGTATTTTGAAGACCGCTGCTGCTGTAGAGCCACAGAGTCAATATGGCAGCTTTCACATGCTAACAGTAAAAATGTCATAGCTGGTGGCATATGTGACTAAAATGAAAGAAAAAGACTGTCTTGCAAAATATGAAACTCGGGCTGGAGAGATGGCTCAGTGGCTAAGAGCACTGACTGCTCTTCCAGAGGTCCTGAGTTCAATTCCTCTACAACCACACGGTGGCTCACAACCATCTGTAATGGAATCGGATGCCCTCTTCTGGGATGCGTGAAGACAGCTACAGTGCACTTACATATAATAAATAAATAAAACTTCGGGCCGGAGCGAGCAGGGCTAGAGTGAGAAGAATATTCCTCAACAATTGAGTGTGTGTATGTGTGTGTGAGAGAGAGAGAGAGAGAGCGCACATCTACATGTTTGTGTGGCGGTCATATTGAAAGGCAGTTCTATCCCCCCATGTAGGACGCCAGGCTTCTGTGGCAAATGGCTTTACCTGTTGATGCATCTCACTGCGTCTTGTTTTGTTTTATAGGAATCTGGGTCTTGAATAGCCTCTGATAGCCTATTTTTGTTGTTGTTGTTGTTTTGTTTTTTGTAGGCCAGCAGCAGTGCATAAAACCTGCAGTGGCAGTGCACGGCTGCAGTTTTAACACTGAGGTAGATAGAACAGACAGACATTGTCCTTAGCTCCCAGTTCCAGGTCATCCTGGGCTCCATGGAGCCTTTCTCAAACAAACACAATAAATGAGCAAACAAAGACTACGCGAGTTTAATCTTTTCATTTTCTCCAATAACAGAGAGATTGGCAGACGGGAGAGTAGGCAAACAGGGAACCTCAATAGCTCACTCAGAAGCTCGGAGCTGGGGTTAGCTCAGTGGCAGAGTGTTGGCTTAGTGTGCATGGGTTCCTCACGCTGAAAGAAAATCATAATCACCAACTCCAATTGTCTGTACTTATAAATCCTACCAGTGTGTGTTGTTCCAAGTCATACATAAATATAATCTGTACTTTCAAAAGAGTTAGTGTTGGGGATATTTTGGGTTCTGAATAAGTAGGAAAACTTTAAGAATATAAGGAAAATACTAAAAGAAGGAAAAAAGCATTTTTTCCAACACCAATCCCACCTAGACATTCAATGCTGTAGACCTTACACTTCTGCAGACTAGAGGCCCAGGGTTCAGGTTCTGGTTCATTTGATGAGTACCTGAAAGACTGATCTGGTGCCCTCTCCTAGTGTGTCTGAAGAGAGCAACAGTATACTCATACATAAAATAAATAAATCTTTAAAAAAAAAAAAAAAGGAGTCGGGGCTATATATAGCTCAGTGCTAGCATTTTCCATGCAAGAAAACTTAGGTTTGATCAGTAGCACTTAAAATTATTGTATGGCTGAGGGCATAGCACTTGGGAGGCAGAGGCAGGCGGATTTCTGAGTTCGAGGCTAGCCTGGTCTACAGAGTGAGTTCCAGTACATCCAGGGCTACACAGAGAAACCCTGTCTCGAAAAAACCAAAAAAAAAAAAAAAAAGGCTTTGAATTTGAGTTCCCAGCACACACACATACACACACACACAAAGCAACTGGAAGTTGAACTTTCAGTCCTCCAAGTGGACCTTTACCTTACCCTATTTCTTTTTTTTTTTTTTTAAGATTTATTATATTTATATGAGTACACTGTAGCTGTCTTCAGACACCCCAGAAGATGGCATCAGATCTCATTACGGGTGGTTGCAAGCCACCATGTGGTTGCTGGGATTTGAACTCAGGACCTTTGGAAGTGCAGTCAGTGCTCTTACCTGCTGAGCCATCTCAGCAGCCCCCTTTACCCCATTTCTACAGAGATGATCTGGCCTGTGGATCTGAGGCTAATCCTGGGATGTCAGTGTGCAGAACTTACGGAACAAAGCTGCACCAGTGTCTTGTGTGTCCTGACATGGACTGAGGATGCTAGGAGTCCAGCCCCACTCAGCCTGAGCCTAGAGATCCTCAAAGGGTTCCAGACTCTTGTCTAGTGAACTACTGGGTCATCTAGAGCATTGTGAGGCAAGACAGAACCAGAACAGACTCAGAAAAGGAGGGCTGCCACATTCCTGCCCGCTCACAATGTGTTTATCTCTGAAGACACAAGCCTAATCAGGAAAGATGGGGCTGCCTCTCCCAAGGTAGTATTAGGGGTTAGTTGCAGTGCTGATTTGGGGTGGTGTCACATCATTTCAATCTGGAAAACAAATCAAATCTTCTTGTAGGCAGAACTGCAGATGGGCCGACACAGTTCCCTGCAGGTATGAGGCCTGAAGCTGAAGGGACCAGCAGGTAACTGGGCACCACAGCCTGAGGCCAGTCAGTCTCAAGCAAGAGCATCCTGCTTCCTCCAAGGGTTTCTTTGCCTGAGGAAAGTGGAAGCTGGCACTCACATTCCTTCAGGATCTTCAGAAAATGGAGGCAAGGGTGATCCCGCTTTGTTTGGTGACCAATGCCAGCCAGTCCAAACCGGACACGTCAAAAATGACCACTCTCTTTTCACATGCGCCACCACGCCCGTCGATTTCACTCCTTAATGGAGATCAAGGCTGGGCTCTGAGAGAAAGGCAGGAAATGGCATGAATTATAGTGCTGGGTCTATTTCCCAAGCACAAGGACAGTGTGACTTTGACAGCAGACTTTGTGGACCTAAAACGGGTGGCATTTTATGGAAAGAAAGTGACTTATTAGACGTGGTTGAGCACACCTTTAACTCAGCGCTGGAGAGGCAGAGGCATGTGGAGCTCTATAACTTTTGAGGCCAGATTGACTTATATAACACGGTGCGTTCCAGACCAGCCAAGACTATACACTAAAACCCTGTCTCAAAAAAGAAAAGAATAATCCCAGCACTCGGGAGGCAGAGGCAGAAGGATTTCTGAGTTTGAGGCCAGCCTGGTCTACAAAGTGAATTCCAGGACAGCCAGGACTATACAGAGAAACCCTGTCTCGAAAAACAAAATAAAAAAAAATTTAAAAAAAAGAAAAGAAAAAAAAGGAATAAATAAAAGAAGGGGAAAATGTGACTTGAGGTTTAGACAGGAGTCAAAATGGACAGGGAGCTGGAGCATAAAGTAGTGGAGAACGCGGAACGTGGGGGGCGGGGCGGCCGGCAAGCGGGGCGGACAGGAGGGAGCAGGGTTGACCAGAACAAGGGGGAAAAAAAAAAGAAGTGGAGAACAGAATCTGGGGACACTATATGAGTGGGGAGACCTGTGCCACAGGTATGTGAAGCAGCCTGTGTTAGCACTGGTACTTTGATGTGGCAAAAATCTTACCATACTGCTGTCTTCCTACCCTGAATCCATCTTGAAGGAGTGTGATGTGGGGTTCTCTGCTTCCTTTAAAGTGTCTAATCTTTCGTGCACAGTGATAGTTTGTGAGAATGTTGGGGAAAGTGCTAAATGTGAGTTGCAGGAATAAGAAATGTCTTCTGAGGTATAAGTAAGGGTCATCAACTAAAAGACATAGTGAAAGGGAAAACTTGAAGAAAAGTGTTAACACTGTCACATTGGAAAGAACAAAGACATCTAGTGACATTCTCTTATCCTAGTCCATCTTAGGGGCTGACATGTGGTTTGTTTAGGCTTAAAGGCAACAGCTATGCTTAACTAAGCAGTTGTCATCAAGGTGTGGTCGCATTGATCATAGGTTCATCCAGTTTCTCTGGGAAGGTAGTCTGACAAGATTTCCCAACTGTGAAATATCTTTCCTGGAGTCAAGTTCCTCCTCTATTGGCTGGCATCTGTGCCCTTGTCTTTTTCTTCTCCCAAGAAAACTGCAATTTCTTAGAGTCCAGTGTTTTAATAGTCTGATTGCAATCTGGCAATCAGAGTGTCTAGAATATATTTAATCTTACCATGATGGTTACAGGTTCAAGATTGGTCCCGCAGCCAGACAGCTCATGCTTACTTCCGCATGCCAGAGGATGAGCTGGCTGAGGTCGGAAATGCCCTGACAGAAGGCTGGATTCCTTTGGCCACAGCTTGGCCACAGCTAAACCGCCATTGGCAAGAGGCAAGCGGAAGCTCTCCGAGGACACCAATTCTCCTTGCTGCGCTTAAGTCCCGCCCCGCTGGTCTGGGCGGTGTCTCCGTGGCGACGTGCTGCGATGTGCGGCTGCGCAGGAGTGACGGGGCGCGGGCGAGTGGGAGGGGGGTGTTTTGGTTCTCGCCGCTCGCCGTCCTTTCCAGACCTGGCGGTAGGAAAGCTGCCTGTTCCTGCTTTTCCTTCCCCTTCCCTTCCCCTTCCCCTTTCCCATCCCGGATTTTCCCTTCTTCCATTTACGCGCCTCATTTTGATCGACTGCTGCCCGGGATCCGAGCCTTTTTCCGGGCCGGGCGCTCAAAAGCGCGCGGCCCCAGGGCCCGGTTCATGACCCGCCGCCCTGCCGCCCCTTGCCTCCTTTGCCCCATGTGGCTGCGGGGCCACGGCGACGCTGCCCACTATGGCCCGGAAAGCAGTTAGCAGGAAGCGGAAAGCGTCTGCCTCGCCAGGAGCCGGGAGCGACGCTCAGGGCCCGCAGGTGAGGGCTCACAGGCCTGGGTCATCACCTAGCAGGGGCTTAGGGCGTTCCAGCTGTGTTCAGGAACCTGGGGCCAGGGCGGGACAAGAACCGGAGCCGGGACTGTAGAGCAGTGACCGGTCCTTCTGCGGTGTACTGGCGAGCAGGCGGGCCGGAAGGGTGAGGAGCCAAAAGGAAACTCCAAAATGACGTCTTCCGCTGGAAGTCTGCAGCTAGGGCTAGAGAGCTTCAGGACCTCCTCATTCCTGGAGGAAGGAGAAAATGAAGACCAGGAGAGTCGGAAGTAAGACCGACCTTCCGAAGTTACTGAGAAGGAGATCGAAGTCGACCTTCCAGTGGCACTAGAAATATGGGCAGATGGTCTCTTATCAAGGAAACTATCTCCTAAGCTGAGTGCTGGTCCCCTTTGGCTCTTTAGACATCTAGAAGAAACACCAGGTGTCATCTCTGTACTGCCCCTCTTTGGAGAGGAAGGCCTCTCGCACTTGGGATTCCTACGCAGGTTACCCCGTTGGTTTTTCGAATTCTAAAACTGCCCGCAGCACAAGTCGCGCGCAGTCAGATGAGCGGCCATTGACTCATCCCTGGAAGATCCGAGACCCCAGTCTGGCTCTTTGAGCTATACTCTTTATGCTCTACGGGGTGCACAGGCGGAGAGGGAGAAGGGGGCTGGGTAGAAATGCAGCCCAGGTGGGTTCGGTAATATGGACTTCATTTCCTAACTATCAAGGACACCTGAGTATATTTCTGAGCCCTCCACTTTCCTCAAAGGTTTAGTTAAATTTTTGCCCTGCTTATCCATTTTCTAAGCAGTATTCATTATGAGAGCCTTATCTCAGTGCTAGCCGAGTTAAACTGTACTTTCTGGATTACAAATCTTCTGTTAAATTTTTGATTATGTAAATCCTGAAGGACGAACTCGTGTTGGTTCTTTTGTAATACAGTCAGACTTCTTGTCTTTTTTGGTTTTTCGAGACAGGGTTTCTCTGTGTAGCCCTGGCTGTCCTGGAACTCACTTTGTAGACCAGGCTGACCTCAAACTCAGAAATCTGCCTGCCTCTGCCTCCCGAATGCTGGGATTAAAGGCGTGTGCCACCACGCCCAGCCAGACTTCTTGTCTTAAGGAAAAGTGGCCAAACCCCTGATTTCTGACGTTGACTTTCACAGTTTGGCTGGGATCACTCGCTGCACAAAAGGAAAAGACTCCCCCCAGTGAAGCGATCCCTAGTGTACTACCTGAAGAACCGCGAAGTCAGGCTACAGAATGAAACCAACTACTCTCGCCTGTTACATGGTTATGCAGCGCAACAGCTTCCCAGTCTCCTAAAGGAGAGAGAATTTCACCTCGGGACCCTTAATAAAGTATTTGCTTCTCAGTGGTTGAATCATAGGCAAGTGGTGTGTGGCACGAAATGCAACACAGTAAGTATCAGGAGGGCTCTTTGTCTTCCTCTTGTTGCTGCTGTTTGGTTTGGTTTGTTTGAGACCGGGCTTTCTCTGTGTAGCCCTGGAACTCACTCTAGACCAGGCAGGCATCAAAGTCGGTGATCTGCCTGCCTCTACCTCCCAAGTGCTGGGATCAACAGCTTGCGCTTTGCTTCTTTTTTCTTAGGACTGAGATGTGGGACTTTATTTACTCTATCACCTTTCACTGTTCGTCTTTCCCCGTTGAGTTTATTAAGAGATTTTTAATTAGAAGTGTTAGGACAAAGAAGTGCTCAAGGAAAGAGTAAACTCTAGTGTGGGTCTGGGCTCTTCAGGGAAAGGTGTTCCCATCAGCTTCTCGCCCTCCTCCTTCATTAGTGACCTTGTCCTCTTTTTTTTGTTTGTTTGTTTGTTTTCGAGACAGGGTTTCTCTGTGTTCCCCTGGCTGTCCTGGAACTCACTCTGTAGACCAGGCTGGCCTCGAACTCAGAAATCCGCCTGCCTCTGCCTCCCGAGTACTGGGATTAAAGGCGTGCACCACCACGCCTGGCTCCCTTGTCCTCTTTTTTTTCTGCTCCTTTTCTCACTTCTGAATCTCCTGATCCCTTCAAATGAACATGTGTTTTAGGCCCCCTGACTCTGTATGCGGCTGCTTCTAGTGTTTTAGATAAGAGGCCTCAAAGACAGAAATGGATGTCAGAGCATCATTTAGGGTGACTGCTTAATTGCTGTGTCCCAGCCTTTGACATAGAAAAATTTAGCACCTGGCTGAAGGTAGAAATGAGACAGAAATACTTTTTCGTATATTAGAATCCAAATGTAGCATTTTGGAGTCTGAGGAATAGAATTGTTACAGTTCCAAGTAAGACAGGGCTTTATAGTTGAGACCTTGTCTCAGAACAAACAAAACTCTAAAAAGATGTGATTAGTTTCTGCAACGGAGACAAGAAATGTGTGCCCGGTGGTATATGGGCATTTGCAAAGAAGAGGAAAATTATGACATGAGAGTAGGGGAGCAGTTTTAAAGAGAGTAAGGGTTATAAGTAATTGGAGAGGAACTCTTATCAGGAAACTATGTAACCAGTATGGTTACAAGCAAGAAGAGTCAAAAGAGAAAGTGGGTGTGGTGCTTGCTTCAGCATTGTATACATACTTAAATTGGGACACTGTAGAGAAGATTAGCAGGGCTCCTCCACAAAGACATAAGTCTGTGCAGTGTTTTATCTTTTTTGGGGGGAGGGGGCGTACAAGACATGTTTCTCCGTGTAGCCCTGGCTGTTCCTGGAACTCACTCTGTAGACCAGGCTGGCCTTGAACTCAGAAATCCACCTGCCTCTGCCTCCCAAGTGCTGGGATTAAAGGCATGCACCACCACAGCTCGGCGAGGTTTTTTTTTTTTTTTTTTAAAGATTTATTTTATTTATTATATGTAAGTACACTGTAGCTGTCTTCAGACACTCCAGGAGAGGGCGCCAGATCTCGTTATGCATGGTTGTGAGCCACCATGTGGATGCTAGGATTTGAACTTATCACCTTCCGAAGAGCAATCGGGTGCTCTTACCCGCTGAGCCATCTCACCAGCCCCAGCTCAGAGTGTTTTATCTTTTTGGTTTTGGTTTTGGTTTTGGTTTTGGTTTTGGTTTTGGTTTTGGTTTTTTCGAGACAGGGTTTCTCTGTGTAGCCCTGGCTGTCCTGGAACTCACTTTGTAGACCAGGCTGGCCTCAAACTCAGAAATCTGCCTGCCTCTGCCTCCCAAGTGCTGGGATTAAAGGCGTGCGCCACCACGCCCAGCGTGTTTTATCTTTTTAAGGAAGTGGATATGATTGGAATGGAAGGGTACAGATGGCAAGACATCACAGAAGTTATAGATGCTAGGAGACACAGGACTGGAGTTGGTGAAATGGTTATGTCTAGCCCTCCTCTTTTTAACTCGCCTAGTGTGGATAAACAGGTAATTTTAGAATGACGAGTAAACTGACCCTGGACCAAAGAGTATCTGGGGTTATTTAAAAGAAAGGTTACTCTACATCAAGAACTATGGGCCTGTGAGATTGTTCAGTGGAAACATGCTTACTGCCCAAGCCTGATCCCCAGAACCCACAAAAAGGTGGACGGCCATGGTACACTTTCTGAAACATACACCACGCTTACAACACATCGTAATAGTTGTAGTAGTGGTAACAATAATAATATGATAGTATACATTTTAAAAAGAAAAAAAAACCTTGGGTGCTCTGTGGACAAAACTTGCCAAGCCTGTCAACTTGACTTTGACACTCAAAATCCATGTGATGGGAAGAGAACAAACTCCCTCAAGCTGAGCTCCACGTGCTTGCTGTGGCCTGTGTGCCCACTGCCAAATATAAATAAAACTGTTTTTAAAAGGGGGGGGGGGGCTGGCGAGATGACTCAGAGGTTAAGAGCACTGACTGCTCTTCCGAAGGTCGTGAGTTCAAATCCCAGCAACCAGATGGTGGCTCACAACCATCCGTAACGAGATCTGATGTCCTCTTCTGGAGTGTCTGAAAACAGCTACAGTGTACTTATATATAATAAATAAATAAATGTTTAAAAAAAGGACTAAAACTGCCAGAGACCGTAAGTACTGGTAGTGTCTTTATAAAGGTCATAGGCAAAATTCTAATCAGTTTTGAGGAAGGAAGTAATACTACGGTGGCTGGGGCCAAATTTTCACTTCTGTTAAATGTTGTCTTACATATAACACTTGCAAAACTAGGTGCTACCAGCAAGCCTGCACAAAACTTCCCTTTTCTGATTTCAGTCTTGCCCTGTGGTTTAGGAAACTGTCATTGTCGATGTTTGGAGTAGAAAACGTGTCTCCTGTTTAATAGTCTGTTGACAGTATTTTTAAGATGAGCGTATTACTAATCATTGAATTTACTCTTAATTTTTTTTTAACTTGGCACTGGAGAGATGGCTCAACAGTAATGAGCATTCACTGTTTTTTGAGAGGACCCGATTTTGATTCTCAGCCCTACGTGGTGGTTCACAAGCATCTGTATTCCAGTCCCAGAGGATCTGACGCTGTCTTTTGGCCTCTTAGGGCACCAGGCATATGTGTGCTGCATAGACAGATATGCAGACAAAACACCCATACACAGAACAAACGTAATACATTTTGTAAACATTTACTCTTTTTTGGGGTGGGGAGGGAGGTTTCAAGACAGGGTTTCTCTGTGTAGTAGCTCTGGCTGTCCTGGAACTCACTTTGTAGACCAGGCTGGCATCGAACTCAGAAATCTGCCTGCCTCTGCCTCCCGAGTGCTGGGATTAAAGGCGTGCACCACCACGCCTGGCTCATTTATTCTTGATACTTTCTTCTGTCTTCCTAAGTTTTACATGTGTTAGTGGGTGCTATGTTTACCACAGAGAGCATGGTGGAGGTCAGGACAGGAGTTGGTTTTCTCTTTCCACCATGGGGGGGGGGGGCTCTTGGGATGGAACTCATGACCTCAGCCTTAGAAGCTAAGTGCCTCCTCTTGTCCCTTTCTCTGTTTGCCCTGGCTGTCCTGGGACTCCCTCTGTAAATCAAGCTGGCCTTGAATTCACAAGAAATCTGCCTGCTTCTACTTCCTCAACTCTGGGATTAAAGTTGTGTTCAAATGCTACTGTCCCCTAATTAACACTTGATATCTATTTCTGTCTTCTGTGTCTTTATGATGAATACTTGGAAATAGTGGAGGTTATCTTCTTTTGTTTTGAGGCAGGGTCTTATGTAGTTCCTGTTGGCCTTACTATATACCCAAGCAACCTTGAAAACCTTGCTCCTCTCTCCCGTCTCATAATTGCTGGGATTATAGGCAGGTACTACCACACTTGACTATTTTCTTTTTTTCATTTTTATGTGTATGGATGTGCACCACATGTGCAGAGTGCCTGAGAAGGTCAGAAGTGTGTTTTGGATCTTCTAGAACAGTAGTTACAGGCAGTTGTTAGACATCATGTGGGTTTTGGAAATCAAAAAAAGGTCCCCTGGAAGAGCAGCCTGCTCCAGT
Organism: Mus minutoides; assembly: GCA_902729485.2. NCBI lineage: Eukaryota > Metazoa > Chordata > Mammalia > Rodentia > Muridae > Mus > Mus minutoides. Next base: position 380,947 of record LR749743.1, on the reverse strand, counting down.
CCCAGCTGTTTTATTCTTATTTGTTTTTTCTTTTTTTCTTTTTTTTGTTTTTTTTGTTTTTTTGTTTTTTTGAGACAGGGTTTCTCTGTATAGCCCTGGCTGTCCTGGAACTCACTCTGTAGACCAGGCTGGCCTCAAACTCAGAAATCCGCCTGCCTCTGCCTTCTGAGTGCTGGGATCAAAGGCGTGCGCCACCATGCCCGCCCCTTATTTGTTTTTTAATTCTCTCATACATTACATCCAGGCCTCAGTTTCCCCTCCCTTCACTCCTCCCATTCCCCCCCCCCCCCCCCCCCCCCCCCCCCCCCCCCCCCCCCCCCCCCCCCCCCCCCCCCCCCCCCCCCCCCCCCCCCCCCCCCCCCCCCCCCCGCCACACACACACACCCTCTCTCCCAAATCACTGTTCCTCCATTTCCCTTGAGAAAGAGCAGGCTGCCCAGGGATATCACCTGAACAAGGCATAAACAAGTTACAAGATCAGGCACAAACCTCATGTCAAGGCTGGACGAGGCAACCCAGTAGCAGGAAAGGGGTTCCAAGGACAGGCAAGAGAGTCAGACACATCTCACATAACCAAGCTGGGTTTTGTTATTTTTGTTTGTTTTTATTGAGACAGGATCTCTCAGTATAGCACTCACTGTTCGGGAACTTGCTCTGTAGACCAGGCTGACCTTGAACTCACAAAGATCTGCCTGTCTTTGCCTCCCAAGTGCTGGGATTAAAGATGTGTGCCATCATAGCCCAGCACTGTTTGTTTGGTTGGTTGGTTGGATGGTTGGTTGGTTTTGTTTTGTTTTGTTTTATAGTGTTGTTTTCTCTTTGCTCAGCTTTTAGAACCAGAGCAGGGAACCAAGAACAGTGTACCCTTGGCCATTTGACATTTGGCAAATCTTCTTATTTTTCCATCTGTCTTTGGTTCTGTTGATGGCTTGCAATCTGATCCATGTAGCCAAAGGCTGCCTTGAACTCCTAAGCCTGTTGCCTCTCCACCTTCCAACTGTTCTTGGTTTTGTTTCTGTAATACAGTAATAGCATTATCTGGTATGACAGTTCTTTGGAAACTAGCAGGGTAAGACTGTAGCACTCGAGGCTGAGGCAGGTGGGTCTCCTGGTTCATTGTCTGGTGTGCCAGTTGACAGTTGGAAACTAGCTAGAAGACTGAGGCAGGTGCATCTCTTGAGTTCAAAGCCAGCCATGGCTGTATACTGAGGCCATATCTCAGATTAGATAGATAGATAGATAGATAGATAGATAGATAGATAGATAGATAGATAGATAGATAAGCAAGCTGTGTGGGAGATTGAGATTCCAGTACAACAAGCTTCAGGTATCTAGAGAGTTGGAATAGGTTAGACTGTGGAAATTGATCATCTAAGAATACTTTATGGGGGAATGAAGAGACATGGGGACCATAAGGTTAGAGTACTGCTCTACGGAGAAGAAAAGAAGGAGGAATTCCCAGGGTTTTTACTGTGAGAGATAATGGACTAAATCCAAATGACAGAAAGGAAGAGAAGGATGTAAGACAACTCTGGTAGGACCTGAGGTAATGATGTGCTTTTATCAATTGACTGATATTAGGAGAAGGTAAAATCTTTGGTATGGGAGTTACTAATTTACAAGAGTATTGAAATTACTGGGTTACTATGAAATAAAAGACACTTTTGGCTTCTGTCACATAACCCTTCCTTTAAATTTCAAACTTCTGTTTTGTTTTGAGTGTGTTCTGGGCAGGATATGGGCAGGTCCTAGTTGTCCTGTGACTTTTCAAAGGTCAGTACTGTTGAGCCACAGTGGCTAAGAACCTCTGATCTTAAAGGGGAGCCATATGCATAACCTTGGGGGTTCACCTGTATGTACCAAGCAGGGACTACTACAGAGCAAACAGGGAGACCAGAGGAAACCAGGAAAGTACAAAAAAACAGTCAAGAGACGGGAAGGGGAGGGAGGGGAGGGTGCTTTAAAGAGAAATGTCTGATACTAGATATTTCTAATTCAATCCTAGAGGCGTTTTGTTTACTCAGAAGGGTTTGTTGTTGGGTTTTTTGTTTGCTTAGAGTAGTCTATGATTGCCTTGAACTCTTGGTGGTAGAGTTGCCTCTTGGTTCTAGCTCTTGAATACTGGAATTATGGGCATGACTCCCCTCACGTGGAACTAGCTAGTGTTTTGAGATGGGGGTTTTCCAGTATAGCCCTTGCTGCCCTGAAACTCGCTGTGTAGCTGAGGTTCTAACCCCCACGGTTCTCCTGCCTCTGCTTTCTGAGCAAGAAACCACACCTGGCAAGATATTTAAATTAGGGAAGGATTCATTTCTCATCATGATGCCTTCTAGCAAGAAACTACCTGGGAGCATGTAGTAGAAAAAGCGAGATAAAAATCATTCACTCTAGCTAATGAATATGGTAGGAGGAAGGGGACCTCCTCGGAAGAGCGTGAGTTTAGGAAGGAATTGTGTTTGGGGAGACGTCTTAAACAGATAGCTCTGCTCTCTGAAAGGGAAGCTGTTGGAAGTGAAAAGGTGGGTTATTCATATACCTTGTCTAGAAGGACAGTAAAGCTATAACTAGCAATGGTGAAGTAGCCTCTTATTCACCAGGTTAGTCTGCTGTGGCTTTGACAGTAGTCATGTATGACCTCCATTTAGAGATGGTCTGTAAAATTAATGTTTTTATCAGAACACCAAAGCCCAGCCAAAGCACCAGACTAACTCTGGTGTTAAGAATGCTTTTTCTTCATCTCTCAGTCCTGTGCCTGGATGTGCTGCTGCGTTCACTGATGGACGTCATAGTCATTGAAGTAGACAAACTAATTGCTGCAGTTGGTTGTTAGATAGAGAGACCTTTGGGGCAAGCTAATTTTGGAGGTGGAATGGTTAAGCATTAGTGCTGAGAAAGCAGCTGTAATGTTAATGGTTTCTGAGGTGATCTGTTCAGAATACTGAAATCATAATTATTTGCTGCAGTTTTTCTCTTTGGGATATTAATAAAATCTTTATTGTTCAGGACTATGCCACACTGTAGAAGATGTCAGCCCTGACCTCTGCTGTAGGGACCAGACATGTCACTTTTCCACTCAGCATTTCCAGTCACCATAATGAACTCATAGGTACACTACCATGCACTTGTACTTCCACTTGATAACATGTGCATAATTGAAATGTATGATCCTTTTATTATTTCAGGAGTAGTTTATTTGAAGTTTGGGCTGCTGGATATGTGTTGACTCTGTTGGTACTCATGGCCTTCTATCCTGGCTGGATCTTTGATAGGCATTACAGTCAATACCAGGATTACTGTTGGGTGCCACCATGCCAGCTGGGCACCCGAGTATGGTCGATGAGAAGTTGGGGGTGGTGGTGGGTATAGCTCAGTGACCAAGAGCATACTTATCATGTGTGACACCAATACCAAAATGAAAAGCCAGACAGTCAGTAGTAGCACACTCGGGAGGCATGGGCAGGTGGATCTCTGTGAGTTTGAGGCCAGGCTGGTCTACAGAGTGAGTTTCAGACCAGCCAAGGCTACACAGAGAAAAACCCTGTCTCAAAAAAAAAAAAAAAAAAAAGAAAAGAGAAAAGAAAAAGTTTCCTGTGACGTTAGACAAGTTAAAATTTGTCCTGGAAACATCCAGGACTATCCTGAACCATACACACAGGGTTATATTTTCCTCTTCTAAAAGAGAAGAGAAACTGGCCTAGAATTTGGGCCCTGACTATCTTCATTGTCAGAATTCTTTGTATTAAACCATAGTTCTTAGACTTTCTCACTGGAACAGCCCTAGACTGACAGTCCTGGCCAGTGTGAGGATTTCCTGAAGTTCTAAGCTGACTTCACTGTGAGCCAGCAGTGGTTTAGCACGCTCGCCTTTAATCGCAGCACTCAGGAGGCCAAGGCAGCATGGCTGCTGTGAGAATGGGACTGTGGTGGACTGCATGATGAGGCTAGGTTAGTCCAGGCTGGAGGGGAACTCTTCTCTACTTAAAAATATATGCCCAATATGCTGTTTATAAATATATATCCTATAAATGATTATTTGAGTTGTAGTGGTGGCACATGTACTCTGGAGACAGAGGCACGCGGGTCTCCGTGACTTTGAGGCCAGCCTGGTCTACAGAGTGAGTTTCAGGACAGCCAGGGCTACACAGAGAAATCCTGTCTCGAAAAGCCAAAAAAAAAAAAAAAAGAAAGAAAGAAAAAAGAAAGTCTTCTCTCATCTACTGACAAAATGGCAGCTACCAGAAGAGGAGGCTCTGATTTCTTGTTGAAATCAAAGCAACAAATTTATATATACATATGCCACCATACCCAACTTTTGATCATCCATGTGTATTGAATCAAGGACACAGCATAAATGTTGAAGAATAAGGAATGTATTCATTAAATGCTAGTGATCCTATACAGTAAAGTACTTTGTGGCCATGGGAAACTGAAGAAAGCTGGGCATAGTGGCGTGCTCCTGTATCTCTAGCACTTGGGAGGTAGGATCAGGAGTTCAAGGTCATCTGTGTGAGGCTGAGGCTACAGGAGACCCTGTTTCAACAAAGAAACAGTAAGTAGGGAAGACCAGCACCTGGGAGTGAAGAGGAGGGCAGATCTCTGAGTTCAAGGCCTAACTAATCTACATACTGAATTCTAGTACTGTCAGGGCTACATAGTGAGACTGTCTTTAAAACAAAATCAAAACTAGCCTGGGACAAAGTAAGGTGAAGGCCAGGCCCAGACAGTGTAACTGAGTATGCCCTACCCTCCCAAATGTATAGAAATACCAGGAGACCCTGGTTCAGAACTGAACATACACAAAGAAAGTATGGTGCTCTCGCATGATGGTTAGCAGGTGAGGGCTCTGGGTATCCCGTTTGACCTGAGTGTAATCACTGGCATTCACTGGTAGAAGAAGAAAGCTAACTCCTTCTGGTTGCCATCTGCCCTCCATAGGTATATCATATGACATACCTGCATGCTGGCACACATAAACAAATGCACACACAAATAAGTATGCAATTTATGACTGGAAGGCATTATCTATGTTCGGTTCATTGAGGTGGAAAGGCCTACCCCACCCAGTTGTGAGCTAGGACACTGGACAGAATAAAAAGAAGCTAGCATTGGTCTCTGCTTCCTGACCATGGCTGCCTCAAGCTCTTGCTGCATGCTCAAGCTCTTGCTGCATGCTCTGCCTTCTTGATGAGACAGTACCGGGGAGCACTGAGCCAGAATACCCAGCCCTCTACTGCTGCTGTGGGCCAGTTTCTTAGCGCAGGAAGACAGGTGGCTAACACAGCCTGTCTTCCTTCTTGGCACACTGGAAAGCTAACTCCTTTTTGGTCTTGGCTCTTTCCTTTACTCCCTATTATTTTGGTTTGACCTCTTTTGCTTTTGTTTTGTTTGTTTGTTTGTTTGTTTTGGTATAGCCTTTGTTGTTCTGGAACTCACTCTGTAGAACCAGGCTGACTTGTAACTCAGATCTGCAAGCCTTTGCCTTCCAAGTGCTGGGACTAAAAGGCTTGCACCACTACCACCCACCTTTTTTAAAGTCAGTATCAAGATCTCGATCAGCATGTGTGGGTGTGGGATCAGGGAAACACCTGAAGGAATTGATTCTCTCCTTCCACCCTGTAGTTCTCGGACATTTCGGCAGCAGGTGGTTTACCCACTGAGCCATCCTGCTGGCCCAGAGTTGTTTATCTTCTTGTCTGGAAAACCGCTTACATTTGCTCTCCTTTCTGTGGTAGATTTCATTTTAGAAAGAATATTGCGTTTTTAGTAACTTTGTAAGGTTCCCTTTCCTTTGGAAAGCCTTTGTCCTGGGTGTGCATTACGTCCTCACACCCTCACCTGCATCCATCGCTTATAATCTTACATTCTCCTCGGCAGCAGCCTCTGCATGTTCTCCCCGTCCTGGAAGGGAAGACTCAGAGCCAGAGCCTGAGGCTTCCCTTGCGGTGCTGCCAGCTCCTGGCTGGGATCCCAGTAGGTCAGTGTGGAGTGGCCCCATGCTGAGTGTATAGCCAGGATCTGCACCAGAGCCGAACCCTTGTCAGTGCGGAAAGCTCCTCTGTGCCAGGTCACCCGCATCCCCAAGCTTCCTGTGACATGGCGGTATGTTCTGTCCCACATGAGGCACTCGGTCACTCAGCAAGTACGGAAATGAAGATGTGGATATATATGATTTTGATTGCCTGAGCACTCTACATTTCAAATCACTTAAGTTTTTTAAATACCCTGCAAAACTAATCAATAAAGTAACTGTACACTACTATTTTTTTTCCTTGTTTTGGTCAACCCCGCTCGCTCTGGTTGGTCTCTCCTGTCCAAGGATTCATTTTATTATTCTTCTTCATAAGTACGCTGTAGCTGACTTCAGACGCTCCAGAGGAGGGTGTCAGATCTCATTACGGGTGGTTGTAAGCCACCATGTGGTTGCTGGGATTTGAACTCATCACCTTTGGAAGAGCAGTCGGGTGCTCTTACCCGCTGAGCCATCTCACCAGCCCCCTATACACTACTATTTTAAGGTTCCTTTTACTTAATAATGTGTCTAGGTATAAATGTGTGTATGTTAATGAAGATGCCTACGTAGGCCAGGGAAGTAGATCCCCTCTAGAGCTGTAGTTACAGATACTTTTGAGCCACCTTACATAGGTGCTTAGACTCAAGGTCTTGCAGTACACGTTCCTAACCACTGGGCTCTCTCTAGGTGTATGCCATTACATTTTGTGCCAAACCATTGTAGTACCAATAAATATGAAGGAGGCCATTGAGGCAGCTGAGTGGGCAAATGCATTTGCCTTTGAGTCTGAAGACATTTGGAACCCACAGTGGAAGGAAGGGACTGACCCCCATGTTAAGCCTGGGCAAAATTTGGTATAAGTCTACAGCACCTGGTATCCCCAGGTGGTCTCCCATTCCAAGTACTAACCAGGCCCGACCCTGATTAGTTAATGAGATCAGGTGAGATTTGGCACATTGAGGGTGGTTGAGATTCCTCCTGGGTTTTGTAGCATAAGCCCTTAATCTCAGCACAGGCAGGTCGGTCTGAACCTCAAGGCCAGACTGGTGTACATAATGAATATCCAGGCCAGTCAGGGCTAGAGTGAGACCATGTCTCCAAAGTAAATAAATGCTGTGCATGGTGGTATATGTATGTACTTGGGAGGCAGAGGAAAGTGGATCTCTGTCAGTTGAAGGCCAACTGTTCTACATAGTTCCTGGCTTGCTAAGGCTGCACGGTGAGACCCTGTTTCAAGAAAGAAAACAATGAAAATTCCCAGGGTCTGCTATATAATAGACTCTAATCGAACTCTCCACAGATAATTTAGCAATGTTGACTGAATTAAATAGACACTATTGTTTTATGTGCCCCTTCTTTCTCTCTTGCAGCTCTTTGTCGTGGACGTCCAGACAGGCCAGATCACCAAGATTCCCATTCTGAAAGACCGGGAACCTGGAGGTGTGACTCAGCAGGGCTGTGGTATCCACGCAATTGAACTGAATCCTTCTAGAACACTCCTAGCCACTGGAGGAGACAACCCAAACAGTCTTGCCATTTACCGCCTGCCTACCTTAGATCCTGTGTGTGTGGGTGATGTAAGTGTTTCCATTGGCTGTAATTAGTTTCAGGTTTCTCCTGATATGGGGATGAGGGGTGTAAGAGAGCAGAGTGGGTGGACATTGAGATCCCATAGGTAAGAGCCAGCACGTATGTTTGATAGAAGGGACAAAATAACAGATCCCTGTGGCCAATAGCAGGCTGTTTTTCAATTCAGACAGATCCCTGTGGCCAATAGCAGGCTGTTTTTCAATTCAGACAGATCCCTGTGGCCAATAGCAGGCTGTTTTTCAATTCAGACAGATCCCTGTGGCCAATAGCAGGCTGTTTTTCAATTCAGAGGGTCTGCATCTTTCTCATTGCCCTGTTCGAAAACAGGGTGACATGCCATAGAGGAGAGGTACCAGCAGGCTAAGGGGATGGACTCTAAGCAGCAGGGAGCACTGTTTCAGAGAGCAAAGAAAGCTCAGTGAGAAGATGTGACCAGGGCCACTTAAAGGAACCGTGAGCGCCAGCCATGGGAGTGTTCCAGGCAGGAGACGGGGCTCCAGGGTGGAAAGCCCTGCTCTCTGGACATTTTGGGGTTTTTTTGTTGTTGTTGGGGTTTTTTGTTTGTTTATTTTGGGGTTTTGGTTCTTTGAGACAGGGTGTCTATCCCTGGCTATCCTGGAGCTCCCTGTGTAGATCAGGTTGGCCTCAAAGCACCAAGCTCCTCCTGCCTCCCCTGTGCTGGGATTAATGGTGTGCGCCCCTCTGGGCATTCTTACTGTCTGCAGGCCTGCCAGCCTCATTGTACCTTTGATTGTCCCCAGATATTATGAGGTCTTACCTCACAAGATCATCAGAGACCTACGTTTTTCTTTGCCTGTTGTTGCTGTACATTTATCTGTGTGTGTACAGAAGCACGTGTGGAGGCCAGAGGACATTGAGAAAGTCAGTCCTCTCCTTCTGTCTTGTGGGGTTTGGGGATCAAACTCTGGCCCTGAGAGTTGGCATCAGTCAGTCCCTTTTACTTATTGAGCTATCTTACTGGCTGTGTTTGTTCTGCGCCAGGGTCTCCATATGTGGTTCATGCTGTCACGGAACTTGGATCCTCTGCCTCAGCTTCCTGAATTACAGGATATGCAACCATGCCCTTCCATACTTAAGATTTTTACGAGCTATTTTTAGTCAGACCTGCATGCTTTTCAGAAGAATTCACCATGGCCCTTGTTTGACTAACCTTTGTTGTTGTTTTTGTTTTCTCCTCTCTGTACATGTCACTTACCCCTCTAAGGATGGACACAAGGATTGGATCTTTTCTATTGCGTGGATCAACGATACTATGGCAGTGTCTGGTAAAGTTGCCCTTCTTTAGGGAGATGTAGCAATGACAAGTGTGATCGTGTGCTAGAAAGTGACACGAAAGCTACTGAGTCAGGGTCGGCCCCCCCCCCGCCCCCTTCTTGTTACTTTAATTTACTCATTAGCTAGGTGGTACTAGCTTGAAATAGGGTGTGCATACACTGATGGGGTGCCCTTACCATTCAGTTTCATTTCCCAGACTCCCCTACCTCATGCCCCTCACCACTACTGATTTTTGGGGGCGGAACAGGGTATCACTTTGTAACCAAAGATGGACTAGAACTCATGTGTGGTCTACACTGGTCTTGAACTTGCAGCAGTTCCACTGCCTAAGCTGGTTTTTTGCTGTTTGTTTGTTGTTGTTGTTGTTGTTGTTGTTGTTGTTGTTGTTGTTTGAGGCAGGGTTTCTCAGTTTCTTGGCCCTGGCTGTGCTGGAATTGACTCTGTACACCAGGTAGACCTGGAACTCATAGATCCACCTGCCTGTGCCTCCTGAGTGCTGGGAAGGGCTGCCCAGCTCTGCCTAAGAATTTTAAGTGCTATAGTGTACCCATTACACCCAGCTTAGGAGATTTTGTGTGTCATTCCACCTTATACCTTTTTTTGGTTTTTTTTTTTTTTGGGGGGGGGGGATGGGTTTGGGTTTTTTTTTTTTTTTTTTTTTTTTTTTTTTCCAAGACAGGGTTTCTCTGTGTAGCCCTGGCTGTCCTGGAACTCACTCTGTAGACCAGGCTAAAATCAGCCTGCCTCTGCCTCCTGAGTGCTGGGATTAAAGGCATGCGCCACTGATTATTTTGTGTGTGGTATACTAATGCCTTGGCACATATATGGAGATGTTAGTGTTAGTTCTGTCTTTCTTTCCAACCCTTGGGAGGCAAAAGGAGGAAGATGAGGAGTTCATGGGCCAGCAGTGTGCTCTGTAGCAGCACTTTGTAGTTAGACATTCAGAGAAAGTTTAAAGGAAAGTTTACTTTGAATGTGTGAGATCCTGGAAATGGACACAGCGCTGCGCAGGACCTCTAGAAAAGAAAACTTGTTGTTCCTTATTGCTTATTTGCTAAGGAAAATAATTTTAGTTTTGTTTGTCATTTAAAATTGAACTGGGGAGCTAAAGCTGGTGGGGCACACCTTCAGTCAAGCTTTCCTAGGGCAGAGACAGGCAGGTCTCTGTGTCTGAAGCTATCCTGTTCTACAGAGAGGTCCAGGATAGCTCAAGTCCGTGTGCTCAGGCGACTATTCTACTTCTGAATTGTATTCCCAGCACAAAAAACATTCACTTTTTTATATGGGCTCTTCTCACATAGCTCATGCTTACCTCAAATTGACTATCCAGCTAAGGATTGACATTGAACACCTCCCAGGGACTTGGATCCCAGGTATATACCATCATACCAGGTTTTACATGATAACTGGGTTTGCACCTAGGACTTCCATGCATGCTAGACAAGTGCTCTATCGAGTAGTAGCCCCAACACTAAGAATTTATTCTTGACCGGGTATGGTGGTGCATACCTTTAATCCTACACTCAGGAGGCAGAAGCAGGCAGATCTCTTTAAATTGGCTATGGACCTCCATAGAATTGAATATAAAGAGATGTTTCTGGAGGAAAAAGTATAGGAAGAAATATGAACTACGTACAATGGCTCATGCTTGTAATCTCAACACTCAGGAAGCTGAGGCAGGCATACTGCTGCAGGCTTGAGGCCAGCCTAGGTTACAGAGGGAAATCTTAATACTTCAGTGTTTGAGGTGGGCTGTGTAGCCAAGCCTCAGTGTCAGGCTGGATGTTGAAATGAAAGGCCTCTGTGGTCTTCTGTATGGTTGACTATGGAGGGTCACTTATAGCTGACATCTGTGAATGTCCTATACTGCAGGCTCACGGGATGGGTCTATGGGACTCTGGGAGGTGACAGATGATGTGTTGACCAAAAGTGATGCAAGACATAACGTGTCACCAGTCCCTGTGTATGCTCACATCACTCACAAGGCCTTAAAGGATATCCCCAAGGAGGATACAAACCCGGACAACTGCAAGGTGCGGGCTTTAGCCTTCAACAACAAGAACAAGGTATGAACTCACCAAGGGATTCCAGAAGCCTGTCCCTCTGACTTTATCCTTCCCCTCCAAGGCAGTGCTTGCTGTGTAACTTGGTTTTAAATGTCCAGAGCATGTCTTTAGAGCCGAGGGATGCTGGTGAGCGGTTACAACTGAGGCCGTGAAGCAGACATGAAGAGACAGGGTGGCCTGTGTCTCTGATGTATTTGTCTGGGTAGAGCATGTTTGTGGTCATAATTTCCTGGGGCCCACTCTAAGCTGATCCTGCTTCATTTGCATGTGCCTTTTCAGGTGCTCTATTTTGGGGTTGATTTGCATACTGGCCTTGTTTCTAAGCTTCCCATTTTGACTGCCCTCTTTATCTCACACCTCCCACTGGTCTCTGGGTGAGACCTCCTGACAGTGAGGGTGTAAGCAGAATCCAAGACTGGACTCAGAGCCCAGAGAGGAGACGGGCTTCTGTGAAATCTAAAAGGGACACAGTTTGATTTATTTTAACAAATATTTATGTGTATGGGTGTCATGTATCCATATGTGCGTGGGTTGGGTATATGTGTACCATATACACAAGGGCCCAATTTGAAAGGTGGGTCACTAGAAGTAGTTTCTCTTTGCACCTACAGAAAAGCAGCCTTTCACTTGAGCTGTGCTCTAACTGGCTTAAGGGTGTCAGGAAAAATGAGTAGCACGGGAAGGACAGTTTTACCCACAGATGTCTGTTTGTGGAATTGCATATACTGTGTAGCTGCGGCACGTGGGTGTGTGAGAGCTTATCATCACTGGCATCCTTGGGGTAGGAGTGGGGTTGGGGGGAGGAGCCCCAGCTCTCAGCTTCTTCCCCTGCGCACTCTGGTGCTTCAGTTTACTGCAGGTCACGTAGTAACTTCCTTTCCGTTGCTCTTATAGGAGTTGGGAGCAGTATCGCTAGATGGCTACTTTCATCTCTGGAAGGCTGAAAATACATTGTCTAAGGTGAGAACATGAGTTGGTAGTATTATATAATTTACCAGAGTTAGAATACTGTCTTTCTCCCAGAGACATAGTGGATTTGCCCAAAACACCTTTTGCCCAAGGTCTGGGAATAGAATTCTGAAGAACATGAAGTTACGGGCTGGCGATATGGCTCAGTGGTTAAGAGTGCCGACTGCTCTTCCTAAGGTCCCGAGTTCAACTCCCAGCAACCACATGGTGGCTCACAACCATCCATAACGAAATCTGATGCCCTCTTCTGGAGTGTACTTACATATAATAAGTAAATAAATCTTTAAAAAAAAAAAACCATGAAGTTATGAGTCTGGCGTTGCCTCTCTTGAGGCAAAGTCTGTTTGGGGATCTTTCTTTTTAATTTATTCCAGTCTGGCCTTAAGCTTGTTGTCTTCTCGCCTCTAAAGAACCTCTCAAAGACGGAAATACTGACAGCCACCACCATGCCTAAGCAAGCAAAGGCCTGCCTTTCCTTTCTTTTCTTTTCTTTTCTTTTTTCTTTTCTTTTCTTTTCTTTTCTTTTCTTTTCTTTTCTTTTCTTTCTTTCTGACTGGCTCTCAGTACAGACTCTGAATGCACTAATGCAGAACACCTGATCCTTCAACTCCACCTTCCCACTGTAGCACCAAGGAGACCTTCAGAGTGGCCTCAGATTGCAGGGTGCCTAGAAAAGTTGCCCTTTGTATTAGTGCTCTAGTCCACAGTATATTTAAGCACTGGTTTGTAGAGTGACTGTCTGGTAAGGTTGTCAAGGTGGAAAAACCTGAATGTTAAGAACTCCTGGCAACTGAAAATTAATCAAACTAAAATAGTCTCTTAATCTTGTTAGGTTTGTTTTTTCAATACACAGTTTCTCTGTATAGCTCAGGCTATCCTAGAACTGGTTCTGTAGTTCAGGCTAGCCTGGTATTTGGAGATTCATCTGCCTCTGGCCCCTAAACACTGGGATCAAAAGCATGCACCACTATACTCAGTTTGGGTTTTTGTGTTGATGAGGTCACACTATGTTAGCAAAGCTAGACTGGAACTCTGTAATCCAGGCTGGCCTCAAACCAGTGATCTTCCCGCCTTCCTGCCTCAGCCTCCCAAGTGCTCGGATTACAAATGTGAGGTGCTATCCCGATTTTTTTTTTTTTTGATTTGTTTATTTTACATATATGAGTGCACTGTAGCTGTCTTCAGACACACCAGAAGAGGGCATCGGATCCCATTACAGATGGTTGTGAGCCACCATGTGGTTGCTGGGATTTGAACTCAGGACCTCTGGAGGAGCAGTCAGTGCTCTTAACTGCTGAGCCATCTCTCCAGCCCTAGTCTTTATTTCTTAAAAGATTGGCTCACTGGGTAGCCCTGGCTTCTCTCAAGCTTGAGGTCCACCCTTAACCTCACAGTGCTGGGATTACAGGAAAGTCTTTTAATGAGACAACAAATGGAACAGCACAGTTAAAAAAATAGATTTATAATATGTGCTAGCAATGTTTTTGTACAGTAAAGTATTCTTCACGTCTTGCTTGTGCTGCTTATAACATCTGTAATAAGCTTTTTGTCTGGAGGAGACCATGCTCAGGGAATTGACAGTCCCCTGTGTCATGGCAGCTTTGCTCTCCAGTAGGCTTGCAGGCAGAGACTAGACTTTCTAGTCTGCAAGGATCAAAGATGAAGGCTGACTCAGTTTACCTGGGATGGAGTATACTCTCTCTGGCATACAGAGGGCTCAGTCCTAGAAATAAACTACAGTTCTTGGCTTTTCCTGGCATTCTGATTATTTGATTCCATTTTTTCTTTCCCCTAACCCAGAAGTTACTAGTTTACTAGGCTTTGTCTTGTCCCTGACTTAGGCAATTTGTGTGTAAAGGAAGCCTACAGATGAAGGAACACAAGAGCAGTGCCCATTTTATGTTATCATGAATGTGTGTATCTTCTCTATTCAGCTCCTTTCCACCAAATTGCCATATTGTCGAGAAAATGTGTGTCTGGCCTATGGTAGTGAGTGGTCAGTGTATGCAGTGGGCTCTCAAGCGCATGTCTCCTTCTTGGATCCACGGCAGCCATCTTACAACGTCAAGTCTGTCTGCTCCAGGGAACGAGGCAGTGGTAAGTCCCTGTGTGTCCCTGCAGCCTTAGAGCTACATTGAAATGGGTTTTCACCTTTTTGTTTCTTCTTTGACTTGCAAACAAGAGCAGTGATCCCTGTGTAGCATTTAAAAGTATGTGGTAACAGACTAGAGGAATTTAGTTACCTGTGGCAACAGAGTGTCCAGGCTGTAGAGGCCTTTGGTACAAACCACTGTGAGGAGAGATAAGCAGTCAGCACTAGTCCTCAGGAACTAGCCTGAGCTAACGTTCCTCCAAACTGAGTGATGTTGGATTGGTGCGGGGTGGAGAGTCAGAAGAGCATGAGATCACTTTTGAATGTGATGATAAATATGTACAGTGTAAGGTATGACAATACACCTCGAGAAGCCAAAGAAAATCCTTGTTTCGTTCTGATGAGTGAGTGGGGAATGTGTGCTTGCGTGCAGGTGCCCTGCCTCTGAGCTGCACCATTCCCCAGCCTCTGCCCAGATTGCATATTCTAAGGGCCATCGCTTACCTTCCTCAGTGGAAGATTTGTGCTGTTGTTGTCTCTAAGGCTTCAGAATCCTTTGTTCTGATGACTCATTTGCTCCCTCCAAAAATCCTGTCTAAGAAAGCAGATCAGAAGAGTGATTGGTTAAGACTGCTGACTCCCAAGGCCCTGAGGTCAGGCTCCAGCACCCATATTAAATGCTCACAGCTTCCTGGAACTCCATTGCCAGGGCATCTGTAACCCTCTTCTGGCTTCTGTGGCCAGCAGCACAGTTACACACAGTATACATAGAAGTAGTAGGCTGGCCAGGCGTGGTGGCGCACGCTTTAATCCCAGCACTCAGGAGGCAGAGGCAGGTGGATTTCTGAGTGCGAGGACAGCCTGGTCTACAAAGTGAGTTCCAGGACAGCCAGGGCTATACAGAGAAACCCTGTCTCGAAAAACCAAAAGACAAACAAAACAACCTATAAACCCAGCATCATGTCACATGCCTTTAATCCCAGCGTTAGGAGGCAGATAGGAAGAGGCTAGCCTAGTTTGTATAGTAAGTTCCAGGCTAAACAGGGCAGTATTGTGAGACTGAACCACAGTGATTAAGTTACCAGATCGAGGAGCCGTGAAGGTCTGAAGACCATCCAATTTAAAGTTGCTTTTTTTTTTCTGTCCCCTGTCTCATATTAAAAACTAGTTATCCTGGGAGTCCTGGGAGGTACAGTAGGGGCTACAGTGTAGCCTCTTCTTCAAAAAGGGTTATTTCTGTGTAGGTAACACAAAAGCAGTGTTTGGGTTTGGTGGTGGTGGTGGTGTTTGTTTTCCCCAGGTATTGCTAGGGAGGGCGGGTACCATGCTGCTGAATGAAAGGCATTGGTTCTCTCCTTCATAGGAGTCACCAGGAATCAAACTCGGGTGGTTGGGCTTGGTAGCCAGAGCCCTTTAAGTAGTTAACATATGTACATCTTAAGCTAGAGAACAGTGGATATATTGAAATCTGGGGAAGAAATAAGGGTTAGCTGCTTAATGATGTACAGTGAAAAGTTTTAAGAGGTTTTATTTTTATTACCATCATCATTATAATTGTTTTGTTTTTGAGACAAGGTCTCAGTAGGCATCCTTGACTAGCCTGGATTTTGGTGTGTGGACCAGACTAGCCTTGAATTCACAGAGATCTGCCTCCCCAGAACTGGGATTAAAAGCATACACCATCATGCCTGGCTTTTAAAAGGTTTAGTTACTGTTAGTGGATGTAGTTTGCGTAAAGAAATACTAGTTCACAAAGGTCCCTAGCTCCACACAGATGTCAGGAGGCACCTATATCCATTGTACTTAATCGAGGTCCCTAGCTCCACACAGATGTCAGGAGGCACCTATATCCATTGTACTTAATTGAGGTCCCTAGCTCCACACAGATGTCAGGAGGCACCTATATCCATTGTACTTAATCGAGGTCCCTAGCTCCACACAGATGTCAGGAGGCACCTATATCCATTGTACTTAATCGAGGTCCCTAGCACCACACAGATGTCAGGAGGCACCTATATCCATTGTACTTAATCGAGGTACCTAGCACCACACAGATGTCAGGAGGCACCTATATCCATTGTACTTAATCGAGGTCCCTAGCACCACACAGATGTCAGGAGGCACCTATATCCATTGTACTTAGTCCACAGGTACAGCGGATGTATTTTCCTTTTCATCCAAAGAAGATGGAAACTTGCTGTAAATAACATCTACCAATTAAGTCCTGTCGTGCTGGTAATATGAAGAGAATAGAGAGCTACAGTGTACGTAATGTGATGGAGAAGGGCTAATAGTTGTGAAAGGTGATGCCAGTACTGTTCAAGGCTGTGGGACACAGAGAACCCAGACACACTTATATTATTTGGCACAAAACAATATGGATTTTCCCGGTAATCTGGCTCATTAGCAGAGAGTTCTGCTGAACCATTGGCACAGTGCCATCTGACATTTGGGGTGTATACCCTCTAATTGTTCTCTATTTTTCTTTCTTAGGGATTCGATCAGTGAGCTTCTATGAACACATTATCACTGTGGGCACAGGGCAGGGCTCTCTGCTGTTCTATGACATCCGAGCTCAGAGATTTTTGGAAGAGAGGCTCTCAGCTTGCTATGGGTCCAAGCCCAGACTGGCAGGGGAGAATCTGAAACTAACTACTGGCAGGGGCTGGCTGGTGAGTAAGCCAGACCTAAGAGGATGCTTGTATTTCAGGGAGGGATTGTCTACCCTCCAGTCTTCCCTCTCCGCTGGCATTGATGCTTCCCCCTCCCCCCCCTGATTATTTGCTGTTGGCATTCCGTAGAGCAGAGAAAGGCTCCTTCCCTGACTTGCCTTTGTGTCTGCACACTGGCCCGGGGGAAGGAGGAAGGTGGTGGTGCAGATGCTTGTAATCGTGGCTCTCTGTAAACTGGAGGAAGAGGGTGGCAAAAAAGTGAAAGGCCTAGGAAAATATGCTGGTGCCTCAGATTTTCTCCAGGTGACGACACAGCAGGAAGGCTAAGGAAGGAACCTTCTGCCATTGCTGCCAGTGAGGTATCATAACAAGGCTGACTCCCAAAAGCTGTCTTGGGAAGACTTGCTTTCATGTAACAATTCTTTTTTTTTTTTTTTTTTTTTTTTTTTTTTTTTTTTTTTTTTTAGTATAGAATAGAGTTTATTAAGGGCATGGGGAGGGGAGTTAAGGGGAATAGAGGCAGAGAAAGAGAGTAGAGGAATAGAGGCCGGCCATGAACACGTGGAGAGAGAGGGAGGAAGGGGGAAGGGGACAGAGTAGGAGGAGGAAGGCAAGAGCTCATGTAACAATTCTTTATCTGGTAAAAATGAGGCCCGTTTCCTTGAGAACCGGTTGTGTGATGGCCGGTGATAGAACTCCTGCCTTTGGCAGGGACCAGAAAGCCTCCCTGGCCCTTCTTACTCTTTCCTAGAGGTGCTAACCGTCTCCTCATCTTCCCACAGAATCATGATGAAACCTGGAGGAATTACTTTTCGGACATTGACTTCTTCCCCAATGCTGTTTACACCCACTGCTACGACTCGTCCGGAACGAAACTCTTTGTGGCAGGGGGCCCCCTCCCTTCTGGGCTCCATGGAAACTATGCTGGACTGTGGAGTTAATGACAACTAACTTTCTCCCAAAATGCAGATTTACACTAACTTCCACCCTCAGTTTCCTTGTTTGGTCTTTTGATTTCCCTAGCTGTGGAAGGCTCTCCTGTCTATGCAAACAGAGTTTGCTCGTGGTTCAGGCAGTTACTAGGAAGAGGCTCTATGCAGAAACCCGAAAGCTGGGACGCTCTTCCTCAGTTTGTGGCTTGTTGTTCTGGGTTTTTTGTTTGTTTTCACTTTGCAGTAATTAGAATTTTACTTTTCCCCCTTCTGCTTTTTAAAGCAAACACTGTTACAAATCCCTTTTTATTTTTTCCTCAAGTGACAACACTCTCCTTCCTCTGGCTTCTTTACACTGAAGTGACAAAGTCATTCTCACCCTTACTTCACTGAGGTAGGGCCCCTTTATAATCGTGTGGCGGCTGTCCGACTTTCTGTGAAAGTGTGGGAGCCTTTGCGTGCGTGTGCGTACGTGTGTGCGCGCGCGCGTGTGTGTGTGTGTGTGTGTGTGTGTGTGTGTGTGTGTGTGTGTGAGAACTTGTGTGCCTGGTGGTACTGCATCACTGATACTACTTGGAGTAAGGATTATCTGTAATTAAAGTATTTATAAAAGAAACAACTTTACTCAGAGTCCAGCTTTGGGACTAGCCTATATCTTCTTTAATCTGACGTTGTAGGAAGAGAAACAGACACACCAGGAAAACCCTTGAGTTAGAGAAGTCGGATGGGAGGGGAGGCTGCACCCCAAGGCTCCAAGCTGTCCAGGCCTACCTGTCCTTCCACCCATGCAAGAATGCCCACATGTGTGTTACTTCCACTCCCGACCTCCTGTCTGCCTGCCCAGACAGGGGACTGCAGGCCACTTCACAGCCTAGATAAAGACAATCCTCTCCCCAGCCTCTGACAGGGTCTGATCTGACCAAGAGCAGGCAGTCTCGAGCCTGCGTGGTTACGTTTCATGACTTGTAGGAGGAACTTTTCCATTCTTGGGGTTTTGCTGGTATTTTCTAATTTGTTCTGTCCAAGAAGGTGTGGTTTGTAGCGAGTGCTTTGTGTGTGGGATCTGTTCTCCGTGCAGCCGGGCTTAGTGTTGGAAGTCACCGTCCTGCTCTGTTGACTCATTCCTAGGGTAGTGACAGGTGGCTGTGCCAACATCACTGCATGTGACAGTGTAGCTGTGATTGGTAATTTGCTTGTGTCTCTCAAACTATTTAGTGTGAGAGGTTTGTTTGTTTGTTTGTTTGTTTGTTTTTTAAACTTGCAGGCAACCCACTGTCAAGCCAGTTGTTGTCTTCTGCACATCATGTGGAAAGGAAGCTCTCCCTACCCTAGTACCCTGAGACATGCAGTGCTGTCCTGAGAAATGCAGTCATACACCTGCACCCAGTTTCTCAGTTGCTCCCCAGTTCTTCCATGCCCTCTTTGTGTCAAATGAGTGTTCTCATAATGGCAGGGCTCCTGGGGAGGGGAGTGGCAGGCCCACCGTAGGACACAGCATATGCCACAGGTTTTAGAATAATCATCCTATAATCTAGAGAAATAGGTGCTACGAACAGGAAATTAAGCAAAATGCTGGACGCTGTGAATCTTTTTGTCTTAATTTTTTTCTATTCTTAAACTACAGGCTGTAGATGTCTTAGTTCTCACAGAACTTCTGTCTTTTTAAACTGACTTGTGTGTTTAAAAAAACAAAACTCTTGTAGGATGTTTTGTGTCATTGCCAGACCGTCTCCTGTGATGCTTTTGATTGTCTTGAGATTTTCTGTTTTTAAAAATGTAGCATTTGACTTTTTTGCCAAGGAAAAATAAATACTATCCTAGTGCAGAGCTGTTCTGAGTGACTATATATGGCAAAGACGCTGCAGGGAGCAGACCCTGAAGGATTCGTGAGGGCGTGCTAAGATTTATCTGTTACCTAGACTGGCTTGCTCCTGCTTCCCGGCTCTAGGCTCTGGGGTTCAACTGAGAGCCCCTGTGCCTAGACCAAGTAGTGTAGTGCCTGAAAGAAACAAGTGGTTCTGGGGGTGGTGGCTAAACTGACTATCTTTAACATAATTCAGTCACTGATGGCCCGCCCCATCTGCTTCACTGAGGGTGTCCTGAGAATGACTAGAAGTGGCTGCACAGTGGCTATACTTGCAATTATGACCACACTGAATGATGGTCTTCCCGATGCTGGAGGCCGGGGGCGGGGGGACTGTTAAGTCACACGACCGAGGCTTTCCAGGGCAAGCAGGCTGTGCTGATCTTTGCATTTGCTCAGATCAAACTTGCACTGGGACCTTGGTAAGCAAAGATTGCAAGACAGGAGGGTGGGTAAATTAGTTGAATCAATTTGAAAATATGTCCTACAAAGAGTGACATTTGGGCAGGGCCTGGAACATGCCTTAACACAGTCGGAGTACAAGATCTGAACATGATATTCCATTGTGTGGGGGAAATAAACAGATAGCAGGAGTTGGAGAGACTGCTGTGCAGTTAAGAGCATTTGTTGCTCTTTCAGAGGACTTGAATTTGGTTCCCAGCACTTATATAGTAGTTCACAACCATCTATAACTCCAGGGGATCCAGCACCCTCTTCTGAACTCCAAGGCCAGCAGGCATTCATATATATGTTACACATGTATGCAGGTAAAACACTGAGGAAATCACTTTTTTTGTTTGTTTGTTTGTTTTTTGTTTTTCGAAACAGGGTTTCTCTGTATAGCCCTGGCTGTCCTGGAACTCACTTTGTAGACCAGTCTGGCCTCAAACTCAGAAATCCGCCTGCCTCTGCCTCCCGAGTGCTGGGATTAAAGGCGTGCACCACCACGCCCGGCAGGAAATCACCTTTTTAAAATGACCACTGATGGCCCAGAGAGACAGCTTCAGCACTTAAGAGCACCTGGCTGCACTTCCAAAGAGCTAGGGTTTAAGTCCAAGAACCCACGTGACACAACTGTATCTCCAGTCCCAGGGGAATCTGATAGCCTCTTGTGAACTTTGCTGTGTTTTGCATACATGTGATGCAGAAACATACATGCAGGCAAAACACTCGTACACATAAAAATGGTAAAATGCTAAAATAAAAATTAAAAATGACTGTTTTGTGAGGTGAACTTGGCATTGAGCTCACTGTCTAGGCAAGGATGACTTTGAAGTCCTGATTTTCCCTCCATGGCCTCTGCATCAGCTCCTGCTTTCTGACCTGCTTGAGTTCCAGTCCTGACTTCCTTTGGTGATGAACAGCAGTATGGAAGTGTAAACTGAATAAACCCTTTTCTTCCCCACTTACTCCTTGTTCATGATTTTTTTTTTCCCCGAGACAGGGTTTCTCTGTGTAGCCCTGGCTGTCCTGGAACTCACTCTGTAGACCAGGCTGGCCTCGAACTCAGAAATCTGCCTGCCTCTGCCTCCCGAGTGCTTGGATTAAAGGCATGTGCCACCATGCCCGGCGGTCATGATGTACAGGAATAGAAACCCTGACTAAGACAGCCTCCTAAGTGCTGGGATTACCCTAAAAACCGAGGCACCTGGCTATCACCTCCTACTCCTGAGTTTTCCCGTATGTCACCATAGGATGCTATGGAACATGTTCAA
This sequence comes from Mus minutoides, assembly GCA_902729485.2. Classification (NCBI taxonomy): domain Eukaryota; kingdom Metazoa; phylum Chordata; class Mammalia; order Rodentia; family Muridae; genus Mus; species Mus minutoides. The sequence continues at coordinate 359,741 of LR749743.1, read as the reverse complement.
AAAGGTGATTTAGTAGATGTGCCCTGGACCTCTTGGCCTCCATGGAATCTTGGCCCTATTCCCCTTTTCCAGTCAGATTTAGCAGCAAACTACATACCAGAGGTGCTTTGTGGGGTTTATGGCACCCTGGCCCTGCCAGCAGCCCATCCTGCCAGGCCATGAAGGAATCTCCTTGTTCATTTCCAAGCCATGTGCTGCCTGCTTCATTCCATGAGCTGCTGGCTCCTCCTGTCATCCCTTGGGTCCTTGGCTGAAGAGAATTCCTAGCTCTTCAATGTTCATTAATGTTCCTGTTCCCCTATGATTTGGGGGTGGGGGGTGGAATTAAGCCATATCTGGCCTGGTCAGAGCACAGGCTGGCCTTGAACTAATCTACCTCAGCCCCCTCAGAGCTGGCTTACAGGCATGAACTACCACAGCTGACAAAGTTAAGGGTTTCAGAGGCTAATACTCATCATCTGAGCACAGCACATGTTTTCTGTACCGCTCATTAACTCTGTCTAGGTCTGTAATTAGCATCCTATGCTGCTGCCAGGAAGAAAACTCAGCCGCTGCCCTCTTTGACCTTCCTCACAACCCTCCAGTCAGAGGACAGGGAATAGTGGATCTAGTGCAGTGGCCCCCCAGGTTCACTTGGTAGAGACTTGGTCCCCTGCTGATAGTACTTGGTTGAGTCTTCTAGTAGGTGAAAGAAAATGGAGGGGAATTAGAGCACTGGGCTGTACTTGAAAATAGAGGACCCTCTCTTTTTTCTTTCTTAAACTCTCAAATCTCCTCTCCCCAGCTGGATTTCTTCCACCACACAGTCCCACCTATGAAGTTCAGCTTTGCCACCAGCTACCTACAGACAACAAACCACACATACACACCACACACACACACACACACACACACACACACACACGCAAAGCTCAAGGGAAAAAAATGAAATTAATGTTTAATCCCAGCACTCGGGAGGCAGAGGCAGGCGAATTTCTGAGTTCGAGGCCAGCCTGGTCTACAAAGTGAGTTCCAGGACAGCCAGGGCTACACAGAGAAACCCTGTCTCAGAAAAAAAAATGAAATTAATAGATAAATGAATAAACAAGTCATGGTGTTGCCAGTAGTGCTTGCTTGAGAGATGGAAGCAGAAGGATCAGGCCTTCAATGGAAGTCTCAGCTGCATAGTTCAAAGCCAGCCTAGCTATATGAGAGCTTGTCTACACCCCACACAAAAGATACCAAGAAGGCTGGACACAAGAGCACACTCCTTTAATCCCAGCACTCAGGAGTCAGAAGTAGACTGCATCAGAGACTAGCCCGGGCTACATAGCAAGACCCCATCTAATACAACAAAACAAAAGGTATCCCACACGAATGATTTATCTCTGGTATTTTGAGGTTTGGGCATTTGCCAATAGCAGAGCTGATTGCCTTGGTGTGAGGTATGATGCAGGTTTGGGTCCTCGGTGTGTTCCCTGAGTAACATCTTCACAATTTTTCTGCCTTTTAGTCTAAAAGTGTAAAGTGGTGTTTTGTTTGTTTTTAAGATTTATTTATTTATTTATTTAGGGTTTTTTTTTTTTTTTTTGGTTTTTCGAGACAGGGTTTCTCTGTATAGCCCTGCCTGTCCTGGAACTCACTCTGTAGACCAGGCTGGCCTCGAACTCAGAAATCCGCCTGCCTCTGCCTCCAGAGTGCTGGGATTAAAGGCATGCGCCACCACGCCCAGCTTATTTTGGTTTTTTGAGACAGGGTTTCTCTGTATAGCCCTGGCTGTCCTGGAACTCACTCTGTAGACCAGGCTGGCCTCGAACTCAGAAATCCTCCTGCCTCTGCCTCCGGAGTGCTGGGATTAAAGGTGTGTGCCATCACGCCCGGCTTTTTTTTTTCTTGGTTAAGATTTATTTATTATATGTAAGTACACTGTAGCTGTCTTCAGACACTACTATCTGAAGAGGGTGTCAGATCTCATTACCAATGGTTGTGAGCCACCATGTTGTTGCTGGGATTTGAACTCAGGACCTTTGGAAGAGCAGTCAGTGCTCTTACCTGCTGAGCCATCTCACCAGCTCCTGGTTTTGATTTTTGTGTAGCCCTGGCTGTCCTGGAATTTGGTCTACAAGCTAGCCTCAAACTCAGAGATCCTCTTGCCTCTGACTCCCAAGTGCTGTGATTAAGGGTGTGCACCAGCACCAGCACCCAGCTAGAGTGTATTTTAAGGTACACAGATCCCTGAGAAAGGACACCTGCCCCCAGGTGCCATCTGCCAACACTGAGTATGAATGAGAGAGAAGGGGCTGGTTCTAGCTCTACAACTGCTTAGGGCTGTGGACTCAAAACGAGGCCCTGCACTGGTGGTGTGGGGGGGGCAGAGGGGTGCTGTTGTGTTAGTGTGTGAATGTGTGTGTATTAGTGTGTGTGTATTGTGTGAGTATGTGTACAAGTATATGAGTGTGTGTGAGTGTGAGTGAATTAGTGAGTAGAAAAAGCAAAATAAGCTGGGCAGTGGTGGCACACACCTGTAATCCCAGCACTTGGGAGGCAGAGGCAGGCGGATTTCTGAGTTCGAGGCCACCCTGGTCTACAGAGTGAGTTCCAGGACAGCCAGGGCTATACAGAGAAACCCTGTCTCGAAACAAACAAACAAACAAAAAAAGACCCTAATTCTATATCACAGAATGTGGATGAAGGAGAAGGAAAGGGAAAAGAAAGGAGAGTTTACTGTACTTCAAGGGTCTCCTTGAGAAGCGAGATATCTTTTGAGCTTTGTGTGGCCAGAGAATCCATCACACTCCCAGTAGGGGGAGCCAGAACTTGGCCAAATTCTAGAGTCATCTCTCTTGACTCAATACCTGGTAAGAGTGCTAAAGAAATCGTGCCTCCAAAAGATCCATTATAAAACTTTGTTTCCTCGGAAAAAATAAATAAATAAAACTTTGTTTCAAGGTGCACCTGAACTACCTCCCCAACCTTCCAAACCCCACTGTTAGGACTTAGAAGGGACGAGGCAAGCAGAGCTATAGTACCAGTTATTACTGAAGTTCTCAGAGCTGTAATCCCTAAACTAACCTTCCCTAGGATTTCTGTATAGATTGATGTATAAAAGCATGTATATGCACACAACTTCACAAAAATGTGTATTTTTGTGCTGTCTGGGAAGCCTGGTAAAATGAGATTGCTTATAATCCCAGCATATAGGAGCCTGAAATGGAAGGTGTCTTAGGGTTTCACTGCTGTGAACAGACATCATGACCAAGGCAACTCTTATAAGGACACCATTTAACTGGGACTGGCTTACAGGTTCAGAGGTTCAGTGCATTATCATCAAAGTGGGTACATGGCAGCATCCAGGCAGGCATGGCACAGGCAGAGCTGAGAGTTCTACATCTTCATCTAAAGGCTGCTAGCACAATACTGGCTTCCAGGCAGCTAGGATGAGGGTCTTAAAGCCCACACCCACAGTGATACACCTACTCCAGCAAGGCCACACCTACTCCAACAGGGCCACTCTTTGGACCAAGCATATACAAACTACCACAGAAGGATAACCAAGACTCTGAAACCAATCTGTGGTATCTGTCTCAAAACAACAACAACAAAACAAAACAGGCCAGCATAAAAAACCACCCAGAGCTCATGTAAAGATGGAAGGAGACAACCACAGAGTTCTCTTGTGCTCTGCATGTGGACCAGGTCATGCATGAGCCTACACATATCACACACACACACCACACAACATGCCAGATGAGTACTAGGAATGTAGCTCAGGGCTAGAGTACTTCTCTAATGCCCAGCACTGTAAAATAATAATGACAATAAGAAAATAAAGCCGTATGTATCTTTGTAATGTAAGAAATGGGCTGTTACCCACTTCCATGAATGGAATTTTACAGAAGTTACATTAGCAGCATCTGTATATGTGGTTGATTCTCCTAGTCTTTGGAGTTTGAGTGATGTTCCTGTATTCTGTTTGATTTGGGTGCACTCGGGAGGCAGAGGCAGGCGGATTTCTGAGTTCGAGGCCAGCCTGGTCTACAAAGTGAGTTCCAGGACAGCCAGGGTTATACAGAGAAACCCTGTCTCGAAAATAAACAAACAAAAAAAAAAGGATGATAAGTTTTCGATTTACTTAATTAACTGTACTTATTTATTGGGGGTAGGGGAAGGATGTCTCTGACTGTGTTTAGGTCACAGGGCAAGTGGTGGGAGTCAGTTTTTTCCCTCCATTGTGTGGGTCCCAGGGAACAGATTCAGGTGGTCAGGCTTAGCAGTGGATGGCTTCTGGGCCCCTCCCCCTCTCTTTGGGGGTCTCACTGTGTAAATCCTGTCTGGCCTGAACTCACTCTGTAGACCAGCCTGGCCTCTAATTCTCAGAGATCCTCCTGCCTCTGCTTCCCCAAGTGCTAGGATTAAAGGTATGTGCCCACTCTGCCTGGCTTTAATTCAGCTTTTATGAAATAAGCTTGCACTACAGATGTGCCTTGAAGTTGTCAATCTCCTGCCTCAGTCTCCCAGGTCAACCATGCTTGGCTCTCAGCAGCTGGTCAACTGTAAGTAAGCACTTTATTAAATCTCTCTGGACAGATTTGACCTTCTTTGGTCAAGTAAAGGAGTAAGGCATTCTTCAGGCTTTGAAGGACCAGAATCATTTACTGCGATTTTATACTGGATTTACAGACCTGGGGAGATGGTTGATCTCTTTCATCTTAACTCAGTGAGAATAACCACGAGCAACAAGGAAGAGAGGCACTGGTTAGAGATAACTTTAACACACAGCTTCAAGCCCTCGAGGCTCCCACCAGGCCATTAGCCAAATGCTGACCTGGAGCCTCATAATTCCTTTCGGTTGGAGTCTACACTGTATAAGCACAGGAAGGCGAGAGAGAGGCCAGCCACTAAAGGGACGTAAGTGGCTTTTCCAAAGGACTCAGGGAACTCAGAGCAACCTGGAGGGAGAAACTGAAAAGTTGGCTCCCTGAGAAGCCATGTCTCAGTAACTCTGAGGAGCGAAGCTGTCCCATAGGAATGAGGCCCTAGGAATGGAGGAATAGAGGACTAGGCTACCACTGTTAGCTCCTCGAACAGTGCAAAAAGGCAACTACAGTTTAGCCCCCAGGGACTACAGCACTAAAAGATCCAATTGGGCTCCATTTCCTTTTTTTGTTTGGTTTGTTTTGGTTTGGTTTGTTTTTTTGCTTTTTCGAGACAGGGTTTCTCTGTATAGTTCTGGCTGTCCTGGAACTCACTTTGTAGACAATGCTGACCTCGAACTCAGAAATCTGCCTGCCTCGTGTGTTCCTTTTTGTGTCTTTTCCCTGTCTAGGTCTCCGGGACCTCTGTAGCTGGCTGTGGCTGAAGTTGAAAGGAGCATTCAGTAGGGCTCTTCTCTAGCCTAGCAGGGCAGGTCCAGGCCTGTAGGAACTGGTTTAACCTGCTTCCCAGAGCCTCGCTGCCACCTAAGATTACTTTGGCCTCATGAAAAGGAAGCAGAGGGGCTCTGGGTCAAGATATAGCCAAAGAGATCTGTTTTGTTTGTTTGTTTGTTTGTTTTGAGACAGAGTTTCTCGGTGTAACGGCTCTGTTGACTAAGCTGACCTGGAACTGACAGAGATGCTCCTGCCTCTGCCTCTGCCTCTGCCTCTGCCTCTGCCTCTGCCTCTGCCTCTGCCTCTGCCTCTGCCTCTGCCTCTGCCTCTGCCTCTGCCTCTGCCTCTGCCTCTGCCTCTGCCTCTGCCTCTGCCTCTGCCTCTGCCTCTGCCTCTGCCTCTGCCTCTGCCTCCGCCTCCTGGAATAAAGGAGTGCACCACCACTGCTTAGCCCCCATTTTGATTCTTAATCTCTCTTCCTCCCATTTTGAACTCCTGGGCTCAAACAGCTTTCTGCCTCAGGCCCTTAACACCATAGCAGGCTAGTATTAATTTCTTGTTTCCTTTTTATTGGAGATTCAAACCCAAGGCCTTATGCATGGTAGGAAAGTTCTCTACCTAGCTCCATTTCAAATGCTTATTTTCATTATTTTTAACCATGTATATGTATGTCTTTGTACTGTGCATTTGAATATGGGTTCCTCTAGAGGCCAGAGATGTAAGACCCCCTGTAGCTGGAGTTACATGGGTCCTGGGAATTGAACTGACCTTCTCCAGAACAGCAGTATATATGCTTTTAACTGCTGAGCCATCTCTCCAGCCCTACCTCCTCCAGTGCTGTTTTACTGTTTTAAGTTTTTTTTTTGTTTTTGTTTTTGTTTTGGTTTTTTGACACAGGGTTTCTCTGTATAGCCCTGGCTGTCCTGGAGCTCACTTTGTAGACCAGGCTGGCCTCTAATTCAGAAATCTGCCTGCCTCTGCCTCCTGAGTGCTAGGATTAAAGGTGTACGCCACCAAGCCCGGCTGTTTTGTTTTTCGAGACAGGGTTTCTCTGTGTATCCCTGGCTGTCCTGGAACTTGCTCTGTAGATCAGGCTGACCTCAAACTCATGGTAGGAAAGTTCTCTACCCAGCTCCATTTCAGATCTGCCTGCCCCTGCTTCCCTACAGCTGAAATGAAAGGTATACACTACCATCACCTGGATAGATTTAGGTTTCTTGAAGGCAGTGTCTAAGCTGTTGTCTAAATATCTATCAATCTCTATATCTCATCTATCTATCAACCTATATCATCTATCATCTACTTATTATCTATCTCTATCATCTATCAATCTCTGTCATCTAGCTAGGGAACGGCTAGAAGCTCCCTGTGCACCCCTCCTAGTCTGTAACTCAGCAATACTTCTTTCTGCCTCAGCCTCCGGAGTGCTGCAGTTACAGGTTGTCACAGTCTGGGTTGGTCCAGGAAGCCTTGGCTCCCTACCCTGCACGTTTCGGAAGTTTTACTGCAACTTACTTTCCCAGAAGTTTACTGTGTTACAAGCTCTAAGGCCAAATCAGGGTAGTAAAGAGCAGAGGTTGAAATTTGGCAGCTGGAGGTGGGGACAAGCCTGGGACAGCAGTCTTAGGAGGTGGAGGTAGGGCGGCGGGGTGGGGGTGGGGGTGGGGTGTAGGAATGAGAAGGCCGGGAAGGCTGGGCTTATTTATCTCCATTGAGTATCTTCCTGTGAGTCCCTGCAGACAGGTCCCCTTTCCATTGGCTCTCTGCTCCCTCTCTGCTGTCCCCTCTGGCCCAGTAGCAATCTAGTCTTTCTTCCTTGAAAAATGGCCCCGAGGTACTGGGACAAATCCTATAACTTTTTTTTTTTTTTTTTAAATCAAGCTCACCTCAGTTATTCATCAGTGTCTAGATATTGGTAGGATGTCCTAAAGATCTGTGAGTGAGACTTTGGGCAAGCTACCCAACTTCTCCGTGATTTAGTCCCCTCATATATAAATATGCCCAGGAGAAGACACAGCTGTAAGGTAATATTTGGTTCTAAGTTGGGAGCAAAGCGATTTTGTTCGTTCATTTTTGTTGTTGTTTTTGTTTGTCTGGAGTACTGCCACCACCACCTGGCCACAAGATGAAGATTTAACTATGAAAGGATTCAACCATGAAGCTCTGGGCATGCAGTGCAGCCCTGTGACCCCAGCACTCTGTGTACAAGCAAGAAGATAGCAGCAGCAGGGCAAAGTGGTGCATATCTTTAATCCCAGTACCCGGGAGGCAGAGGCAGGCAGATTTCTGAGTTTGAGGCCAGCCTGATCTACAGAGTGAGTTTTCCAGGACAGCCAGGGCTACACAGAGAAACCCTGTCTTGAAAAACCAAAAAAGAAGAAGAAGAAGAAGAAGAAGAAGAAGAAGAAGAAGAAGAAGAAGAAGAAGAAGAAGAAGAAGAAGAAGAAGATAGCAGCAAATTCAAGGCCTGCCTAATGACCTACACAGTGAGTCCAAGGCCAGCCGGGACTTCACAGTAAGGTCCTGTCAAAACAAGCCAAGTATTGTGGAATACATCTGGTACACTGAGCACTTGGAGAACAGGAGACCTGAGGCTCAGGAGTCCTTCTTGATCATTATTGGTTACATGAGCTTCAAAAGCAGCCTGAGTTACTTGGGACCAAATACATAGAGAAATAGATGGATGGATAGATAGACAGATAGACAGATAGGCAGACAGACCGACCATTTGACAAGAACATGGGCCACAGCAGAAAAAAATGTTCATATCTTGATGAAATATCTGGGTTTGGGGGAAGAAGTATGTGTGTTCAAAGTTTCTCAGCATTAAGAATTAGTGGTCAGCTTTAATCCCAGCACTCGGGAGGCAGAGGCAGGCGGATTTCTGAGTTCGAGGCCAGCCTGGTCTACAAAGTGAGTTCCAGGACAGCCAAGGCTATACAGAGAAACCCTGTCTCGAAAAACCAAAAAAAAAAAAAGAATTAGTGGTCAGCCAGGTGGTAGTGGTGCACACCTTTAATCCCAGCCCTTGGGAGGCAGAGGCAGGTGGATTTCTGAGTTCGAGGCCAGCCTGGTCTACAAAGTGAGTTCCAGGACAGCCAGGGCTACATAGAGAAGCCCTGTTTCGAAAAACCAAAAAAAAAAAAAAAAGGCGGGGGGCTGTTACCCACTTCCATGAATGGAATTTTACATAAGTTACATTAACAGCATCTGTATAAAACCAAAATATTACCTGGGCGTGGTGGTGCATGCCTTTAATCCCAGCACTCAGGAGGCAGAAGCAGGAGGATTTCTGAGTTCAAGGCCAGCCTGGTCTACAGAGTGAGTTCCAGGACAGCCAGGGCTTCACAGAGAAACCCTGTGTCGAAAAACCAAAAAAAAAAAAAAAAAAAAAAAAAAAAAAAAAAAAAAAAAAAAAAAAAAAAAAAAAAAAAAAAAAAAAAAAAAAAAAAAAAAAAAAAAAAAAAAAAAAAAAAAAAAAAAAAAAAAAAAAAAAAAAAAAAAAAAAAACTAAAACTAAAACAAAACAAAGTAAAGCAAAGGAGAAGGCATCTGTCTCACCTGGTGCCCCACTTAACCCAAGAGAGAAGTCCCTGAAAGCTGCCTGCTTCTGAGACAGCAGCCACAGCTGGAGCTGACCCGCACCTGGCGCTGTCACTCAACACTTTTAAAAGAATCCCATCTGGAAATTTTGGATTCCAAAGAAGTTTTCCAGGCTGAGTGAGGCCAAGACTGACAATTAGTTTTAGCTTTGCTCTTGGGATTAAATCAACTTTGGACAGAAGCCACCCGGCTGTCTCCTGAGTCACCCAGGTGTCATCTACCTTTGATTTCTGAAAAGGTACTTAGAAACTAGAGGTAGGCTACAATTTCTCTAACTGGAGCTACTGATGACCTTAAGATTGTTACAATAAAACTACTTTGTTTCACAAAATAAAAAGCTGAAGAAGAATCGGGCAGTGGTTGCGCATGCCTTTAATCCCAGCACTTGGGAGGCAGAGGCAGGCAGATTTCTGAGTTCGAGGCCAGGCACCACTGCCAGGCTTTATTTAAGTTTTGTTTGTCTGTTTAATTCGTTTTTTTGAGACAAGGCTTCTCTGTGTAATAGCCCTGTCTACCCTGGAACTCCCTTTGTAGACCAGGTTGGCTTTGAACTCGTACTCATAGAGATCTATCTGTCTGTGCCCCTAGAGTGCTGGGGTTAAATGAATGTGCCACCATACCTGGCTTTTTAAACATTTTATGTGTATGTATCCTTGAGTGTGTGTGTGCATTCCAGCATGCATGTGTCCATGTATATATTACATTATATACATGTATATCTACATTACATATACATGGTTCTGATTTTGAGATGGAGTCATTTTTTTAAAGTTTTATGTATGTATGTATATATATATGTATATATATATGTATATATATATATATATATATATATATATATATATATATTTTTTTTTTTTTTTTTTTTTTTTTTTTTTTTTTTTTTTTTTTTTTTTTTTTTTTTTTTTTTTTTTTTTTTTTTTTTGAGACAAGGTCTCTCTACATAGGCCTAGCTGTCCTGGAATTCACCCTGTCGATTAGGCTGCCTCATCTCATCAGGGCATTAGTTTGCCCCTGCCTCCTGAGTGCTGGGATTAAAGGTGTGTGCCACCACATCTAGCTAAAAGGTCTTCTTTTTGTTGTTGTTGTTGTTTTTGAGACAGGATTTCTCTGTCTAGCCTTGACTGTCCTGGAACTCTCGCTGTAGACCAGGCTGGCCTGGTCTACAAAGTGAGCTCCAGGACAGCCAGGGCTAGACAGAGAAACCCTGTCTCGAAAAAAAAAAAAAAAAAAAAAAAGAATATTGTTTCCTTCCTACCAGGGAAGGGAGTTTGAGAAGAGTTCAGAGCTCATTCCCCACATGAATGACCCACTTCACACTCTTCCCAAGAGTAGAGCTCTTTGTCAGACAAGATGAGAGCATAGTGGCTTATCTGTAACTAACAGGCATTTGGTTTTGCAAATACCTTAGGACGAAAACAGGTGTACTCACTTTGTTCTTTGGCCTGGAACAGGTTTCAAACTGCTGGGAGATTGCATTTGTCTGGAGGAAAGTCAAGGTCAGTCTAAACCTTGGTGAACCCCTCTGTTCCTCCTCAGATACTGTTGTGCCCAGGATTACTTATCGTGATCAGGGCACGTTTCTTCCGGCAGTAACATCTAGAGAATCTTAGAAACCCAACAGGAAAGTTTTGCACAGAGGACAAGTGAGTCCCAAAGCACTGTCCCTTCAGACAAACTGAATACTTTTCTGCCTGGAATTTCCCTGCCAAGAATGTCTGCCTGGAATATCTGCTAACCCATCCTCTCCTACGCTTGCTTCTTTTTATTTAGCACACAGGAGTTGTAAGCTATCCTGTGGGTGCTGAGAATCAAACCTGCGTCCTCTAGAAAAGCAGCCAGTGTTCTTTCCTGCTAAGCCAACTCTCTGGCTCTACTCACTGCTCTTGCAGAGGAGCCTAGTTCAATTCCTTGTACTCATGTCGGGTGTATCACAAGCACCTGCGACTCTAACTCCAGGGATCTGATGCCTCTGGTCTCCAGGGGCACAGGCACTAGTGCACATTCTTTTTTTTGTTTGATTGTTTGTTTGTTTTTTGTTTTTTGAGACAGGGTTTTTCTGTGTAGCCCTGGCTGTCCTGGAACTCACTCTGTAGACCAGGCTGGCCTCGAACTCAGAAATCCGCCTGCTTCTGCCTCCCAAGTGCTGGGATTAAAGGCGTGCGCCACCACGCCCAGCTGCTAGTGCACATTATTTTTTTTTTTCAATTTTTTTATTAGTTATTTTCTTAATTTACATTTCAAATGCTATTCCGAAAGTCCCCTCCCCCGTCCCCCTTCCCTGCTCCCCTGCCCACCCACTCCCACTTCTTGGCCCTGGTGTTCCCCTGTATTGGGGCATAAAAAGATTGCAGTACCAAGGGGCCTCTCTTCCCAATGATGGCTGACTAGGCCATCTTCTGCTACATATGGAGCTAGAGACACGAGTTCTGGGGGTTCTGGGGGTCCTGGTTAGTTCATACTGTTGATCCTCTTCTAGGGTTGCAGACCCCTTCAGCTCCTGGGGTTCTATCTCTAGCTTCTCCATTGTGGGCCCTGTGTTCCATCTTATAGATGATTATGAGCATCCACTTCTGTACGAGACAGCTAGTGCACATTCTTATACACATGCATAATTAAAAATAACAAAATAATTGTGGCTGGAGAGATGGCTCAGCATTTAAAAGCACTGGCTGCTATTCCAGGGAACCAGGATTATATTTCTAGCACCTCTCACAACAAAAGGATCTCTGAATGCAAAGCCAGCTGGTCTATGGAGCAAGTTCTAGGATGGCCAGGAATACACAGAGAAGCCTTGTCTCAAAAAAAAAAAAATTTTAAAAGCCGGGCGTGGTGGCGCATGCCTTTAATCCCAGCACTCGGGAGGCAGAGGCAGGCGGATTTCTGAGTTCGAGGCCAACCTGGTCTACAAAGTGAGTTCCAGGACAGCCAGGGCTATACAGAGAAACCCTGTCTCGAAAAACCAAAAAAAAATTTTTTTTAAATAAAGTAAAAAATATGAAAATAATCATAGTCTATTTTTGTTGTTGAGACCAGGTGGTTTATTGAACTGGCCCAATTCAGTCTAAGTAGACAGGGTCTCAGGCTGGGGATAGAACACAGTAGTACTTTGTCTGGTATGCCTGACAAAGTTCAATTCCCATACCAAAATTAAACAAAAGCAAAAAGACCCAAAGTCTCCATATGTTTTTATTCTTTCTTTCTACCTATTGATTTTCCTTTTTTTTTTTTTTTTTGGTTTTTTTTTTTTGAGACAGGGTTTCTCTGTGTAGCCCTGGCTGTCCCGGAACTCACTCTGTAGACCAGGCTGGCCTCGAACTCAGAAATCCGCCTGCCTCTGCCTCCCGAGTGCTGGGATTAAAGGCGTGCGCCACCACGCCCGGCTTTGATTTTCCTTTTGAGACAGATGTGCTGCAGCCCCGGCTGCCTTGAATTGCTGTGTGGTCGAGATGAACTCTTTTGAACCATCTGCTTCTACCTTCCTCATTTAGAGATCGCAGTAATATGTTACCGTATACATACAACCCCCACAGCTAGACCCCTAGATTTCTCTGTGTAGCCTTCCTTAGCTGTCCTGCAACTCTCTCTGTAGATCATCTAACCTCTAACTCAGAGATCCTCCCATCTCTCCTTACAAGGGATTAAAGGTATAACCACTAGGCTAGTCTCCTGACTACTACAAAGGCAAGAATTTAAAGCATACACCTCTTCCCCCTCTTTCTTTTCTTTCTCTCCCTTCCTTCCTTCCTTTTTTTTTTTTTTTTCTTTTTTTTTGGTTTTTTGAGACAGGGTTTTTCTGTATAGCCCTGGCTGTCCTGGAACTCACTTTGTAGACCAGGCTGGCCTCGAACTCAGAACTCAGAAATCCACCTGCCTCTGCGTCCCGAGTGCTGGGATTAAAGGCGTGCGCCACCACGCCCGGCTCCTTTTTTTTTTTTTTTTTTAAGATTTATTTTTATTTATTATACGTAAGTACACTGTAGCTGTCTTCAGACACTCCAGAAGAGGGAGCCAGATCAGATGGTTGTGAGCCACCATGTGGTTGCTGGGATTTGAACTTATCACCTTCGGAAGAGCAGTCGGGTGCTCTTACCCACTGAGCCATCTCACCAGCCCCTCTAACTCTTATTTTAGGGGATCCAATCCCATGTCTCTCCAGGCATGATGTATGTGGTGCATATATGCATGCAGACATCTATTATATATATATATATATATATATATATATATATATATATATATATGAGAGAGAGAGAGTATGGTATGTATATATTTTAAATACATATTAATCAGGCATGGTGGGTGGCTCTTATTTATAATCCTTGAAATCCCACCATTTGGGAGACCAAGGCAGGATGATTGCTGAGAGTTAGTACTGTACAATAAGCCTAGGTTAGTCTGGGTTGGAGTCAAAGTGTTTTCAACATAAAAAAATAATTATTTATTTATTTTATGTACGTGAGTACACTGCTGTCTTCAGACACCCCAGAAGAGGGCATTGGATCCCATTACCGATGGTTGTGAGCCACCATGTGGTTGTTGGGAATTGAACTCAGGACCTCTGGAAGAGGTCAGTGCTCTTAACCACTGAGCCATCTCTCCAGCTCAACATCTATTTATTTTTAAAGATAAGCTAGCGATTGATCTTTATTTGAGTCAGCCTGTGGTGTCATGTGACTTTACTCCCAGCACTCTGAGTTTGAGGACAGTATGGTCTACAGAGCAAGTTTCAAAACAGGGAAGCCATATCTCAAAAAAACCAAAAAACAACAACAAAACTCCATCATTTTTGCTTAATCTCCTGAGGTTAACATCTTTACTAAAAGGTGGATCAGGTAACTTCTCAACAAGGAAAACCTGATTTAGGTCTCTTATGCCAGAAAGAAACTTTTCCTTTCCTATTTGCAAAACCGGTCCTATACTAGTAGTAGCTTCTTGGGCTAGAACACGACTGTATCAACCTCTAACATCGCGTTGGCGTTCAAGAGATGGTAGTTGTTTTCTGCAGAAGAGAGTTGGGAATGTAGAAAGCAGTCCGCATTGGACTACACTGAAGTCTCGAGGCCTTCAGTGGAGGACGTTCTTGGTGTCTGGCTCAGCAGCTGGCCGTTGGCGTTTTCCCGCGCAGAGGGCAGGGCGGAGCGCCAGTCCCGCAACGTGGTAGCTAGATCCACTCTCCCCCAGAACTACACCTCCCAGCAGGAACCACGCTGGTTCGCTTGGCAGGTGGCACCCATTGGTACTAGCTCGGAAACTATCCATAATATGCTCGAAGGTGCCAGAGTCAGGAGTTGTACTTAGGAGCACGCTGAGAAAAGGCGGTCGTAGACAGTGCTTTTTGCCGCGCAGCACTCTGGGAGTTGTAGTTAGCTCCCAAAACGTCTAGAAGCCAGGCTTGCTTTGAGTGGCTGCACCATGTCACGTGACTAAAGAGACGCACACATCGAGCATCTTGCAGTGTTTCTGAGGTCATCATAGCGCGACCGCACGCTTTAATAGTGGGTTCTCTGTAGGCGGCGGATAATGTGACCCTGAAACTCTGACCACCAGCAATGCCAGCATCCCCGCCGCCTCCACATAGTTGCTCTCGCTCAGCATCCAGAGCTGTATTAGCCAGTCGGGTAACCCCGTTCCAGCTTCAAGTACTGGCTCCACCCTCTCCCGTGACGTAGGAATCACGTGACGGGCAGGGCCGCCTCTGCCGCCGCCGCCGCTTTGTAAGAGGCACATTGGCAGGTAACGAGCGGCGGCGGCGGCGGCGGGTCCCGAGTCCAACGAGAGCAGCAGCGGTAATTGCCACCCTGTCCCCTTCAGCCTGTTTCCCAGAGCCCTGAACCCTGCAGTGTATGCTTTCTGGACCTGGGCTAAGGTCTTCTGAACTCCCAACCCCCTTTGGGATGCCCCAGCGTCTACCCGGGTGGATCGGGCCGAGCTTCCCTCGCTGGCTTCATGTTTCCGTAGTGTATCCAGGCCTGAGCACTCTCCTTCCTCTCCCGCTCAGGTTGCCCTGTGCTTCCTGCTCCCCCCCCCCCCCCCATCCTATTTGGCCGGCCCCACCCAGCCCCAGGGGGCGCCTTCCCCTCCCCCCCTTTAGGTTTTTATCCTGGAGGGTGTGGTTTTCTCTCCCACTTAGGTTCCTGCACGTTGGCTGGAGCTCCTCCGCCACGCTGTCGCCCCATCCTGACCACCTTTCAGCTTTCTAGTCTGGCGCCGGTCCTGGGACTGGTCTTAGTGTCCAACTTCTGCGCTCTAGTCTCTCCCCACTTAATCTGAAGGCATAGTTCAATTTTACTACTTTTCATTACTGAGGTCTTGGGTGTTAGTTGAAACTCTGAGTTTTCTTCGTGCCCTATTCTTGAAGTCTGGTGGTGTCATAGTTTATTCTTTAAGGTGAGGTAAGAGTGCTTGTGAACTGTAAAGCGTTCTGTTAGAAGAAATTCAAACACAAATTCTTCAGTCTGATGCGTTCCAGCTCAGTTTTCTTTACCAGTTTATCACTTTACTAGTTAGCGCTCCCACCTTTCCCCCTGCATTTTCAGGTTTAGTTGCCCAGGCATATCAACTGTCACCACTCAGGTCTCTTGTTTTCTCTTGGGGTTGGGCTTGGAAGTCTTCCTGCAGTTTTTTGCTTTAACACAATCTCATAGTTTACTACCACTAATATGCCTTTCTACTTTATTTCCAAGGTGCATATTCTGCCTACTCTTTACTTTTCTCCAGCAATTGTGTATAGTAACAATTGGAGCTTTTAGGTGATTCCATGAGGTACCCAGAGATCATCTTTTATTTGAAGAGCATGCCTTATTTTGGGAGGGCATTTTTGAGAGAGGGTTGCACTACCTAGCCAAGGCTGGCTTTTAACTTGAGATCCTCTTTGCTCTGTCGTTGTCTTTAGCTCGATTGCTCGATAGTTTTTTACAGGGTTTCTTCATGTTACAACCCTTGCTGTCCTGTACTTTGTGGACCAGGCTGGCCTTGCACTCATAGAGATCCACCTGCATCAGCCTCCCAAGCACTGGGATTAAAGGCGTGAGTCACCATGCACCTCTTACCTCAGACTTTCTATGCTGGGATTTCAGTTTGCATGGATTACAGCCAAACACTACTGTGCCTGGTTACAATGATATCTCTCTCTCTAAGTGAATAATACTTTATACTATATATATATATAGTATAAAGATATATATATATTATAAAGATATATATCTATATATCTATATATATATCTTCCATTGTAAAGTCTTTTTCTTTTCTGTGTTTTTTTTTCTCCTACCAATGGGCATGTTAATACTCCCTCTGAATTGTTTATTTTTGTTGTTGTTTAGTTAGTTTGTTTTAAACCTCCCTTAGGTTTTTCAAGAAAGGGTTTCTCTGTATGGTACTGACCGTCCTAGAACTTGCTCTGTAGACCAGGCTGGCCTTGAACTCAAGAGATTGTTTCTACCTCCTGAGTGCCAGGCTTAAAGGCATGAGGTACCACCTTCTGGTGCCTGTTCTTTTTTAGAGTTGGTTTTTCGAATAACCAACATTAAAACAGTAAGTAAATAAACCAAAAGAGGAGAGGCGGCTATCATGCCTAAGTTGTCCTGTAGTGCAGCTAAGACATCGGGATGGTTCTTTGGTATGATCTTTATCTAGTTTAGGAGAGAAATTCTACTCTTTGGAGGTGGTCCAATATATCTTGTCTGCCTTCAGGGCCTCTTGGCTAGGGCCATTTTCCAGTTGCTATGAGATTTGCCTTACTGGGCAAAGGTGTTTAGTTTCCCATTCTACACTGATTGCTGTCATTATGTTCTTGCCTGATTTTTCCTACTCAGGGTTCATTTAAGTTCTGTAAGAGCCCCTCCTCTCACCCCCAATGGGTGACTGACCTGTATGCTTCCCACACTTCTCATCCCTCCCCCCTTTGTTTCCTTGCTGCCTCTGACCTTCAAAAACTAAACATTTCAGAGAAAGGGAGATTGTTTTGTTTGAAATATGGGTGGAAGCAGTAACATGGCAGAGCTGAGGCCCTGAGAAGGATGGTGGAGAAGGATGGTGGTAATTGCGTCACCCGCCAGCTTCCAGCTGCTCTGCTTTCCTCTGGGCTCTCTCTAAATGTGGACTGGGCTAGCCATGGTCGTATGGACTTCCTTTAGAACTACTTTATTTACTTTTCTTTCCCGGTAACTGAAGTACTCATCAGGAGTCTCTCTTAGTATTAGCTTGAGTAAATTTTATTGTTTTGGGGAGCAATGATGGGAGAACATGGCTACAAGAGTGAGTTTATTTAAATGAGTGCACATTTGAGGTGAAGTTTTAGCCAAGATACATAGCTAGGCTGGCCTCAAAATCTGCCTGCCCTTGTCTCCTGAGGGCTGGGAGTACAGTCACGTGGCTCGTTCTTCTGGCCTCCTTTTAGGTTTGGTGTTTACCCTTAAGGATATAAATGTATCTAGAAAGTAGAATCCCAGCCGGGCGTGGTGG
>LR749743.1:214797-329369 GCA_902729485.2 Mus minutoides | reverse complement strand
TGGTTGTGAGCCACCATGTGGATGCTGGGATTTGAACTTATCACCTTCGGAAGAGCAGTCGGGTGCTCTTACCCGCTGAGCCATCTCACCAGCCCCTATTAACCTGTCTTTAAAGTTCTGTTGTATATATGCAATTCAGTAATATCTTGTATTTCTGTTGCACATTTTTTTTTTTTTTTTTTGGTTTTCCGAGACAGGGTTTCTCTGTATAGCCCTGGCTGTCCTGGAACTCACTCTGAAGACCAGACTGGCCTCGAACTCAGAAATCCGCCTGCCTCTGCCTCCCAAGTGCTGGGATTAAAGGCGTGGGCCACCACGCCCGGCCCCTCTGTTGCACATTTTTAAAAAGTTTTAATTTTTTTTTTTTTTTTTTTTTTTAAGATTTATTTTATTTATTATATGTAAGTACACTGTAGCTGTCTTCAGACACTCCAGAAGAGGGCGCCAGATCTTGTTACGGATGGTTGTGAGCCACCATGTGGATGCTGGGATTTGAACTTATCACCTTTGGAAGAGCAGTCGGGTGCTCTTACCCGCTGAGCCATCTCACCAGCCCCAAAAAGTTTTAATTTTTTAATTTATGTGTACATGTTTGCTTGTCTGTGTGCACCAGAGACCTCATGTGTGGGTTAGCTCTCGTGTTCATATCAGAGGGCAGCGGAGTTACAGGCAGTTAGTTGTAAGCTGCCCTATGTGGGTGCTGGAAACTGCAACATACACACACATACCACGCCAATGTGTGTGCTCCCCCCTCTTAAAAAGACAATTGCTCTGTATTCTTAGCTGGTCTGGGATTCTTGTATACCAGACTGTCCTTGAAATTACAGAGGTTCCTCTTCTGAAGTGCTGAGAAAAGACATGCTCCACTATGGCTATTTTATACAAAGTTTTGTTTTGTTTTTAAAATATATTTTCATCTTACATTTTGAGAGGATGTAGAGGCATGAGATCATAAGGAGTCCCAGGACAGTCAGGGCTACACACATCCTTTTTTTTTTTGAGACAGGGTTTCTCTGTGTAGCCCTGGCTGTCCTGGAACACACTCTGTAGACCAGGCTGGCCTCGCACTCAGAAATCCGCCTGCCTCTGCCTTCCGAGTGCTGGGATTAAAGGCGTGCGCCACCACGCCCAGCTCGAATTTTATGTTTTGAACATACCGTAGTGAAATTATTCAAGTTTTTAAAATAAATACTGTGAGATAAGCAAGTTGAACTGATAAGCATGCATTAATTGTGTAATTATTACCAGTTATAGTCAAACATTAAAAGTCCATTTGCAGGGCTGGTGAGATGGCTCAGTGGTTAAGAGGGCCGACTGCTCTTCCAAAGATCCCGAGTTCAAATCCCAGCAACCACATGGTGGCACACAACCATCCATAATGAAATCTGATGCCCTCTTCTGGGGTGTCTGAAGACAGCTACAGTGTACTCACATATAATAAATAAACCTTTAAAAAAAAAGTCCATTTGCTTTTTTAGGTTCCTCACAGGCTTGGGAAACAGTATTTGACCTAGGTTTCTTAATCTTAAAATGAGTAGATGCCAGGTCTATCTGACTTCTGACTTGGACTCTTAATCATACTATGTTAGTACCTTGCCTGTCTGAAAGGTGTGTATCTGGGAGTTCAGCCAGGTGCTAGGTGATAAGGCAAAGTAAGCAATGGAAAGGAGATTTAATCCCTTTGTAGTGTAAAAGGCTGTGTCTTGATTCTAGAAAAGGAGTAGGGTGGGGTATAGAGGTGGCAATGTCTTTGAACTGTGTTCTGTTCCACTAGACTTTTCACATCTATTTTTGCTTTTGTATTTATTCTATATAGAGAGGCATTTAGAATTGGTTACACTTGAGTTCTGAAGTTAAATACAATAAGCTGCTTTTTCATTCTAATTTTAGTAGCTTTTGAATCCACATGAAGCCTTCTGCCCTCTGAAGTAGTTAACCACATACATTGAGCATTTCATTTTCTCTTTCTTTTTCTTTCTTTTTAAATGCTGGTGCTCTAACCCTCCACAGCCTTGCCATATTAAGCTCTTGCTTTACCCTGAACTAGCTGTCCCCCAGATAACTGCAGGTGCTAGCAGAGCACACTTTGTGGCAAGGGGGACAGACATACCAGAGGACTGACTCATGTATTTCAGGAATAAGAACTGAATAGTGCTGAGAACAAAGGGAAGCAAGGATGGGTTCTCTGTCTGAAAAGACAAGGGAAGGATGTCTGAAGTTACACTGAGCAGTAGAGACAGATGAAAGAGAGCAAGGGGGAAGACTGCTGACAGAATTCTGACCTGGGGTAGCATTTCTTCTGTAGGAGTGATAAAGTGGTGGAAACCAGGTCAAAGGTGAAGCAGGTGGTTAGAGAATAATGGAGACAATGAGTGTATTCCTTAGGGAAAGAGCTTAAGTAGTCATTGCCTAGGACATTGAACATTTAGCTTCCAGTAGTGATTGAAGGAAAACTTTTCTGAGCTTCCCTTTTGAGGAGACCGCAGCGTAGCAGGGATTTATTTATTTATTTGTTTTTAAAGATGTATTTATTTATTATAAGTAAGTACACTGTAGCTGTCTTCAGACACCCCAGAAGAGGGCATCAGATCTTATTAAGGATGGTTGTGAGTCACCATGTGGTTGCTGGGAATTGAATTCAGGACCTTCGGAAGAGCAGTCAGTGCTCTTAACCACTGAGCCATCCCTCCAGCTCTTAACAGGTATAATTACCACCAGGGGATACTTTTTTCATTACACAGTGGGAGGTCCCTTATTTAAGGGATTCTGTGTTTTAGTGTTTAGTGAGAGCCCACCCTGGTAGGTGTATAAGTAGCCAGTGTGTTAGTGTTTAAATGGGTCACATCACTTGATTAGCACATTTTTTAGGTAACTGACATTTAAAAAAAAGAGAGAGAGAGAGATGAAGGTCTGATGGTGGTGGTGGCCCACACCTTTAATCCAAACACTCAGGAGACAGAGACAGGTGGAATTTTTGTGAATTCCAGTCCAGCCTGGTATGCAGATCAAGTTCCAGAACAGCCAGGGCTACACACAAAGAAACCCCATCTTGAAAAACCAAAAGTCAAAAAAAAAAATTGGTACAGTAAAATGGTAATAAAGATGCTAATAGAATAAAAGCAATATGTTTAAAAAAATTGTAGCTTGGGTTGGAGAGATGGCTCAACAGTTAAGAGTACTGGTTCCCCTTCTAGAGGTCCTGAGTTCAATTCCCTGCAACCACTTGGCTCACTACCATCTGTAATGGAATCCAATGCCCTCTTCTGCTGTGTCTGAAGACAGTGACAGCATACTCATACATAACATAGATAAATAAATCTTTAAAAAAAAATTGTAGCTCCCCCAGAGGCAGATAGATATCTAAGTTCAAGGCCAGGCTTGTCTACAGAAACCCTGTGGGTTTTTTTTGTGTGTGTGTGTGTGTGGGGGGGGGGGTAGTGGATTGAAGGGCGTGGGCAGTGGTGACCAATCAACAACCAGTAAATTATAGCTTTATTCTGGATTTGTGAGATTTGTGAGCAAAGTTGAAGAATTGACTAAAAAACTGGGACCAGCTGAAGAGCTGGGAAGCTCATGCTATAGGTTAAGGCAGGATTGCTGAAACTTTGAGGGTAACCTACTATATCTAGCAAGTTCCAAGGTAACCAGGCTACAAAATGAAACCTTGTATCAACCCTTCCAAAATTCAAACAAAAAACAAACTAAAAAATCAAACTGAGAGAGAACTGTTTTAAGATATAACTTTTAATTTTTATTTTATTTATTTATTTTTTAAAGATTTATTTATTATATGTCAGTACACTGTAGCTGTCCTCAGATACTCCAGAAGAGGGCATCAGATTTCATTACGGATGGTTGTGAGCCACCATGTGGTTGCTGGGATTTGAACTCGGGACCTTCAGAAGAGCGGTCGGCGCTCTTAACCACTGAGCCACCTCGCCAGCCCAACTTTTTATTTTTTATTTGTTTTGATAAGACTGGTTTCAAGACTTCAGGTTGACCCTGAACTCACTATATAGCTAAGAATGACCTTGAATTTCAAATCTTACTTCCATAGTCTAGCATCACACCTAGTGTAGGTAGTTTTAGGGAAGAATCGCTGGACCTTGGGCACACAGGCAAACATTACCCTATGAGTTACATCTCTAGCCCTTCACTTTTTGATGGTGGCCTTATTTTTGGAGACAAGGTATTGCTATTTATGTAGCCCATGTTGGCCCTTAGTATATGGTCCTTGTGTTTTAGCCATTGGAATGCTGACGTTAGAGGTAGGAACCAATTCTGACAAGGTGGCAGTTTTACAGTTCATTTGGTAGAGTGCTTGCCTAGCATATAGAGGTGGCCTTGGGTTTGACATAAAACTAGATGTGGTGGTGTGCATTTCAAGCCAGATTTGCTATATGAGACCTTGTCATAAGACAAATTCTTAGCTTTATAGTAATATCTATGGATTATATACTTTTGTTTTGGAATAGCTTTCTCCCCAGTCCCCCACCCCTTTATGGGATTCAGTATCTCACTCTGTATCCCTGGCTGGTTTGGAATTTTGTATATAGACCAGATTGGCCTTGGAATTACATACTTCTGCCTGCTTCTACCTCCAGAATGTTGGGATTAAAGGTGGTGCCTCCAAACCTGGATTAAAATTGAACTTTTAATCAATTTGTGGGGCTTTTGAGATGGTGAGTAAGGATACTTGCTGCTGGGCCCAACAACCAGAGGTCAGTATTGATCTTTGACCTCCATATATGTACTCAGGTGTGCCTGCACCACACATAATAAACGGATGTAAAAGGTAAGTTGTGAAACGTTTTATAACAATTTAGTCCCAAGTTTTCAAGTGATTCAAGGAGAGACTCTGATACTTTACTACTGAGCTATGAGCAGTACAAGTTTGTTTGTTTTTTTGTCTAAGACTGAGGTTTTGTCTGTTGTGCAAGCAGAGTTGAAGTTCAGCCATTTTGCTAGAGCAGAATGACTAGATTGAACATTACACAAATATGAACATATTAAATTGAGGATGGAGAGATGTCTCAGCCATGTTCACATCAGGCACATGGTGCACAGACATACATGCAGGCAAAAAATAAGTGAAAAAAGAAAACATCTTTGAAAGGTAAATATAAGTTGCTGTGGAATGGTAGGTGATTGTCTTCCTTCCCATGCAGTGGATGAGAATGATGTGACTGCGTCCCTGCCTCACTGGGGTTTAGAAAGAGAAAACATGCTACATGGAGACGGGCACTTGCCTTCTTCCTTTTTATTATTTTTATTTCATATGCATTACTGTTTTTCCTGCATGTATGTCTATGTGAAGGTGTCAGATCTTCACAGTTAACAGACAGTTGTGATCTGCCATGTGTTTGTTGGGAATTGAACCTGGGTTTTCTAAAGAGAAGCCAGTGCTATGAATGGCTGAGCATCTCTCCAGCCCATGTTTTGAGATAGGGTTTCTCTGTGTAGCTCTGGCTGTCCTGGAACTGAAAGATCTGCCTGCCTCTGGCCTCCTGAATGGTGGGATTAAAGGCGTACACCACCACCGCTGGACTCATCCACTCCCCATGTTTCTTCCCCTTTTCAAAACAGAGTATGTCACTGTACTTAGAATACTCAGATTTAGTTAGACTGGTAGGCCAGCAAGCCTAGGGATCTTTCTGTCTCCACCTTTATAGTCCTAGGATATACAGTCCCTGATTTTTGTAAATGGTTTCTGAGGATCAAATATGGGTCATATACTTACTCCAGACCATTACCTCAGTCCCTTGTACGCTTGCTGTCCTGGAACTCACTGTACACTAGGATGGCCTTAAACGCAGAAATCCTCCTGCCTCTGCTTCTCAAATGCTGGGATTATGTGGTAGCACAGTGCTCAGCAGGGCAAGCATATTTCTGCTTCTTTAGGCTAGGATTGAAGGTAGCATGAACCACCATGTTTGGCAATACTGTATTTTAGAAAGAATTGATGGGGGGCTGGTGAGATGGCTCAGCGGGTAAGAGCACCCGACTGCTCTTCCGAAGGTGATGAGTTCAAATCCCAGCATCCACATGGTGGCTCACAACCATCCGTAATGAGATCTGGCGCCCTCTTCTGGAGTGTCTGAAGACAGCTACAGTGTACTTACATATAATAAATAAAATAAATCTTTAAAAAAAAAAAAAAAGAAGGGGCTGGTGAGATGGCTCAGCGGGTAAGAGCACCCGACTGCTCTTCCGAAGGTGATAAGTTCAAATCCCAGCATCCACATGGTGGCTCACAACCATCCGTAACCAGATCTGGCGCCCTCTTCTGGAGTGTCTGAAGACAGCTACAGTGTACTCACATATAATAAATAAAATAAATCTTTAAAAAAAAAAAAAAAAAAAAAGAAAGAATTTATGGACTGGAGAGATGGCTCAGAGGTTATGAGCACTGGCTGCTCTTTCTGAGGTCCTGCGTTCCCAGCAACCACATGGTGGCCCATAACCACCTATAAATAGATCTGGCGCCCTCTTCTGGTGTGCAGACATACACATAGGCTGAATACTGTATACATAATAAATAAATACATTTTTTTTTCTTTTTTGTTTTTCGAGACAGGGTTTCTCTGTGTAGCCCTGGCTGTCCTGGCACTCACTCTGTAGACCAGCCTGGCCTCGAAACATCTTTTTTTTTTTTTTTTTTTTTTTTTTTTTGTTTTTTGAGACAGGGTTTCTCTGTATAGCCCTGGCTGTCCTGGAACCTTTTTTTTTTTTTTAAAAGAAAGAATTTATATTGAAAAAGGATGGGAACAAATTTTTTTCTCCTTTTTTTACTCTTGTCTTTTTTTTTTTTTTTTTTTTGGTTTTTCGAGACAGGGTTTCTCTGTATAGCCCTGGCTATCCTGGAACTCACTCTGTAGACCTCGAACTCAGAAATCCACCTGCCTCTGCCTCTCAAGTGCTGTACTCTTGTCTTTAGGGAAATGAGATAATGTATGCTTAATGCCAGTGGATGCTTGCAGACAGGAAGATAGCTTCTTAATTATCAGGGGAATCCATTCTGGAACTTGGTGAAACTCAAACTAAGGTCTTTAGAGTGAAGGCTTGCTCTGTAATGATAAGGTTAAAAATACCCATTATACTTTAAAAAATGGTCTGTGAATCAGTGATTTAAAACAGTAAAGATGTCTAAGAAATGCATGACAGGAAGAGCATTTGAAGAATTGCATTGCCCTTGGCTTTGGAATTTTGGTTTTGGAAAGTAGCCATCTTATGCTGCCCAGAAGTATGCAGACATACTTCTGCCACTTTGAGAAATCAGCCAAGGAAAAGAAAATAAAGATGTGATAAACTTATGTCAGGAAAGCAAGTTCTTAGATATGTCTTCAAACAGGTTTGGATGTATATCCTTGGTTACTCATTACACAGTTATAATAATTGATGAGTCAGAAAAATTAGTGTGTTTTTGGTTTTTCAGACAGGGTTGCTCTGTAAACCAGGCTGGCCTCAAACTCAAAAGATTCACCTGCCTCTGCCTTCCAAGAGCTGGAATTAAAGGCATGTGCCACCATGCCCTGTTTAAAATTAGTGTTTGTAATATTCTGTTGTTAAGGAAGGAAAATTCTGCATCCATCCATCTGTCTATTTAAGACAGGGTCTATGTAGTCTTGGCTGTCCTGGAACTCACTATGTACACCAGGCTGGCCTACTCTTGTTAGGCACCCTGCCTCTGCCTCTTCAGGCTAGGATAGAAGGTGGCATGTACCATCATGCTTGGCGACAGAAAAAGGATGAGACCAAAAATTTTGGACCCAGCATGGTAGTACAGGCCTTTAAATCACAGTACTTGGGAAGTAGAGGCAGGTGGGTTTCTATGAACTAAAAGATCAGCCTAGTTTACACTTGGAGTTCCAAGCCAGCCAAGACTACATTATAAGACAAACATTGATGATGGATTGAAAAATTTAGTGCATGGGGATATGTACTTCCACGAGTGTGTGCTTCTATGAGTGAGTGCTTGCATGCACTGTGCCATGTGTGTCCCAGTGACTGAACTGAGATTGTCAGGCTTGTTGGCAAGTGCCTTTACTTGTTGAGCCGTTTTGAGATAGGTCTAACTGTGTAGCCCAGGTGAGCCTGGAGGTTCTTCTCTTCTTGCTTTCAAAGTCTCTGGAATGCTAGGATTCCTTTGAAGTTTGCTTTCGTATCCATGATACTGATTACTCAGAGCAACAGGGTAAGTGATGTGCTATATATTTTAAGATTTATTTTTGTGACGGGGTGTATCTTTGTATGTTGGTGCCTGCAGAGGTGTCAGATCCCTTAGAGCAGGAGACAAAGGTGGTTGTCAACTGTCTTTATTATGTACTGGGAACTGAACTTTGTCCTCTAGAAGAAAGATGAGTAGGTTCTTTTAACTACTGAGCTCTCTCTCTCTAGCTCCAACATTCCAGTGATTCTACTTGGCCTTTAGTTTATTTATGTGTAGCCATCACTGTGATGCAAAGAGCCTTGGATATATAGTCACTAAGCTGTTCATTTGTTCTGAGAATGGATCTTTTTTTTGTAGCTGTGATTGGCCTACATATAACAATCAGTCTTCACACTTGTGATCCTTTTGTCTCAGGCCCCAAGACTTACAGGCCTGGGTTTATAGATAGTCACTACACCTGAAGTGCTCTGCCTAGTTTGCTGACTTCTTGAAGATAGATAGGGTCTGAAGTGGAGGCTGGCCTGAAACTTAATGTGTAGCTCAGAGTGACTTCATATTCTATTTGTTTTTTAAGAGTTTCTCTGTATAACAACTGTTCCAGAACATGTTTTGTAGACCAGACTGGCTTCAAACTGCAGACCTCCCTCTCCTCAATTGCTGGGATCAAAATGGTGGGATTTGCTATCGTTTTCTTGGCAATTAATCCCATTTCATCTTCCCAAGGGAGGATGTGAATTTAAGTGCAAGCTGCTGTGCCCAGCATAGTATACTATATTCCTAATGACAGTATCATCTGGATAGTATTTGAGAAGTGCTTGTCTGAATGAATATAAAGCACAAGGTAATTTTGGGTTTGGGTGTGTGCATGCTGGGACTTGAACCCAGGCTTCAGTGTCCTTCATGCATGCAGGAGGAACACTATGTTATACTTGATAGGGCCTGTGGAATGCTGTGTGTAATGTGGGCTTTTTTGTTTGAGACAGATCTGTCAGAAAAATGTTAAAGATTAGTTATGAATAATGAGCGCCTTCAAGGGGGATTGGACGACAAAGAATTCTTGATAGCTGCTAGGTTAGAGAGGGTTTAAAGGCTGGGCCATGTGGCTCAGTGGTATAGAATGGTTGCCTAGCATATCTGAGGTCCTGGATTTGATCCCTAGCACCATGAAAGACTGGAGCAATAAAATAATAATAATTAAAAACTGAGGTTCAGGGCTGGAGAGATGGCTCAGCGGTTAAGAGCACTGACTGCTCTTCCAAAGGTTCTGAGTTCAAATCCCAGCAACCACATGATGGCTCACAACCATCTGTAATGAGATCTGACGCCCTCTTCTGGTGTGTTTGAAGACAGCTCCAGCGTATTTACATACAATAAATACATACATAAATAAGTAAATAAATCTTTAAAAACAAAACAAAACAAAAAAACCCCTGAGGTTCAGAGCTGAGAACACTGGATAGGAGTGGGATGATTGTATGGAAGAAGCCACAGGCATGCCATGCTTCTCCTGCTCTGACCTTTGGTAGCTGAGAGAATGTGGGCTGTACCAAGGAAAATTTGATATCTTCAAATGCTCAAGAGTTGACCAGTACCATTCCTTTTCCCTGGGCACTCAGCACAGCCCAACTGATAATACTGTGTGGGTGTAAGGAGGCCATCCTTGTCCACCAGCTGCTGGAGGCCCGCCCCTGCCCTCTGCAGCTGTGGAGAATAAAAGTATCAGCTTGCTCAGCTCCTGGCATTCCAGCACTAGCAGTTGAGACTCATAACTGAGTCTTTGGCATCCCCCTTGCCTTGTTCTCTCCCAGATTGGCAGTGATGATTTCTTCTTGCTGTCTGTTCCAGACTTTATAAACCAGTAGAGAGTCTTTACTAAATTGATTTCATCTGCAAAAAAAAAAAAAAAAAAAAAAAAAAGATTGAGAAGAGTGGATTCTGATAGAAAAAGCAAGAATGCAGATTGGAAATTAAATGAAAGTAAATAAAACACAACTAGTCACAAGAGTACAAAAATGTAGGGAGTCATTGCTGGGTATTTGAAAGGCTGTGGAGGGCTAGAGAGATGGCTCAGGGTTTAAGAGCATTGACTGCTCTTCCAAAGGTCCTGATTTCAGTTCCCAGCAACCACATGATGGCTCACAACCAACTGTAATGAGATCTGACGCCCTCTTCTGGAGTGTCTGAAGACAGCCACAGTGTATTTAGATATAATAATAAGTAAATCTTTTTTTTTTTTTTTGGTTTTTTTTTCGAGACAGGGTTTCTCTGTATAGCCCTGGCTGTCCTGGAACTCACTTTGTAGACCAGGCTGGCCTCGAACTCAGAAATCCGCCTGCCTCTGCCTCCCAAGTGCTGGGATTAAAGGCGTGCGCCACCACGCCGGGCAATAATAAGTAAATCTTAAAAGAAAAAGAAAGGCTGTGCAGCTTAGTGGGTTTCTGGCCCAGACTAGATACTTTTGGTTAGGGATGAGGTATTCAGATGATGTCAACAGTAATTGCCTCTTGGAGGGAAGCCAAGATGGAGACTATTGTATTTTTATAATTGAACATTTGAATATGGTATAGTGCTTAAGAACACAGACTAAGCCGGGCATGGTGGCACATGCACCCAGCACTCGGGAGACAGAGGCAGGTGGATTTCTGAGTTCGAGGCCAGCCTGGTCTACAAAGTGAGTTCCAGGACAGTCAGGGCTATACAGAGAAACCCTGTCTCGAAAAACAAAACAAAAACAAGAACACTGACTAGGGAGCCAGATGGGTTTCAATCCTTTATGTTGCTACGTAACGAACAGTGACTCTGTTAAATGGCAGTAATATGTACTTGAGAGAGCTGGAAAGTTTTAATACTCTGTAAAGCTCTTAAAGGTCAGGCACATACATGTCTGCACTCTTAGTACTTTAGAGACTGAGCCTGGAGGACAGTCATTCCGTGAGGGTATCCTGCTGCATAGTAAGTACCAGAGTATCTGAGATCTTAAAGTAGTGTCTGTCACATAGTAACACATTATATGTTACCATTACTCACTTGTTTTAGAATTGTGGGGATGGATGTGTGCCTAGGATCATCCTTACCCAAGATGTCTCTATAGGCATTCTCCCTTGTTTGTGAGCTTACAGAGGCCAGAAGTTGATGCTGGGTTGCAACCCACGGGTTGAGAACCATTGTTATAGGATATATAATTGCTATATAACAGCTTTAAGCTATTTTTCCCTAAAATTTGGTGTCTTCATGATGAATTTGTTTGTATGAACTTGAGAGATGTAGGTGGCTGTTGAGAATTTTAGTTCATTCTAAACTGAGATATCCTATCTCCTCCTTCCTCTCACCATGCCAAATCCAGTGTGTGTCCTTGTGTTGTCCCCCCCTCCCCCCAGAGATTGAACCCAGGGCCTCTTAAATACTAGGCAAGTAATGCTTCACCTAGGATCTCTTGGAAGTAGTTGTTCCATGCAAAGGAACACAGTAACAGTTTAAACTTTCTCTAGTGAGATGGTTCAGCAGGTGAAATCACTTGTGTCAAAACTTGATGCCCTGAGTTTGACCTCTAGAACCTGTGGTGGAGGAGAGAGCTCATTGTCTCAGGCAGATCTGACTGCCAGCCATGTGCCAATGGCACGGTCATATCACAAATACCTTTTGCACCTTAAGTAGTGGGAGAAAGTTCTCATTTTTGTTTTATCAGCAATTCTAGGTTAAAATCTACCACTGAACCATATCTTTTTTCTTTTCTTTTCTTTTTTGGTTTTTTTACAGACAGGGTTTCTCTGTGTAGCCCTGGCTGTCCTGGAACTCACTCTGTAGACCAGGCTGGCCTTGAACTCAGAAATCCGCCTGCCTCTGCCTCCCGAGTGAGGGGATTAAAGGCGTGCGCCACCATGTCCGGCTCGCTGAACCATATCTTATAGCTTATTATGAATATGAGAAATTTGGTTTTTTTGTTTGTTTGTTTGTGTTTTGTTTTTTTTTCGAAACAGGGTTTCTCTGTGTAGTTCTGGCTGTCCTGGAACTTACTCTGTAGACCAGGCTGGCCTTGAACTCAGAAATCCACCTGCCTTTGCCTCCCAAGTGCTAGGATTAAAGGCCTGTGCCACCACGCCCGGCTTGATTTGGTTTTTGTTTGATTTTTTTTTTTCTATTTTGTTTTTCATTTATGTTTTGAAATTTCACTGGATAGAGGAGTAGCTGCATGCTTCTGTAGCTCAAGAACCTGAGATATGGAAGAGTTTCTGAGATATGGGAGAGTTTCTGAGATATGGGAGAATTTCTGAGATATGGGAGAGTTTCTGAGATATGGGAGAGTTTCTGAGATATGGGAGAGTTTCTGAGATATGGGAGAGTTTCTGAGATATGGAAGAGTTTCTGACAGATTATTTTTAGAAGTCTCAACTCTTGTCTGTTTCTATTCTAAGAATTCTCTTGGAACCTGTTCCGGAGTAGTAGAGCTGATGGAAAACAAGTGTAAATGCAGTTCCTATGGTCTAGCAGCTGGGTGCGTGCTGCAGACACAGATCTATTTACTACACAAGATTCTGTTTCCAAAAGAAGGCGGAATTTCCCCCAATATTGCTTTGGTGTGCGAGTTGAAGATATTTCTGGGGAATCTGGTTTCCATGCCCTCCATTTTCAGTTTAGAAGTGGTAGAAAAGTTTTAAGGGTTTTTGGTGATTACTTTGGGAAGTTCTTTCTGGGAAGTCTCTCCGCTCCTTCCTTCCCTCCCTCCCTCCCTCCCTCCCTCCTTCCCTCCCTCCCTCCCTCCCTTCTTAGTGTATTGTATGAGGGGGGAAGAGGGTGAACGGTATGAGTGATGTGTATGTGGCCGTGTGTGTAAGAGTGTGTTTCTGTGCTCAAGTGGATGTACCATGGCATTTATGTGCAGAGCAGAGATTTGAAGTTGGTTTTATACTATAGGGATCTTTTACACTATATGGATCCTGCTGATTGAATTCAGAAGTTCAGACTTGGTGACAAGTGCTATTACTTGCCAAGCCACCTCACCATGAGTCCTTGAAGCTTAATTTTAAAGGATAGAGATTTAAAGGAAGTTAAGCATGGTGCTACATAGTACTTAGAAGGCTGAAGTAGAAAAATCTTAAGTTCACCTCTAGCCTGGGCCACATGGTGTGACTTTGACTCAAAAAACCTAGCTATAAATGTTGGTGATGAAGTGGATTATGAAAATAAATAGAGGGCTAGAGCTATAGGTTAGAAGTAGAGTGCTTATTTTGTATGTATGAGGCCTTAGGTTCAATTCCCTGTACTGCCAAAATGAATTGCTTCATTTAAGCTATAGAAATGTTTTTTATATTTTTACAATGCTTTGTGGTTTCAAAAACAATCATTTGGAGCCGGGCGTGGTGGCGCACGCCTTTAGTCCCAGCACTCGGGAGACAGAGGCAGGCGGATTTCTGAGTTCGAGGCCAGCTTGGTCTACAAAGTGAGTTCTAGGACAGCCTGGGCTATACAGAGAAACCCTGTCTCGAAAAAACCAAAACAAACATACAAACAAACAAAAAACAATCATTTGTCTTATTCCTACTAATAGCTTTAAATTCAGAGAACAAGCTGGTGGGATTGCTCAGTGGCATGGTCCCCACTATGATACAAACGGACTAACAGCGAAAAGCACTTGCTGTACAAGCCCAAAGGCTGCGTTCAGTTCCCAGATGTACTGTACAAGGAAAAGAGCTGACTCTCAGATGGTTTCCTGTGACCTCCACATATTGACTGTGACATATATGTTGGGTGTGAACACACAAAAATCATAAGTAAAATAAAAATTAAAAAACTCAGAGGATACTCTTAAAAGTAGTATAATTATGGTAAAAACAAAACTTATTCTGAATAATGAAAAAGTTAAGAGTGTGAAAGTTGTTAACCTCAAAATAGGATACGGAGTGTGATTTATACAGCTGAGAGATAGTTTGAAATAAGATAAAATGTTTAACCTAGCCTTTTGGGCTTGTGAGATGGCCTGGTTAGTTATTTGCTGTTCTAATGTAAAAGGCAGTGCAGTTCTATTCCCTGGGGCCTTTGGGCTTAGGAATACCCAGTTAGTACAGGATGTCTCTGTAAGGAAGATCTTTTCTGGTGAAGTAGCTGAGAGCTCACATTTGATCCCAAGTTTCAGGAAGAGAGAGAGAATGGGCTTCTAAAGCCCACCCCCAGTGACTCACCTCCTCCAACAAGGCTATTTCTTTTTTGAGAGGAGTGTTTCAATTCAGGGTTTCTCTGTGTAGCCTTGGCTGTCCTGGAATTCACTCAGTGATCTGCCTACCTCTGCCTCCAGAGTGCTAGGACTAAAGGCGTGCACCACCACCACCCATCAGAGTTCACTTCTTAATCATTTCTAAAGAGTTCCATTAACTGGGGCCCAAGTGTTCAAATGCATTAGCCTAAGGAAGCCATTCTCATTCAAAGCTTCACATCTGTGTCTTGTAACTTAGGATAATCAGATCTAACGGCTACCTTGGTACATTAGGTGCAGTGCTGTGTCTCTAGCCTGAAACATGGAAACTAAAATGAGAGGGATAGCTTTTCTTTTAGCCTTTGAACATTCCATCCTGGTAGGCAGCACTCTTCCTGTGGAACAACAAGTGCTCTTAACCTCTGAGCTGCCTCTCCAGCTTCTCTGAGGTCTGGCCTGGTAGCCCCCAATCTAGCTGAGGGTGATCTTGAACTTCTGATCCTCTTAGAATTATAGGGATATGCCACCAATATCCAGTTCTACAGGGAGATGAGGATTTAACCCAGGGTATATGCTAGACAGACACTCTACCAACTGAGCTACATCGCCAGCCGGCTGGTCTCATGAACACTTAAGAGTACAAAGACAAGTCAAAAAACAGAATAGGTAAAGTAAAATATGAGAATGTAGATCCTGAAAAACCCAAAGGGGAGCAGTCCATAAAAGGAAGGCCTGTGGTAACAGGGAGAAGCTGCTAGGAAAATAATCCTGGGTGCTGGCATCCTGTTGGATATTTCAGTAGATAAAATTGGGTAGAAATGTAACTGTCATTGTGATATGACCTATTTGGATTATTCCTCTTTATGCTTAGGGGTGGTTATGCAAAAGATTAAAATTATCCAGAAATATGCATTTAATTTATTTGAGGTAGAGTCTCATGTAGCCCAGGCTTCCCTCAGATTCTATGTAGCTGAGAATAACCTTGAACTTTGCCAGAAATATAGGCATGGGCTAATCACCATGCTTTTAAATAGAACTAGGGGTGGTTTTTGGTTTTTCTAGACAGGGTTTCTCTGTGTAGCCCTGGCTGTCCTGGAACTCACTCTGTAGACCAGGCTAGGCTCGAACTCAGAAACCCGCCTGCCTCTTTTTTCGATTTTTGTTGGTTGGCTTGTTTGTTTTCTTTTCTTTTCATTCTTTTTTTTTGTGTGTGTTTTTTCGAGACAGGGTTTCTCTGTGTAGCCCTGGCTGTCCTGGAACTCACTCTGTAGACCAGGCTGGCCTTGAACTCAGAAATCCGCCTGCCTCTGTCTCCCGAGTGCTGGGATTAAAGGCGTGTGCCACCACCCCTGGCTCTTTTTTTTTTTTTTTTTTTTAGTGCCAATTTACACATTTATTGCTCTCCAAGTCTCAGACTGTAACACTTGTCTGGTCTTTCAGTTTCTTGAGTCTTCTTATGGCAGACAAGATGGTGGAAGGGTTGCAGGTCCAGGCTTGTCATTGTTTTCATGCAGGAACCTCAGTACTACAGAGGGAGCAAATGGCCTTGGCGTGCTGGCTAATCTCAGTGTTCTTCACCATTTTCTGGAGGGAGGCACCATAGCAGTTCCCATGTTTCTTGACAGTCCCAACCATCTTGGTGTGTTTAACCATGTTGCTGTAAGCCCAAACCCAGAGACCACCTAGGGATGGTTTTAAGATGTGTTGCTGGGTTTAAGGATTCTTCAGTTAGATCTTGGGTTAAAGGTATGCCAGGGTAATAAAATCCAGTCCTCACAATTGCACAGCAAATGTTCTTAACTGTTAAGCCAGCTCTGTGCCCCTGGAACTCTTCTTAAACATTTGTCCAGTGTCAAGTAATGGCACTGCAAGCATGTGTGTGTGTGTGTGTGTGTTTATTTGAGTGTCAAAGTGCATGAATAAAGGTCAGAAGACAGCGTATGAGAGTTGGTTCTTTCCTACTATACGAGTCCTGGGAATTGAACTCAGGCTGTCAGGCCTGGGGGGCAAGTGCCTTTACCAACTGAGCCATCTTGTCAGCCCCAGCCATAACATTTCTGATTGCAAGAGCAAAGTTAACTTAAGATTCATAAGTAGCTGATGATGTAGCCAGCTATGTTGTGTAGTATACATCTATTTACGAGGCCCTGTCCTGTGCTCAATCCTTTTCCACCCCCCCAAATGATACAAGTATAATTTAGAATGCTACTGGGCTAGTGTTTTTTTTTTGATGGGAGGTGGTTATTTATTTATTTTCATTGAGATCACATATCTCTATGTAGCCCTGGCTGGTCCAGAACTTGTTATGTGGACCAATTTGGCCTCAATTCAGTTCTGCCTGCCTTCTCTTCCCAAGTCTTACAATTAAAGGCATGTGCTGCTATACTCAGCTATTTTTGAAAAGACATTCTGAAGCATTTTTATGTTTTATTTTGTGTGTTTCCCCACTCCCCGAATTAGATGTTTGATTTTTTTTTTTTTTTTAAACCATGATTTGGAAGTTTTGCTCACAATGCCTTCTTTCTTGCAGATTTTGTATTTTGTACATACATTT
Organism: Mus minutoides; assembly: GCA_902729485.2. Lineage (NCBI taxonomy): Eukaryota > Metazoa > Chordata > Mammalia > Rodentia > Muridae > Mus > Mus minutoides. Next base: position 312,458 of record LR749743.1, on the reverse strand, counting down.
TGTATATTCTGTATATGATGACTTCTGTGAGCAATGATCGTTGCCGAGGTGCTCGGGAAAAACCACAGATGCCAACAGCACATGCAGCCCAGTCACAGAAACAAGTGGTGCAGGTAAGCTTCCGCAAGGCTGCCGCTGTCTCACCTAGAGGGAGCTACGCTTTCATATATGCCCCTTCCCAGGAAACTCAGGATTTAACCTTGTCCTTATAGAGTGACTAATAAGTGTAGGAAAGAGGTGATCATAGTAAAACTGAACGTTGTTCCAGGAGAATCATTGTGTAGTCCCCAGTTCCAGTTGTCACCGTCTGCTACAGCAATTCCCTTCCTTCCTTCTCCTTTCCTTTCCTACTCCTTTCCTTTTCCTCTCCTGTTTGTCATTGTCTGCTGTGTAATATTAGGAAGTGAACTCAGAGCCTCCCTGTTCTAGATAAGCACTCTACTACTGACCTACACCCCTATTTTGTCTGGCTGTCCTGGAACTCTCTTTGTAGACCAGGCTGGCCTCGAACTCAGAAATCCGCCTGCCTCTGCCTCCCGAGTCTGTTATTCTAAATGAGACGGTTGAGTAGAACATGGAGCGCAGGGTCTGGTACAAAGTTAACATTCTGTACAACATTGACTCAGGTGACAGGTTTCTTAACAGAAACTATCTTTTTTCCCCCTTTCTATGCTTTATTTTTTATATTTATTAACTTTATTTTTTATATTTATGTGTGTACATGCATGCACATAAATCATTGTGGGTTTTGAGGTTTGACATCAGTTTGAGTTCAGGGTTGGAGCTGGCAGTGAGGGCCCTTATTCATTGAACCATATTGCTGGCCCTCAGAAGCAGAATCTTAGTGGATAATGAATCATTTCAATTTCAGATCCCTGGCTTGATACATTTTTATTGTTGGTTTTGTGATTTGAGACTCAGTCTTACTTAGGTCTGCCAACCAGGCCTTGAATTCCTTATTCCTCTGATTCAGTTTCTTGGATGCCAGAGTTCCAGAAGTGGACTACTCTAGCTGACTTTGATAATTTATTATATTATTGATATTGGGGTTGGTTTTACCAATGAGCTATATCTCTTGTCTTTTTCAGGAGCTTTGTGTAATTCATACTGAAGTATTCTGTTATGTTTTGGTACAGAGTAGTTTTTTTAAAATATAATTCCTGTGTTAAATTGGATCTAAAATTAGTTTTGTATCTTGCTGCTATTAGCAGATAAATAGCTGCTGTTTGAGTGTTTACCCTAAATCTGTTTACTCTTACAAGTGGTCTTCACAGCTGATCAAGAAGGACTGCTATGCCAAGAGTTGTGGCACAAGCAGAGGCAGGCAGATTTCTGAGTTTGAGGCCAGCCTGATCTACATAGTGAGTTCAGGTCAGCCAGAACAGAACAACATAGGAGACTGTCCTAGTTAGGTTTTTATTGCTGTGAAGAGACACCATTTCCAAGGCAACTCTTATAAAGAAAACGTTTAATTGGAGCTGGCTTACAATCATTATCATCATGGCGGGAAGCATTGCAGTGTTCAGGCAAACATTGTGCTGGAGATGGAGCTGAGAGTTCTGCATCTTGATCAGCAGGAGATTTCAGAGCACCTCCTCAGTGACACATTTACTCCAACAAGACCATACCTACTCCAAAAAGGCTATATACCTCCTAATAATGCCACTCCATATGGGCTAACCATTCAAACACATAAGTCTATGGGAGCCATACCTGTTCAAACCAACAGAGAGACCTTGTTGTTGAACTGTGGGGCTAGGCTGTTCTTTACCTTTCTTTAAGGAATTGCCTTGTATTAAGGAGAAAGCATAAGTTAGTAATAATCACAAATCCTAATAATAGTGTAATAATAATAATGATAATAATGTTAGTCTTTTTTGGTTTTTTGGTTTTTCGAGGCAGGGTATCTCTGTGTAGCCCTGGCTGTCATGGAACTCACTTTGTAGACCAGGCTGGCCTGAACTCAGAAATTCGCCTGCCTCTGCCTCCCGAGTGCTGGGATTAAAAGGCGTGCACCACCATGCCTGGCTAATGTTAGTCTTTAGAAAGAAAATAAAAACAGAGTATGAGCTTTTGAAGGTAGGCCAAATGAATGTTAGTGGTGCAAATGCTACCCCTGTGTGCTGTGCAAACAGATTTGAGCTGATTGTCAATCAGATTTCAGGCTGGAGCAGGGAATTAATTCTTTTCCTTTCAAAAGGGTTTTATTTTTATTGTTTCATTTTAGGGGTTGAGATATGTAGCTCAGACTGTCCCAGAACTTTCTATGTAAGCAGTGTTGGGTTCAAACTTGGATTTTCTTGCCCTAGCCTCCCTGGGATTGAGAGTACACTAAAAGCTTCTCACTGATAGCTTTTTGTGAACCCTCTAGGGGATGGCTTAGCTTGTCCAGAGGAAAAGGCTGCTGACTGAACTGTGGGGAGGAGTTCTTGATCTTAGGTTTCTATTTTTGGTGTTTTTATTTGCTTTGCTTTGCTTTTTAAAAACATCGTTAGGTTATACACTTGGACATTTTGCCTGAGTATATGTCTGCACACTGTGTGTGTACATGCCTGGTAAGGCCAGAAGAGGCTCTCTATCTGTTTGTCAGATCTCCTGGAATTGGAGTCCCGAATGGTTGTGAGCCACCGTGTGGGTGCTAGAAATTGAACCCAGGTCTTCTGGAAAAGCATCCAATGTTCTTAACTGCTGAGCCAGCTCCAATTCACTTTTTGTTTTTTGAGGCAGGTTTCATAGTTGAGTTGGTTCGGCTTTCTGTGTCACCCAGGCTGTCTAATTGAAGATCTGCCTGCCTTTAAACCTCCAGTGCTTGCTTTATAGATGTGTCCCATTTTTTTTTTCCTTTTTTTTTTCTTCGAGACAGGGTTTCTCTGTATAGCCCTGGCTGTCCTGGAACTCACTTTGTAGACCAGGCTGGCCTCGAACTCAGAAATCCTCCTGCCTCTGCCTCCCGAGTGCTGGGATTAAAGGCGTGTACCACCACGCCCAGCAGATGTGTCCCATCTTATGTCTTGCTTTTCCTTTTTTCTTTTCTACATCTTATTCATTTTATGTGTATGCATGTCTTGCCCTGTGTAACACATGCACAGTTATCAGACAGTTGTGAACCACTGTATGTGTTTTGGGAATCAAACCTAGGTCCTCTGGAGGAGCAGTCACTGCCATCTCTATTGCTCTCTCTCCTGTTATTTTTAAATTGGAGTTTGGGCCTACAAGGTAGCCTAGTGGGTAAAGTCCCTGCCCTACAACCTTTGGAATCCATGTAGAGGGCAGACTGTTCCCTCTGAACCCTACATGTGCACTATCATGCACACATATACCTTTATAACCGAAAAGAAATGAGGTGTTGTCGGCTGCTGTGATTGCTTCGTTGATAAAAGCTCTCACCATACAAATCTTGAGCCCTGAGTTTGAGCCCAGGAACTCGCATGTTGGAAAGTAAGAGAGCCAGTTCCTGAAAGCTGTTTTACTTCCACATGCATGCCACACCATTCACAAGCCTGCATTCATACATATGTTTACAATAATAATATTAAAAATGGGGAGGGGAAGCTTTTAAAAACGTATAAAAAATTTACTATGTTACCCTAAGATGGCCTAAAGCATTTGAACTTAAGCTGCTATCCTTCGGGAGAACAGTCAGTGCTCTTAACCACTGAGCCATCTCTCCAGTCCTTGGGTCTACATCTTACTAATTAGATAGGATGCAGTTTCTGGAGTGTTTTTGCACCCCCCCCCCCCCAGCAATGTCTGTTCTTTCAACCAAGCATTGTTTAGTTATCAGATCTCCTCAGTCAGTGTGTCTCATCCTTTTCCTTTCCCTCACGTCAGTTCCATTATGCCAAGTGCAGGCAGGCAGGCTGTCCCTAAGTCTCCACTGCCTCTCCTGTTGCTTTTTTTTTTGTTGTTTTTCTTCTTCCTACCTTTGCCTCCTGAGTAGCTGGAATTTCATGTCTGTGTCAGTAGGATATGCTTGTGATTTGGTTTCTTGTCATTGACATATTTCAAGAACATAGGGCATAGGGTAATTACATTCTACATTGCCTTCTAATCTGGGATGGTGTGCTTTATGATTAAAATTAATTACATATTCCTTATATAAGTAGATATGATCTATTATTTTCAGTGCTAGGAATCACACACAGAATCCTGCATATGTTGGTCAAATGTTCTGCTATTGAACTAGATGCTAGTTTTTTGAGACAGGGTTTCTCTGTATAGCCCAGGCTGTCCTGGAACTCAATTTGTAGACCAGGCTGGCCTCGAACTCAGAAATCTGCCTGCCTCTGCCTCCCGAGGGCTGGGATTAAAGGCGTGCACCACCACGCCCAGCTGGTAGTTTTTTTTTTGATGTATCAAATTATCACATGAAATAATAGGGTCTAAGTTAGTTTTAAAATATAAAGTGGAGTATAATTAGTAGATTGCTATCAAGAAGTGGTAATTTTTAGTGTATATTCCACATAAACTATAAAATTATTTTTTTTAATTTAAGGTGGTTATAGGGTTCTGAGCCTGTAATCCCAGTGCGAGGCCAGATAAGGCAGAGGATTACAAATTAAAAGTCAAGGTTGGTGAAAGGCTCTGCTGTAAAGGCCCTTGCTACTAAGTCTGACAACCTGAGGTTGCTGCCTGTGTCTCATATGATGTGATGGAGGAAGGCATCCACTCCTGCAGATTATTCTCTGCCCTCCACACGAGTGTTGTGGGGATGTGCATGTCCACATAGCACAACAAATACATTAATTAATTAAAAACCCAAGGTGGTAGGTGTGGTGGAGTATGCTTTTAATTCCAGCACATAGGAGACAGAAGCAGCCAGATTACTACACCAGGGCTTAAAAGGCTACATAGACAGAAACCCTATCTCAAAAAAACAAACAAAAAAGAAAAAAATTACATCAAACATACAGAAAACCATGGCTTCTGTTTAAGAAGATATGGAAACAATAATATACCTACATAATTTTTTGTTTTACTGTTTTGTTTTGAGACAGTATAAACTGTTTAGAGAAGACTGCTCTTACTAACATCTTTCTGCCTTTGCCCACTGAGTGCTCTATTACAGGCATGAATCACCGTGCCTGTCTATAAGGATGCTTTAAAAAATAAAATAGGCACTTACTGGATAAAGGCAATTGCTCCCCAGCCTAATGACCTTACCTGGGTTTCTAGTGCTCACATGGTAGACGGAGAGAGCAGTCTGTCTTCTAACTTCTGTATATATGTGTGTGTGTGTGTGTGTGTGTGTGTGTGTGTGTGTGTGTGTGTGTGCGCGCGCGTGCACGCACACATACACATACACATACACATACACATACACAAAGAATAGATAACTTATTTTTAAAACATTTAAAATAAGCCAGGCATGATGGCGCACGCCTTTAATCCCAGCACTCGGGAGGCAGAGGCAGGCAGATTTCTGAGTTCGAGGCCAGCCTGGTCTACAGAGTGAGTTCCAGGGACAGTCTGGGCTATACAGAGAAACCCTGTCTCGAAAAAAAAACTACAAAAAACAAAAAAAAATTTAAAATAATAAAAAAGTAGGCCAACTGGATGTGATAGCTGATGCAGGAAGATTGCTGTGAGTTCCAAGGTAGTCTGCTATTTACTTTAATAATGAGTTTCTGGCTGCCTGGGTTACAAAGACCTTGCCTTGACCTCTGCCCCCAGACAAAACAACAGCCTAATTCAAAACCAAAAAGATAGCCCTACTTCAATAACTTATCCAAAGATTTTCTGAAAAACAAGTGTAATAAAAAGAAAGAGGGGTGGGGGGCTTACTGGGGAATCTTCCAGCATAGTTTTCTTAGTAATTAAAAATTATATATTTTGTGGATTGCTTTACCTGTATGTGTATTTATTATGCCTGGTGCCCTTGGTGGCCAGAAGAGGGCATTGGCGTCCCTGGAACTGGAATTAGAAACTGTTGGGGAGGGTGCACTAACGTTGAAAGTTGGAATTATTAGTTGACCCTGCTTTTTCCTCTTTTTTCCCTAAGCTGTACAGACCTCTTGACACTTCTTGAGCTCAGCCTGGTAACTTCCCTATTATACTCTTATGTTTGCTGCTTTGTTTATTGAATTGAATAATTGAATTGTAAATTGAATAAAGTAGTCTTTTTTATAAGGTTGGTAGAGTATTTTATAAAGGTAACAAATTAGCATTTTGACTGAGACTTATTGATGTATAGCATCACTGTTGCAATAATGTGCTTATTAACAGTTGCTAAGTATATCACTTGTGCTTCCAGAAGTTGACTAGTTTGTACTGTGTTCAGAATTAAAATAGATGATTCACAGAGATATGTAAAGAATGTTTGTCAAAGTCATAATTCTTAAACTTAAAAGGCTAAGTCTGAATAGATCAGTAGTTGACATTTCCATGAGTAAGTCAAGGAATAGTGCCTTTATAGCTAGAAATGTAAGAATGACACTATCAAAATGAAAACAGACACCTAGGGACTGAGATGGTGCTTAGCTTGCATGAGGCCACTGATAAGGAATCTGCTGAAAATCGCTTATGCAGATGCTTCTTAAAAATTAATATTTTGGGCTGGTGAGATAGCTCAGCGGGTAAGAGCACCCGACTGCTCTTCCTGAAGGTGATAAGTTCAAATCCCAGCAACCACATGGTGGCTCACAACCATCGGTAACGAGATCTGGCTCCCTCTTCTGGAGTGTCTGAGGACAGCTACAGTGTGCTTACATATAATAAAATAAAATAAATCTTTAAAAAAAAATTAATATTTTATATGATATTTTTATAGGGGCAAGGATATAAAATGTCCTTATAACTTGTGTGTAAATACAGGCAGTGGACATTTATCAAGGAATTTTTTTTTTTTTTTTCAATTTTTTTGTTTTTTTTTTTTTTTTTTTTTTTTTTTTTTTTTTTTTTTTTTTTTTTTTTTTTTTTTTTTTTTTTTTTTTTTTTTTTTTTTTTTTTTTTTTTTTTTTTTTTTTTTTTTTTTTTTTTTTTTTTTTTTTTTTTTTTTTTTTTTTTTTTTTTTTTTTGCTTTTTTTTTTGTTTATCAAGGAATTTTTAAGCTTAAATGTTGCAGCCTCAGGCTTCATAGCTCAGTAGCCTTTGGTTCAATCCTAGCATTGCAAAACAAAATAACATTCTTTATAGAGCCGACATTTGTTGCTCTTGTTTTCTCAGACATTTTTAGTTTTTCATACCCCTTTTCAGAAAGATAATACACAGATTCCTGGCTTTGTTAATTATTTGCATTCTTGGACTCTCTGAGATTAACAACAACAAAGGTGGTGTATATATGTATATAAGGTGGTGTGTGTGTGTGTGTGTGTGTGTGTCTGTCTGTGGATATGCACATGTGGATGTGAGAAGACAACCTCGGAGGGTGTCCAGAGGTGGATGTCCAATCCTCTGATTACAGCTCAAGTTACAGATGGTTGTGAGCTGTCTGATGTGGTTGCTGAGACCTGAACTTTGGTCCTCTGAAAGGACAGCAGTGCTCTTTTACTGTTGACACACCTCCAGCCCCTTTGTATTATGACATTTTGACATTATCCTATGAAGTATTTTCTCTTTGAAAACTCTCAAACCTTCTCTCTTCCCCCCAATATATATATATATATATATATATATATATTATTTTTTTTTTTTTAAATTATAATTTTTTTCTTTTGGTTTTTTGAGTCAGGGTTTCTCTGTATAGCCTTGGCTGTCCTGGAACTCACTCTGTAGATCAGGCTGGCCTCGAACTCAGAAATCCACCTGCCTCTGCCTCCCAAGAGCTGGGATTAAAGGCATGTACTACCACTGCCTGGCCTTAAAAATGTATGTTTAAGACAGAGTTTCACCATGTAGCTTTGGCTGGCTTGGAATTGGCAGGGTAGGCCAGGTCACCCTTGACTTTGTCTCTGCAGGGCTATGATTGAGGGTGAGTCCTGCTGTGCCTGTTTTGCCGTGCGGTGCCTAGTGTTTCCCTCTCCATCCTTCCTCTCTCACTCTCACTTTGACTCCTTTTATTTCTAACGAAGATTTATTTATGTAAGTTTTGCTTGCATGTATGCAAGTGTACGATGTACAATTAATACCTACTGGGGCTAGAAGAGGGTGTCCAGTCCTCCTCCGGACCTGGAGTTACAGACAGTCGTGAGGTATCATGTGGGTCTTGGGATCTGAACCTGGGTTCTTTTTTGTAAGAGCAACAAGTATTTTTTTTTTTTTAAGATTTGTTTATTTTATATATATAAGTACACTGTAGCTGTCTTCAGAAACATCAGAAGAGGGCATCAGATTTCAATATAGATGGTTGTGAGTCACCATATGGTTGCTGGGAGTTGAACTCAGGACCTCTGGAAGAGGTCATATTTATCATATGAGCTGTATACTAGTCTTGAACTCTGTGTAACTGTTCCTGATCGCACATCATCTACCTTCTCTTTGCTGGGATTATGGGCATGTACCACCATGCTCATTTCTGGTTTTGTGTGGGGCTGGGGATCAAGCCCAGGGCTTCCTGTGAGTTAGATAGAGATATATTAGACTACATTACCAGTCTTGTATTTATTTTTTGTGATGCTGTGTGTCAGTAAATAACCCAGGCTGTCCTATTAACTTTCTGTCCAGATATGTTTATGTAATAATATCACTATTAAGTTTACACATTTAAATTGTTTCCTTTTCTCTATTTCTTCACTGAGAGACAACAAAGAGCTCATCTCCTTTAGCTCATCTCTATTTAATACTTGTTTGACCCTTTTCTCTTGGCTTCTTTTAGGGATGTTTGCATATATGAAACTCCTACCTCTAGCTGTTTTAGTTTGTTCTTTAATAAAAATGTGCAAGCGCTGGGATTTGAACTCAGGTCTTCTTTATACTTGTGCAGCACTGCACTTTACTGATTGAGGCATCTCCCTAGCCCTGTCCCTTGTCAGCTCTCATTTCTGTTTCTGCATTTTCCTTTTTACTCCATAGACTTGTTGGTTTGCATGTCACTGATGTGGATTGTGCTTTTTTCGATCTGAGTCTTTGTACTCATAGATTCACTTAAAAAATGTAACATTTGCGTATCAGTACCATTTGAGTTCAGGTCATTGAGACAGCCTAGTAGGTAGAGATGTTTGATGTTATTAAGCCCAAGGATCTGAAGCTTGCTTGCTTATTTATTTATTTATTTATTTATTTATTTATTTATTTATTTTCCTTTTCCTTGTTCCAGTCAACCCTGCTCGCTCCGGCCGGCCCCGCTCTGGCCGGCCCCGCTCGTGTAGTGGCCCCGCTCGCTCCGGTCAGTCCCACTTGCTCAGTCTCTGCTCTCTCCAGTCTAAGGATTCATTTATTATTATTCATAAGTACACTATAGCTGACTTCAGATGCACCAGAGGAGGGTGTCAGATCTCATTACAGGTGGTTGTAGGCCACCATGTGGTTGCTGGGATTTGAACTCATCACCTTTGGAAGAGCAGTCGGGTACTCTTACCTGATGAGCCATCTCACTAGCCCCCGTTTTGTTTTTTCAAGAGAGGGTTTCTCTGTGTAGCCCTGGCTGCCCTGGCTGCCCTGGCCTGGAACTCACTCTGTAGACCAGGCTGACCTCGAACTCAGAAATCCACCTGCCTCTGCCTCCTGAGTGCTGGGATTAAAGGCGTGCGCCACCACATCCAGCTCCTTTGTGGCTTATGATTAAAGTGTGAACAGTCACAAGCTACGGTGTGGTTTGTAGGTCAAAGGACAACCTTTGGGTGTCTATTCCTTGCTGAGGTGGGGTTTCTTTTGTTCTTGCTGGCAGCTATTGCAGGCTAGCTGGTCTTTGATCTTCTGGAACAATTCTCTTGTCAAGTCTTTTTGTAGAAATGCTGAGTTTATAGATACATGCTACTGCATCCTGACATTTCACATACATCCCAAAGGTGTCAGGTGTCAGGATTGTGGGGTTAGAGCTTTTACTAGCTGAGCCCCTCCCTGGCCCTAGTTTGTGTCTTTGTCAGTATTGAATTTTATCTAGGCTAATTTGGTGGCACATACTTGTTCTAGGTTTCCTTTCATAAACCCTGAAGTTTCATTTTTGTTGTTTGTTTGAGGCAAGGTCTTACTTTGTGCTAGGATGTCTCTGAACTCACTTTCTACCTCATTCACCTTCAATAACAGGATTTTAGGTATGTATTAAGTTTTGAAATCTCTCCAGTAACAGTGCCCCTTCTTTCTTACTCCTAATATTACTACTCTTGAATCTTGTGTCTTTGTAGCTGGGTATTTATTTTGTTGACATCTCCTCAACTATGAGCCAACCCTTGAACAGGTAGCAAAGAAGCTAGCTCAGTAGAAGAGTGACTGCCAACCTTGCTAGAGCCCTGGGCTCTGTCTTTAGGACCACCAACAACCAAAGCAAAGTGACCCCCCCAAAAAAACTTAAAGACTCACGTTTTCCCCTTTTTCTTTTCTTTTTCCTCCTCCCCTTTCTCCTCTTCCTCCTCCTCCTCTTCTTTTTGAGATGGGGGAATCGTTGTATAGCTATGGCTGTCCTGTAACTCTCTCAGTAGACCAGGCTGCCTCTCACCCCTCTCTCCCCCCTTTTAATACAGCAATTTAATCTTCAACAAGGTGATTTGGAGCTCAGTACATAACCTGGGATGGATTTGAACTTGATCAGATCCATTTTCTCTATCTCAGCAGTGCTGGGATTGAGTGTAAGTGACCATACCCAGCTGGGAGTTATGTTCTAATTTGTTGATGTCCTTCTTTCTAAATCTTCGTTTATTTTAGTTCCTCTGACTTTTGTTCCTTCTTTTCTATTTGCTTAGGTGTATTAGTTTGCTGTTCTTTTTTCTTTTCTTTTTTTTTTTGGTTTTTCGAGACAGGGTTTCTCTGTGTAGCCCTGGCTGTCCTGGAACTCACTTTTGTAGACCAGGCTGGCCTCGAACTCAGAAATCTGCCTGCCTCTGTCTCCTGAGAGCTGGGACTAAAGGTGTGCGCCACCACACCCGGCCTTTCTTTAATTTCTTTTTTTTTGGGGGGGGGGTTTGAGGCAGGGTTTCTCTGTGTAACCCTGGCTGTCCTGGAACTCACTTTGTAGACCAGGCTGGCCTCGAACTCAGAAATCCACCTGCCTCTGCCTCCCAAGTGCTGGGATTAAAGGCGTGAGCCACGACACCCTGCCCTTTCTTTAATTTCTTAAGGTATAAACATTTTTTCTTTCTGGTTTTGTTTGGTTTGAGACGGGGCCTTTGTAGCTTGGCTGGCTCCCGCCTCATGATCCTCCCTCTCCCACTCTTGAGTGATGAGCACTGCTGTGATGGCAAATACATAAAGAGTGAGTGTGTGTGTGTGTGCGCGTGTGCGTGTGCGACCAACAGTGCATAAAGGCACAAAAGCTTGCATGTGCTTGTATGTAAACATGCAGGCACACACAGACACATGAAGAGAAGCATGTCATGGTTGCACATGCAGCTTGGAAGGCAATTGTGTAGAGCTGTCCCCTCTTTTTACCTATATATGTGTTCTGAGGATTGAACTTACGTCACCAGGCTCATGTAACCTGCTGAGCCATATTGCCAGCCCATGCACCTTGATAGTTTTTCAATTGTTGAGACAGGGTCTCACTGTGTAGCCCTGGCTAGTGTGGAACTCACTCTGTAGATCAAGCTGTTCTCATAAAGATCTGCCTACCTCTGCCTTCTCAGTCAGTGGTAGGAATATAAACTTTTTTATGTTCATCTTTTATTGTTGGTTCTAAAATGTATCTCTATTTTATATGTATAGATGTTTTACTTGCATTAATGTGTGTGTGCCATGTGTGCCTAGTACCTGCAGAGACCAGAAAAGGGTTTTGGCTCTTTTGAAACTGGGGTTATTTATAGGTGGTTGTTAGTTGTCATGTGGGTATTGGGAGCTGATCCTGGGTTTTCTGCAAGATCTGCTATTATTAATCCCCGGCACTATCATGCACTGATAGAAACACACACACACACACTTTACTTTTAAAAATACCATGTAAAGGTAAAATGAAAATACACATTGACAATGAGCCATCACAGCAGTAAGTAGAAATAGAGAGTTCCCATCTCCTGCTCTTCCTCCAGACATGTTAAGTCGGAAGTAGTAGGCAATGTTTACATCTGCTGTGAAAGGCAGTAGTAGGCACTGTATTAATATAGAACAAACTGGCCTGATGTGCTTCTAGCTCCAGAAGCATCCATGGTTTGCTATCATTCAGAAATGGCTCTCATCCAGACTCCAAATATAATGCAATTGTTCCGTCGGGTTAGTTCTCTTTGGTTGTTCCTGTCTCCTTGTTCATTGATCATGCTGTTGGGCTTTTTGTCTACAATTCTGGGACTTCTCAGGTGATGGTGGGCCCAGGGAATGGTTATCTGGTGTGCAGTAGGGATAATGAAAGTGTATTTATGGTTTTTGAGTATATTGGGAAAGATTGCATTTACACTGTCAGGAAGTGTGTGTGCTGAATTTCTATACAGACATCTTTCTGGGTTTAATGCAGTAAGTAGTGTTTGGCAGTTAAGATGAGGTAATAGCATGAAAAGATTGGGACGACATTTAGAGTGGGCAAAACAGGCCACAGCTGCTTGAATTTGTATAATCACCCGCCTACACACCCGCCTACACAAAATAGAAAGGCCTTGTAAAAGGTGTTTCATGATTCAGAAACTGCCAGTACCCCCTTGTATCTTCAAGTTCCTTGAAATGAGTAAAATTTATAATAAAAGTTGAATGGAGCAGGGCTGTAGTTCAGTTGGTATAGTGTTTGGCCAGCGTGCACAAGACCATGGTTCAATCCCTCCTTTCAGATAAACTGGGAGTGATGGCACAAGCCTATAGTCTAAGTACTTGGAAGGCAGAAGCAGAAGGTCAGAAGTTTAGATCATCTTCTGTATATAGTGAGTTATAGCCTAGCTTAACCTATACATTCTTTCTTACCAAACAAAAGTGAGAAAAGCTTTGCTGTGTTGATTGAGACTGTCTTATTCTGTTACTCAGGCTGGCTCCTGAGTGATCATCTTGCTTCAGGTACATGCCATACTTGATCAGTTCTTTAGAGTTTTGCAGACTTGAGTTAAGTATCCTAATTTAGTCAAGTATGATGGTGCACACCTGTAATCTCAGTGCTGGGGACATAGAGGCCTGGGGATCTGTGTGAGCTCCGAGGCCAGCAGAGTCTGTATGGTGAGCTCTAGGCCGTTCAGGGATACACAGTGAAATCTGTCTCACAAAACAAAACAAAGAATGGGAGTTTAGGGCTAGTAGAGTGGTGGCTCAGCATGTAATGATGCCTGTGATCAAGTCTGACCTGAGTTCAGTTTCCAAGACTCACATGGCAGGAGGAGAGTTGATCTCCAAATGTGTACTATAGGATGCCCTTCCCTTAAATAACAAACAATAAATATATATTTAATATAAAAGAATATAGTTAGGCATGGTACTTGATACCTATAGTTCTGTCTTTTTTGGGGGGGGGGGTTGAGACAGGTTTCTCTGTGTAGCCCTAGCTATCTTGGAACTCACTCTGTAGACCAGGCTAGCCCTGAACTCTCCGAAATCCGCCTACATCTGCCTCCCGAGTGCTGGGATTAAAGGTGTGCGCCACCACGCCCGGCTAGTTCTGTCATTCTAAAGGCTCAGATGTGAGAATTGCTATGAATTTGAGGCCTGTCTAGGTTAAAGAGTGACTTCCCGTCTAGACAGGGTAATAAGACTTTGTCTTAAAATCAACAGCAACCCAAATAATAGCAACAAACATTCTCCCTCTAAATAGTATCCTGGGCCTGGAGAGATGGCTCAGCAACTAAGAGTGCTAGCTGTACAATCTGAGGACTGGAGTCTGAATTCCAGCACCCATGTGGCAAGCTGGGTTGCCACCCATGCTGATGAACCCAGCTCTGAGGGGTCAGAGACAAAGGCTTTATTGGGTTTTCTGGCTTCCATCTAGCCAAGGAAACATGAGCCCCAAGGCTGAGGAGAGACTAACTCCTGGCCGTGTTCATACTGTCCACACGTGCCCAAGTAGCAGTCATATTGACTCAAAAACCTGAGTAAACAACATAGCTTTTTAAGAAAGAACAGCAGGGCTGGTGAGATGGTTCAGCGTCTGAAGTCAGCTACAGCGTACTTATGAAGAATAATAAGAAAAACGAATCCTTGGACCGGAGAGACCAACTGGAGTGAGCGGGGCCGAATGGGGACGGCCAGAGCGAGTGGGGACGGCCAGAGCGAGTGGGGACATCCAGAGCAAGGCCAGAGCAAGCGGGGCGGAGCGAGGGGTCGAACAGAGCGAGCGGAGCCGATCCAAGTGAGCGGAACCGACCGGAGTGAGTGAGCGAGGCGAGGCCGTACAGGGGCAGCTGGAGCAAGCGGGGTTGACCGGAACAAGGAAAAAAAAAAGAAAGAACAGTAACTGAAGAAATACTTTTGAAGTAATGTTAATTTTACTATAAATTTGTACCGAGATATGGCAGGAAGTTTATATATTTTACCTATTTACTTGTTGACCTAATCCTGGTATATTTTCAAAATTAAGATACTGTATAGGAGCCAGAAATAATGGTGCATATGCCTCTAATCTCAGGACTTTGTAGATTGAGACTGGAGAGCAAGTTTAAGACTAGCCTGGGCTATCTAGTAAGACTCTCAAGAAAGAAAATCAAAGAAAATCCAGTCTGGCTTTGTGGTACAGTCTTATAATCCCAGGTACTCAGGGGCTATAATTAGGACTTCAAGGCCTGTCTGGATTATAGAGTGAGTTCAGAGCCAACCTAGGCAATCTTATCTATTTTTGAGATAAGAAATCTCTATCAAATAGCTCTGTCTGTCCCAGATTTCCTTCTGTAGACTTGACATGTAGTTCACAGAGATCCTCCTGCTTTGGCCTCTGGAGTGCTTATAGGAAAGCAAGGCATATGCTACCAGCCTGAGCAACCTAGAGTGACTTTGTCTCACAACAACAGCACAAAACAGCATCAAAATGTAGAGCAGATTGGGAGATTTATCACTGCTAAGTGCCTGCCTAGCATGTGGGAGGCTCTAGATTCAATTTCTGTTACTATAAAAACTAAACAAAACCAGCAAAACATCAAAGCACCATAAACCCCGAGTGAGCTTTTGTAGTTCTGACGCTGCAGTGCTGCTAAGAGTCAACTGCTCGGGGTTACATAGAGAGGAGCTTTAAACACTCAGGAGGCCGGGTTTTTTGTTTTTTGTTTTTTTTTCCCAGAAAGTATTTATTTATTTTATGCATGTAAGTACACCGTTACTCTGTTCAGACACACCAGAAGAGGTCAGCAGATCCGATTACAGATGGTTGTGAGCCACTTGCTGGGATTTGAACTCAGTCTGGAAGAGCAGTCAGTGCTCTTAACTGCTGAGCCAACTCTCCAGCTCGGGAGTCTATTTTCTAGAAACAGGGTTTAGAATAAAGAATTGTCTTTTCTGTGGAATTGACTGAGCCCATCCTCACCCCAAACAACCACCACCATTTATACATTTGTAAGATTGTAAGAGAATTAACTTCAGAATTACTCTCTTCAACTAAATGCAGTTCTTTCCCTTCAGAACCAGTCAGAGCCAGTTGGGTGTGGTTTGTAGTGCCTTATGTGCAGCACTGGCTAGTTCTGACTTGGTGTGTAGATCGGGCAGAAGGATGCTCCTGAGTTACTGGGAGCACAAGCATATGGCATTGCCACAACTGGCATCTTGCTTTGCTTTCTTCCCTACCTTCTCAGTGGGAAGGACATCCAGGCAAGCAGCATGGCCGTGGGGAGGGGGTGAGTCCTTTCTGCTGTTTAGTTGGATGGCAGTTTTCTTATGTGAGCAGGTTATATATAGTCCCAAATTAACTACTTCCTCTCAACCTGAGATAAGAACTCTGTGTAGCCCTGGGTGTCATCCTATTCTCCTGTAGTCACCTTCTCACGTGTGACCTTGAGTTTCCTGTCCTCCTGGGGTGCTGGGCTGATGAACATGCGCCCACACCTGGTTAATCAGTATTTCTCAGTCTTGCTTAGTGGTTGAGTGTTGTCTTTGACTGACATTCCAGCATCTGTTGTAATATTTTAGTTGCTAAAAATCCACTACTGTTTTTGCTTCCTAGGCAACGGCTGAACAGATGCGGCTTGCTCAGGTGATCTTTGACAAGAGTGATTCAGATTTTGAAGCTAAAGTTAAACAGGTATGTTTCTATCAAAGAATTCTTAGTGGAAAAAAAAAAGTATTTTCTCGGGGGTTAGAGAGATGGCTTAGCGGTTAAGAGCACTGGCTACTCTTCCAGAGGACCTGGGTTCAATTCCCAGCACTCAAATGGCAGCTCATAACTGTCTGTAACTCCAGTTACAGGGGATTTGACACCCTGACACAGTCATGCATGCAGGAAAAACATTGCATATAACATAAAAATAATAAATTATTTAAAAGAATATTTTCTTTATGTATGTGCGGGTTTTGCCTACATGTATATATGTGTACCACATGCATTATTATCTAAGGATGTCAAAAGGGGACATTAGATCTCCTAGAATAGGAGTTATGGATGATTATGAACCACCGGGTGAGTGCTGGGAACTGAACCTGTGTTTTCTGCAGCAGCAACAACAAGTGCGCTTAACCGCCAGGTCATTTTTCTAGCCCCTGCACTGATTTTACTAGGATTTTTGTTTGTTTGTTTGTTTGTTTGTTTGTTTTGTTTTGTTTTGTTTTTGAGACAGGGTTTCTCTGTATAGCCCTGGCTGTCCTGGAAATCATTTTGTAGACCAGGCTGGCCTCGGAACTCAGAAATCTGCCTGCCTCTGCCTCTTCTGGGATTAAAGGCGTGTGCAACCACACCCGGCTTACTAGGAATTTTTAGTTTTGAAATAAACTTATTACTTAGTCTGAACTTGTATTCAGTAATGAATTTTGGGCCTGTGATCAAGTACTCGATGTTGGTAGCCAGATGACAGAATACAGCGTGAGCATCTTTGTCTTGGCAGTGGAACCTCACTGCAAGTGACCAGTGGACTAGACATTGCTGAAATCCCACTGACAGTTCTGTATATCTAGATTTAGAAAGTATAACTTTTGAGATGTGAGGAATATTTTTTTAATTGTAGGAAAGAGACATATTGCCTTTTTAAATGTCAGTATGATTTCAAACTTCAGTTGACAAAGTATAGATTTTTTTTAGGATGATGTTTTCATCTCAAATTTCAACAAAAAGTCTTTTTGATAAGTTAACCTTTCTTTACTTTTTGTCCTTCTAGACTCTAGAAGGCAGGCAGGGTACACTCTGTCTCAGTGTCAGATACTCCATTCTGAGGTGTGTTCTAATAATTGTTCTTGAGAGCAACATGCCTTTTTGCTATGTGAATTCCTTGTTCTTCACAGTTGCTGACATCAGGTTCATAGTCATTTTTCTGAAGTTCTTAAAAATAATAGATTAAAAATCATGTGACTCAAGTGGCTGGTACCCTCTGTAGTCCTGGCCACTTGTAAGTCTGGCTAGACAGAAGCCCATTATTGTTTGGGCCTAGAGGTTTGAGAGCCACCTGTGGGGCATAACCATATCCGGTCTTTCTACCTAATAGAAAAAGGGAAATGTATGCTACTCTATTTCTGATAGGGCATCTAGCTGTACCTAGCTGCCTTACAGAGCGAGGCTCTACTATTAGTTTTGTCAGTAGGCTGTCAGAGTCTTATTGTATGTCCTAATTGTGCGTCAGATAGTACAGATAGCTTATATCAATAGCGAAATACTAGGCAAGTGTGGTGCAGGTATATGATCTCATCTACTTGAAGGGCTGAGGTAGGAAGACTGAAATTTAAACAAGTTCTCACTAAATCTTCTAATTTAGAGAAAACCTGTCCCAGATAAAAGTAAATGTAACAAGACTTGCCTTACTATAGAGTACTTGTTCTTCTCTCATAGTGCAGGGAAATGTGAATCCATAGAGTAGTTAGAACTGCTGGTCCTGTGCACTCACATCAAGAGCTGTGCTTATGTTTATTACACCAAGAGGTCTCCTTTCAGTACTTCAATTTATTTACTTTTGAAGTGCTAAGGATCAAACCTCATATATCCTAGGCAAATGCTCTTACCAGTGAACTACAGATGCAGCCCAAAAGATGTGTGTTCTAGATAGGTGTTCCTATGGTACTACAGACATGAATCTCATGAAATGTTGAAATCAAGCAGTTTTTGAACTTGAGTACATGTTAAAATAATTAAATCCTGTTAATACACAGTACTTATGTCATAGATTTGTTCACCGATACTTTAGGATTGTTCTAATTAGGAAGATGCTAAGAGCTGGGCAGTGGTGGCGCACGCCTTTGATCCAAGCACTTGGGAGCAGGCGGATTTCTGAATTCTAGGCCAGCCTGGTCTACAAAAGTGAGTTCCAGGACAGCCAAGGATATACAGAGAAACCCTGTCTCAAAAAACAAAACAAAAAAACAAAAAACAACAAAAAAAGGAAGATGCTAAGAAGACTGCCTACTTTTATTTGGGGACACAAGAGACACAGGAATCGCAACCTGTTCTTTGAGCCTAAACTTTTAATAGAGTCTTTTCTAGACCATTGTGTGGAAGGACAGCATAATTGCTGTATTTGAATAGAAGAATCACAAAGTTAATATTGAATGACTTTTTTTTTTCCTTTTAACGATTTTCTGATTCTTTTACTAGCTTATGGAAGTGACGGGAAAAAATCAAGATGAATGCATTGTGGCCCTACATGACTGTAACGGTGATGTGAACAAAGCTATCAATATACTGTTGGAAGGGAATTCTGACACCGTAAGTATCACCCACTCTCTGGTCCAGCTCCAGTGTCAGATTGCATTTTCAGTTCACTGTGAATGGGAGCTGTGTGTTTTGGAGGGAGTGTTCTGGGAAACAACCCTGGGGCCATTTACATTATAGAGAAGCACTAGAGGGAAGTTCCAACAAGAACTTAGCTGGCTATTTCTTCCAGCCCTACAGTTGCTCAAAGTGTTCAAGCTTGTGGACATTAGTACCACCTGGAAAGCTTGTGGCTCCAGACTACTATTGGTTACTCACTAATAGTCACCACCTCTGACTACCCTTATTGATCTTACGTTCTGCTTTAGCCCAGGCTAGTCTCAAACTTGCTCTGAGGATGACATTGAACTTGTGATCTGCCTGTCTCCTTTGTACTAAGATAACAAGATATACCACCATACTGGATTTATGCAGGGCTGGGGATTGTGAATGCTAGGAGCACTCTCCTGACTTACATTCCCAGCCCTTTTTTTTGTTTGGTTGTTTTTATTTTTTTAAAGAAAAAAATGTATTTATTTTGTTTTATGTATGTGGCTATGTATATAGTATGTGCATACATATATCAGGTAAGTGCCTGTTTCCCTAGGAGGTCAGAAGAAGGCATTACTATTCTCTAGAACTGGAGACTGAATCCATGTCCTCCATTAAAAACCAGCAAGAATCCTTTGTTGTTCTTTTTCCACCCAGGGCTTCTCTGGGTATCCTTGGCCGTCCTGGAACTCCCTCTGTAGACTAGTGCTGGATAACAAATGCTCTTAACTGTTGAACCATCTTTCCAGCCCTTTCTGCCCTAATTGTTTTTTTTTTTTTCACACCTTGTTCCGGTCAACCCCCACTCACTCTGCTTGCTCCGGATCCGCTCGCTCCGGTCAGCCCCGCTCGCTCCGGTTGGTCTCTCTGGTCCAAGGATTTGTTTTTTATTATTATTCATAAGTACGCTGTAGCTGACTTCAGACGCACCAGAGGAGGGCGTCAGATCTCATTACGAGTGGTTGTAAGCCACCATGTGGTTACTGGGATTTGAACTCATCACCTTCGGAAGAGCAGTCGGGTGCTCTTACCCGTTGAGCCATCTCACCAGCCCCCCTAATTCTTACATCTTCAGGATTTGCTAGTTCCTTCTTGCTAATGAATTTTAATAAATATTCCATAAGCATGTTCTTTTAAAACTTAGTAATACAGACCCTTACAATGCACAGACATAGAAAATAAGTTGTAGTGCTTAAAAATCACACGAGAATATTGCCCGCTCAATTCCCTTGACCTCTTTATGGAAATTTAATTGTATTTGATTTATATTTCTAAACTGAGGAAACTATTTCAGAGAAAATTAAAACAAATAACATATCACCTAAAAGAAAATACAGCAAGTCGGGCGTGGTGGCGCACGCCTTTAATCCCAGCACTCGGGAGGCAGAGGCAGGCGGATTTCTGAGTTCGAGGCCAGCCTGGTCTACAAAGTGAGCTCCAGGACAGCCAGGGCTAAACAGAGAAAAACCCTGTCTCGAAAAACAAAACAAAACAAAACAAAACAAAAAAAAAGAAAATGCAGCGATGAATGCATCCAACATGGCCGTCTTGGGGCTGGAGAGATCGCCCATTGGCTATGAATCATGAACCTGAGTTCTAGAGGACCTGAGTGCAGTTTCCAGAGCTCTTCTGTGGTAGTTCACAATGGCATATAATTCCAGTGCTGGGGATGAACTTACACACATACACACACACACACACACACACACACACACACACACACTCACACAGAGGAGGGTGGAGGGAGAGACAGTCAGACTGACTTTGTTTTAAAAGATTTACGTATTTTCTGTGTATAGATGCTTTCTTTTCTAAAGATTTATTTATTTTATGTATATGAGTACACTGTAGCTGTACAGATGATTGTGAGCCTTCAGGGGGTAGCTGGGAATTGAATTTTAGGACCTCTCCTTGCTACATTCAGCCCTGATCACTCAGTCCCTGTTGCTCCGGCCCAAAGATTTATTTATTATAAATAGGTACACTGTAGCTATCTTCAGACAGCACCAGAAGATGGAGTCAGATCTCATTACGGATGGTTGTGAGCCACCATGTGGTTGCTGGAATTTGAACTCAGGACCTTCAGAAGAGCAGTCAATGCTCTTACCTGCTGAGCCATTTCAGCAGCCCAGATGCTTTCTTCTCATGTATGTATGTATGTGTAATACTTGCTAGCCTTGTGGATGTTAAGGCCAGAAGAGGGTGTCAGGTCTCTGAGACTGGAGTTATATACTGTTGTGAGCTACTACTATTTGGATGCTAGAAATCAAACCTAGGTATTCTAGAAGATCGAACAGTGAATGCTCTTAAATGCTGAGCCATCTCTCCAGTCCATATACACACAAAGTAAGTGTGTGTGTGTTTAATTTTATGTGTATGGGTGTTTGGCTGCATGTATGTCTGTGTATCATGTGCATGTAGTGCCTATGGAAGTCAGATTCCCCAGAACTGGTACAAATGGCTCTGAGCCATCCTCTGGATACTGAGAGTCAAACCTGGATCCTTTCTCTGGAAGAGCAGCCAGTGTCCTTACTCTTTTTTTCTTTTTCTTTTCTTTTTTTTTTAATCGTGTGGGCAGGGGGTGTGGAGTGCAGACAGCAAGGAGGTGCTGAAGAAGCAGAAAGAGGTGGAGGTGGGAGGAGATGCAGGCAGAGGTGTCAGGAAGGTGCAGATGCAGTGGAGCACACACAATTGCGTGTAGAGGAGCAGGTAGCACCAGAGCTCAGGTGACGGGCAGGTAGGGGTGGGGCCAGATCTCCTTTTTTCTTTTTCAATACAGGGTCTCACTATATAGCCCTGACTGTCCTTGCACCCACTTAGCTTTGACTCCATGTTCAAGGCTGGCCTTACACCCATAGAGATCTTTGGTTTTCTGCAAGAGCAGCAAATGCTCTTAACTGCCTCCCCAGTGCTGGAATTAAAGGTGTGAGCCACTAAACTTGACAGGTGCCATTCTTTTCAATGTTTGGGTTTAGTAACATTCTTGCTTTGAGGGGAGGCTGTTACAAATATTCACTGAGTAAAATTGGAGTGCTGTGAGAAAGCAAATGCTGTATCTATACACTGCTTTTTAACACTTTGATGTTGAATAGAATCAAGTTTTTGGGTTGGAGACATGGCTAAGCATTTAAGAGCACATGCAGCTCTTTCAGAGCACTACGCAATAGCTCTCGACTGTTTGTAACTCCAGTCTCAGGAGATCTGGCACCCACTTCTGACCTTTGTGGGCTCTAGTCAAGCGCATGGTACACAAGCCTACATGTAGTCATGTATTTGTATGTGTGTGTGTGACAAGTTTTTACTTTCTAGCACAGGTTGGTCTTGAATTTACTATATAGGGTAGATTGACCTCATACTCAAAGCATTCTTAAATGCTAGGATTATAGTGTGAGCCACCATGCCTTTAATATTCAATTAATTAAAATAAAAAATGTTTTATTAATTTTATTCATTTTTCTGTGGGTGTTTTGCTTGCATGCATATATGTGTGCTGGGTGGCAGAGGATGTCAGAAGAGGGTGTTGGATCCTCTGAAATTAGTGTTATAAGTTACAGATGGTTGATCACAAATGTAGGTGCCGTGAACCGAGCTTTGGTTTTCTGCAAGAGCAGCAAATGCTCTTAACTGCTGAGCCAATTCTCCAACCCCATCACCAGCTCTGTCTTGAACATAGAAATTTCATAACAGGGAGCCAGAGCTGAATCTTTGTATCTGTCAGAGAGCAGATGATAGTAAGTTAGGGGCTGAACATAATCACTCTTGTTAACAGGGGAGTGGTGGTGAAGGAAATGGAGCAAAGTTCTTTTGGCCTTCTGACTCCTTCTAGAACATTGTGGGACAGAGTGTCTTCCATGCTCTTTGCCATGGGTCTTACTTGACAGAGTCAGCAGCTTTGTGGCTAATGACAAACCAACAGCAGTGACGGTCTTGGCATACTAACTGCAGTGGGGGTGACGGTGCAAACACTGTATGGGGGCAGCCAGAGTGTTTCACCTCAGCCTCAAGTGTGTGCACACTGAGTCTCCAGGTCTCCTCCTGCTCTACCTTACCTTTACATCCGACAAATGGGAAAGAAATAAAATGTAAGTTTTCAAAGCTGTGTGGTTATAGACTCTACTTTTTGACAGACGTCATGGGAGACTGTAGGAGGGAAGAAGAAGAATTTTGGAAAAGAAAGTTCAGAAAACAAAGAAAACAGAGAGAAGAAGACGGAGAGAGAAGCGAGTCGTGGACGGGGAACCAACAACCGAAAGGGAAGAGGTGGCAACCGAGGCCGAGAGTGTGAGTGTAGCACTTCTCCTAGCCGTTCTCACACACTTGCACACACCCAAAGACTGGGAGAGCAGCCCAGAGAGTGACCATAAACTCAGTACCAATCACTCCCACTGACGCTGGGTCACACAGGGCAGTCTGTAAGATCCTGTACTGACCTGAGCTGCCGGTCGTTCATTCTTTTCCTTCCAGACTGGTTAGAAACCAAGCGAGCTGGGAGCTAAGCAGCAACTAAAAAGTGGAGTAATGATATCAATATCTATTGACCAGTTGGTGTTGTTCTCCCCCCCCCCCCCAGACAGGGTTTCTCTGTGTAGCCCTGGATGTCCTGGAACTCACTTTGTAGACTAGGCTGGCTTCGAACTCAGAGATCCGCCTGCCTCTGCCTCCCAAGTGCTGGGATTAAAGGCGTGCTCCACCACTGCCCGGCTTGACCAGTTTTTGTATGGATCTATTGGAACCAGTATGAATATGAGAAACAGAAGTCTGTACTTGCCTTTTCTGATAGTATGCTAAAAAGCCTGTCCCCTTACACTTTACCTTTTGTTAAGGAATAAGTTCTATGATGTATATAGATAGCATTGTTTTGTAGTAAGTGTTGTTTTTTTGTTCTTATTTAAAGAAAGTTTATTTTACAGGAGGGTACATGTAGACAGAGAAGGTAAAATGACCATGCTGTTTACTCTTTTAGTCTCTCTGCAGACCAACTGCCCCGGAGCTTGCTGTGCAGACCAGGCTAGCCTCAGCGCTCTCGCCTCTATTCTGAGTGCTGGGATTAAAGGCCTGTGCCACCATGCTCAGCACTGTTATTTTCATTTCAGTCTTCTATCTGGGATTGCATCTGCTCCATTCAGGATTTTGTTCCACACCTCCCTGCCTTTCTCTCCTCTCTCTCTTTCTCTCTCTCTCTCTTTCTCTCTCCTCCCTCTCTCTCTCTCTCTCTCTCTCTCTCTCTCTCTCTCTCTCTCTCATAGTTTTAGAGCTTTATTGTAGAAACACAGAGAGAGAGAAAGAGAGAGACCAGCCATGGCCATGTGGAGAGAGGGGGGAGGGGAGAGAGAAAGAGAGCTAGAGATGAGAGTAAGAAAGGTTGAGAGCTTAAGAGCTCTTTTTCTAAACAGTAGGTCTGATTATGTGGCTCATCTGGCCTTGAACTTGAACTCATGATTCTCTTGGTTTTGTCATCCAAGTGTTGGATAAGCCTTCAGTCATGTGCTTCCAGATTTGTGCTACTTTTTATTTATCATGATTTCTAAATGTTGTTTACATTTTAACTTCTTTTTGACCTTCCTTTTTTTTTTTCTTTTTGGCTTTTGAGACAGGTGCCCCTCCATATATAGCCCTTGTTATAATGTAGACCAGGCTGGCCTTGAATTTGTGGGATTAGAAAGAAGAGTGTTGGGTTTTTGACTCTTTCTGTGCATTTTTTGTTCTTGGTTTTGTAAGTACCTCATAAGTTTGGTAAGAGGTTTGAAAATGAAAAGTTGACATGTCTGCTTTTTACTCTTTAGTCAAAGGTGAAGAGAATGGGATTGACTGCAGCCAAGGAGACAAGCCTGCGGAGCGGGGCAAGCGGACCCGAGGCAGAGGTGAGCAGGACCAGGCCACCTGCTGCCACCCTGGCTATCAAGGATGAGTGGAAATGCATTATGAATGTTCTCTAAGATGGCTGAGAAGGAACCCCTTAGATTATGCTGGGTTCTTTTGTTTTTACATTTTGCTTTGGTTTTGATATTTTTGGTGCAGAAGGTTGCCTGTCCTTGGTAAAAATGGCTCCACCACTGAGCCATACCTCAGATCCTGGATTATATCTGTCACTTTGAAGAATCCTTTTGGTTATTTTCAGATGAATTGTGAAAGCCACTTTTATAATCAGTTATAGTGGTGCACAGATGTAATCCCAGCATTTAGGAAGCAGAGACAGAGGTATGAACAGTTTTAATAAACATGGTTACACTACCAACAAAGCAAGGATCGCTTATTATTTATTTGGGGTTTGCGGTGTTTTGTTTTCCGTACAGCGTTTCTCCATAGCCCTGGCTGACATAGAAATTGCTCTGTAGACCAGGCTAGCATCCAATTCAGAGATCTGCTTGCCTCTGCCTCTGGCATTAAAGGCATGTGCTACCATTACCAAAGCATTATTTATATTTTAAATTGATTTATGTGTGAATATTTTGCTTGCATGTACATCTGTGTGCCATGTGTATGCAATGCCTGTGGGAGCCAGAAGAGGGCATCAGATGCCCCTAAGAATGAGTTAGCTGCTTTTTTTTTTTGTTTGTTTGTTTGTTTGTTTTTTCTAGACAGGGTTTCTCTGTGTAGCCCTGGTTGTTCTGGAACTCACTCTGTACAACAGGCTGGCCTTGCCTGCCTCTGCCTCCCAAGTGCTGGGATTAAAGGCGTGTGCCACCATGCCCAGCAGTTAGCTGCTTTTTTTTTTTTAATGCTCATACTGTAGTCTGTGATTGACTATAGGTTGAGAAGTCACCCTGTAGCCCCAAATTAGCCTGAAACTTTGCTTTATTTAATCATTATTTGTACATGTACAAATACAATTATATTCTATAATTGTGTTTTGTTAAAGGATTTGGACGTGGCAGGGGCAGAGGGACAGGAAGGTTCTCCGCTCAAAGCATGGGGTAAGTCACAGCCATCCCACTGCTGTAGTTATTTCCTAGTTGTTCTGGTTTATCTTCCTCTATCCTGTCTATAATTTATCCCAGTTAGAGATGATTATACTTCTGAAGGGTTTTCTAACGATATAAAAATAGTGTTGTTGTTACAGTAAATGCTGCGTCAGGGCTGAAGCCTCTGCTGTGTGCAGTTTGTTTGGATAACTTCATTGGTGTGGTGGATGTGCTGCACATTGATGCTACAGCATCCTTCTCGCTCTAAAGTTACTAACATGTCTGCAGACACCAAATGTTCCCGAGGGAGTGGGCATATGTGCATCATTAGTTGAAAGCCACTTATAGATGCTGCTAAATCTAGCTATTTAACATGAAATGTTTATGTGAAAATGATCCTTTTGTCCTGAGTAATGGTAGTGAAGGCTGAGCATTCTAGGTAGGTGTTGGAGTTAGCTACTGTTATGTCTAGGTTTTCTTTCTCTTACTGTTTCTTTTGTGCATGGCAAGACAACTTGAATATGGAACCTTAAACTCATAGCATTAAACTCATAGCATTTCTCTTTACTTATGTTCTTATGTGTGTATTTTAACATGGATTTAGCCTCTCAACCCTGACAGTTAGTTTTTTTTACTTCTGAACCATCTCACCAGCCCCTTTAATTATAATACAAAGAAGTGTGAACAAAACATTTCTTTAGCTATAGCCATATATGAAGACTATAATTCTATTCAAATCCACAGTTGGGGGGTGCTAGAGAGATGGTTCATTAGCTAATAGCACTTGCTGCTATTGGAGAAGGCTTTGGTTTGGTTCCAGCACCCAGGTCTTACATCATGTTTTACAGCCATTTGGTTTTTTTGTTTTTTGTTTTGTTTGTTTGTTTGTTTGTTTGTTTGTTTTTCGAGACAGGGTTTCTCTGTGCAGTCCTGGCTGTCCTGTGACTCACTCTGTAGACCAGGCTGGCCTTGAACTCAGAAATCTGCCTGCCTTTGCCTCCCAAGTGCTGGGATTAAAGGCGTGTGCCACCACGTCCCGCTTTTTACAGCTGTTTGTAACCACAGTTCCAGGGAATCTGATGCCCTCTTCTGGACTCTGGGCAGGCTGCATGCACATGGTACATATATGTACATGTAAGGAAAACACAGAAAATATAAAGAGTCTTAAAGATCTTTTGGTGTTTAGACAGACTCTTCCTTAATCCATAAACATAGCAAGGTTCAGGACAATCCAAGGAGATTTTGATTCTGACACAAGGAGAAGGAAACACGTTTACTCTTGATGTGTTTGTTCTCATTGGGACTTTTTAAAATATGCAGTTTTATATGTGGGCTTGAGTGTATGTTTGTGTACTATGGGCGTGAAGGTGCCTGTGAGGCCAGAAGAGGTTTCCTAGGTACTGGAGTTCCAGGCCATTTTGAGCTTTTGAGTGGGTGCTGGGGATGGAACCTGTCTCCCAAGTCCTGAAAGAGCAGCAAGTACTCTTAACCACTTTGAACCTTTTCTCTGGTCCTTTCATTGGATATTTTCAATGGTGTTCTTTCTAGACTGGGAAGGCTTCCAGGTCTTCATAACTTTTCAGGATGCCAAAGACTATATTGTAGAAACTTGAAGACCAGTTATACAAAAGTAGGTAGATGATCCTGAAGTAATGTCTGTTGAAGATATGTACACTTGGCTGGAGATGTAGTTGATAGAGTACCTCCCTAGCATAGGCAAAGAAAGTTCCATCCCCAACATACCATAAAACTGGGAATGGTGGTATAAACTTGTAATACCGGGAGTAATGTAATGAGATATCCACTAGAGAAGACCACTGGGACACAGGTCAAGCCAATAGAACCTTTTATTAGTAACTACTCCAGGTGTTTGAGACTGAGTTGTAGCGTGAGTGTTTCTCAGAATGGACTTCAAAACCTACATTCCTGGGTTGACACACTTTAGTTAGCCAGAAGTGGAACTTTAGGAGCCAAAGAGCAAGGTCAGTATATTTAGGGACTTCCCCCCAAACAAGATGGAGTAGGTCTTCTTTGTTCTCTTTTTGACAGGTGGTGCCACCTATGTGCTGAGGTACCCAAGGCCTGAATGGTACTTCCATCATGGTTTTCAGTTGTGTTAAGGTCTGGGGATCCGTTACAATATCAGAAGTTCAAGGTCATCTTTAGTTACATAGCTCACAGACAACCTGGGATACATGAAACAGACCTCATCTTAAAAAATGCTAAAGCTCATGTCTTTAATCTTAGTACTTAGGAGGTAGAGGCAGGCATATTTATGTGAGTTAGAGGCTTTTCAGTGCTACATTGTGATAAAAAACAAAAAGTAAAAACATTCAAATCACTGGACCTAGAGCTTATTAAAGGTCCTTGTTTCCAACACTTTAAAGTTCTGTCCCTGGGACCTTTAAGGGTAGAAAGAAAGTGTGCTGTAGTAGATGTGAGTAAATAAAACAGTTTTGTATGGGGCTGGTTGGGGTGTCACAAGCCTTTAAGGCCAGTATTTGGGGCTCAGGGGCAGATCTCTGTACATTTAAGGCCACGCCTGGTTTACATATTCAGTTTGAAAACTGCCAGGTCTACATTGAAAATACTGTGTCTGAAAATAAAACAGAATAACCCAAACAGAGATCTTTATTATAGGTGCAAAAAGTGTATAAAAAATACCTACATCACAACTTAAAGAGTTAACCATTATCCAATATTAGGAGGGAGAAGTCTTTTATAGCACCCCTTTGAAGGGACTTGAGCTTATTTGGTTTGAATATTTTCTTTTTTCTATTTTCTTGTTTTTAGAGTCTATGTAGCTTTGGCTGTCATGATGCTTGCTATATGGACCAGACTGGCCTTGACTTTCAGAGATCTGCCTCCCCAATGCTGTTCTGTATATTTTATACGGTTTATTTTGTGATCTTGATGCTTGCTTTAGTTGCTTGCTTCTTTACTTCAACCCCCCCCTCCCCCCCAGGACATTCAATCCTGCGGACTATTCCGAGTCCATGTCTACAGATGGCTGTGGGACAAAGTTGGCAGTTTGGGAAGCTGCTCAGAATGGTACAGGTGAGGGACCGGGTAAGTGGTTTTTTGTTTTGTTTTGTTTTTGTTAGAAGTCTTTGTTTTGTTCTATGTCTGTTTTTGAGAAATAGTACCATTTTTCCTTAAGCTGGCCTTGAATTTTCAGTGATCCTCTTGTCTAGTAGTATTCTAGAAGTCTGGGATTTCAAGACTCATCACAGCCATCTTCAGAGACTCTTTTAGGATTGATTAGGGGTGGGGTATGTGCCCAGTGTGTGTCTGTCTTGTCTGTCTGTCTGTGTCTCTGTGCATGAGAGTTTAGGTACTTGTAAGTATGAAAATAGGGTGTCAAATTCCTAGAGCAATAGTTGCAGGCATTATAATCCACCTGACATAGATGCTGGCTATTGAGTGCAGGGCCTCTGTAAGAGCAGCAAGCATCCATAACTGCCGAGCCAGCTCTTGAGTCCTGTGAGCTGGTTTTGGTTTTTTTTTTTTTTTTTTGGTTTGTTTTTTGTTTTTTCGAGACAGGGTTTCTCTGTATAGCCCTGGCTGTCCTGGAACTCACTCTGTAGACCAGGCTGGCCTCGAACTCAGAAATCCGCCTGCCTCTGCCTCCCAAGTGCTGGGATTAAAGGCGTGTGCCACCACGCCCGGCCTGTGAGCTGGTTTTAAAAATTGTTCTTATCTGAGTATGGTGGGTCATGCCTGTAATTCCCAGAGTTGGGGAGTCTGTAGTAGCTGGATTGCAGTGAGTTCCCAGCCAGTCTGGACTGTGGAGGGAGACCTTGTCTAAAGAAATGTTTTATGTTCTTTTTTTTTTTTTTAAAGATTTATTTATTTTATGTATATGAGTACACTGTAGCTGTACAGATGGTTATAAGCCATCCTGTGGGTGCTGGGAATTGAACTTAGGACCCCTGCTCCCTCTGGTCCCACTTGCTCCAGCACCGCTCCCTCTGGCCCAAAGATCTATTTTTTATTATATGTAAGTACACTGTAGCTTACATATAAGCTACAGTGTAGCTGGTATTCTGGTGTATTTAGACACACCAGAAGAGGACATCAGATCTCATTACGGATGGTTGTGAGCCACCATGTGGTTGCTGGGATTTGAACTCAGGACCCTCGGAAGAGCAGTCAGTGCTCTTAAGTGCTGAACTATCTGTCCAACTCCTTATGCTGGATGGAGAATACTCCCAACTCCTTTTAGTTGGTTGGTACCTTCAAAGCCTCTCCATGGGAAATCTCATTGATAGCCAGGTGTAGTGTCTCATATCTATAATCCCAACACTTGGGGCTTGACAGTTATTAGGCAGTGTGCAGCTAGCAGAAGTGTAAATGGACAGATTGACAATGTATTCTACTGCCAATCAAGAGTCTCCTCTCCAGCTGATTGGGGCAAAGATTTGCTATTTCAATGTTATTCATTACAGTGACTGCAGCCTAGCAATCCCAAGTGAGAAAATGGGCCCAAGGGAGGCCTATACACAATCACAAAGAAGAGTCATCAAGAATTTGGATCTATGTTCTTGTACCTGTGGGTATGGGTTCTTGTGCATACCTGCAGAAACTAGAACTCATTCCCATGTGTCTGACTTCGTGCTCTCTACCTTTTGATTTTTTTCCCTTCATTTTGTGAAGGATTGTGAGTGTGTACACACAAGCTGTGGAGGTCAGAAGACTTTCCACTAGTGGATTCCAGGAGTATACTCAGGGCCTCAAACCCTAATTGTTTGATGTACCAATCTAGCGTGGTCAGACATTTAATACTTAGAACCAATTCCATGAAATAAACATTACCATCAGTATTATATGAGTGTTATTGATGTTTTGTTTCTAGAATTTTCCATTTAATGGTTTTGGGCCTTGTTCCCTCTATGAGGAGGGACTGCTGTAATATATTAACTTTATTTTGTATGCTGATCAACTTCTCTTGTTTTCATATACTAAAAGCTTACCTTTTATTTTGATTGACAGAAGGGCTGGCAAAGTCTCACAGTATATCTCAGGAGCCACCAAGTAAAAATTCTTATGGACTTAAAGGTATGAAGAATGTTTTGTTTTGACATTTTGCAGTTAAGTATCATACAGAACTGAGTTTATCATTAATTGGTAGGCTTTTCACGTAGACTTCCTAAGGCCTAGGTTTGAGTAAAACCCCAGAGCTACATAAGGAAGTGTGGTCTGTCCATTGGTACAGGTTGAATGGGTCTGAGGCCAGCATCAAAAGAGAAGAAACAAACCTTCTTTAGCCTTCTGGGTAAGGGCGCTTGTCCCAATCCTGGTGAGTTTGATCCTGGGACCCTTACATTCATGCTATAGCACCTGTGACCTCCCCACTTCCACCACACCATAAATAAAACTAATACATTTTTTAAAAATGTAAAGTTGTGTGGTTCCTATATAATGGTTTTGGGCTGGATGTGGTGCTTATGCACTTCAGGCAGAGGCAGGTGGGTCTCCTCAAGTGCAAGGCCAGCCTGGTCTGCATAGGGAGTTCTGGGATAGCCAAGATCCCATCTCAAAAACACAACAAAAAAGAAAGGGAGAGAGGAGAGGGAAGGGAGGAGGAAGGACAAGCATGTTTACATTGTTCTTTGTACACACACACACACACACACACACACACACACATACACACACATACACTTGCACAGCAATCTAGCTTATGAATGAAAGAGACTCACACTATGGTTATATTATTTGGCTTTGACAACTACTGGGGGGAAACTCCTAATCTACTTTTCTAACTGCTGGCCTGGCTGCCTCCTCAGTGATGTGCCCAGACACTTACTGTTTCTCCTGGCTGTGCTCATGGTCCATCTTCCCTCATGGCAGCTTCCTCCTCCCTCCCAAGGCCTCCTCCTTCCACTCTCTGCAGCCCCTAACCAGGTAATTCAAAACCTCCCTACCTCTCTCTAATCCCTCCAGTAATTGGCTATACCATTTTTATTTAACCAATAATTTTAAAATAAAGAACAAGGTTTGCACAACAAAATCTGGTAAATGTGAGAGTTCACTCATAGGCAAGTAGATCTTTGGGTACAGAATTGTAGCATTACAGTACATAACAACAGACCAAATCCCAACAGTTCTTCTCTTCCTCAGGGCCCCCCTCTCACTTACTCCTACTGGGCTTTTAGTTTTTAAGTGCTTGGCCTAAACCCAGAGTATTGTATATACTATGTAAATACTTAAGTAGCGACTAGATTCTCAGCCAGCTCAACCCAAACATACTGTTGGAGGCTGCAAAGGATGTCCTCAAAGTTATCCCATATGTTTTGGGGAATAGGACAACATTTCTGAAATTTAGTCGTTTCCATTGAAATTTTTTTTTTTTTTTTCTTTTTCTTTTAGGCAGGGTTTCTCTATATAGCCCTGGCTGTCCTGGAACTCACTTTGTAGACCAGGCTGGCCTTGAACTCAGAAATCTGCCTGCCTCTGCCTCCTGAGTGCTGGGATTAAAGGCGTGCGCCACCACCACCCAGCAAAACATTTTTTAAAAAGATTTATTTTATTTATTATATGTAAGTACACTGTAGCTGTCTTCAGACACCAGAAGAGGGATCAGGTCTTGTTACAGATTGTTGTGAGCCACCATGTGGTTGCTGGTATTTGAACTCATGAGGTCCGGAAGAGCAGTCAGTGCTCTTAACCACTGAGCCATCTCTCCAGCCCCCATAAAACATTTTGTTTTTTGTTTTTGGTTTTTAGTTTTTTTTGAGACAGGGTTTCTCTGCATAGCCCTGGCTGCCCTGGAACTCACTTTGTAGACCAGGCTGGCCTCGAACTCAGAAATCCGCCTGCCTCTGCCTCCTGAGTGCTGGGATTAAAGGCGTGCGCCACCATGCCCGGGTACATTGAAATTCTTATTATAAAATTGTAGTGTTTTAAAATTGCTAAGAATTAGAGCTCATCTCTTTCCATAGCCAATGAGGGGCATTTTTATGCTGCTGGCTATGTGGCAAGCTACCGCAACACATGCTACTGACTTTTCCCTGCATTTCCTGATACAGCAGTTATGGCGTTCGGCTCTCCTGCTTACAGTTATTATTGTGCATTATGTCTTTCTGCTTGGAAACCAACTCAAGTTTCTCACCTGATTATGCATGGCCTCATTTGTGTTAATTCTAGACATAGAACAGGATGAAATTTATAGCAATGAGATGTGAACTCTGAAATAAACCATGTGTTATGCTAATATTTTTAATCTTGTTCTCTAAATCTGATGGTCAGATTTAGATCTGACTTAATCTTCATATCAGGCCTAAGGCAGATTTGCATTATAATAGTGTTCCTTTAAATTTTTTATTTTAGTTTTATGATACAGTTTTATATTCATGTGGATACACATGCATGAATGTACATACATGTGTAAGCTGAAGTCAAATTTGGGTGTCATTTCATAGGAGTCATATCTTTGTGTTTTGAGATTGGGCCTCTCACTTAGCTTGGAGCCTCCAGCAGGCTCAGCTGATTGGCCAGTGTACCTCAGTGATGAGCCTATCATCATCACTTCTTGAAGATCAACCGTATGCCAGCATTATCAGCGTATTTGTATGTGTGTGATGTATGGAGGGGAACATACCCAAATAAGCACTCAGAGAGAGTCTGATGGAGGATGTTAGGTATCTTCCTCTCTCGATTTCCACCCTCTTCCCTTGAGGCAGGGCTTCTTACTGAACCAGAAGCACACCACACTGGCTATCTGGTATCTGCATGTCTCCATTCCCCAACACTGCCTGCCTGCCTGCCTGCCCATGCTCTGCCTTTACAGTGGTCTAGGCTTGCACAGCACAGCAAGGACTCTTATCCACTAAGCTGTCTGTTTAGCCTCTGAGTACTTCAGTACTTCTTTTTATCTTAATCATGGATACTGAGTATGGATTTCAAGTTCTCATACTTTTTAATTTTTGTTTTTTGGACACAGGGTTCTCTGTATAACCCTGTCTTTTTTTTTTTTTTTTTTTTTTTCCTCAAGACAGGGTTTCTCTGTATAGCCCTGGCTGTCCTGGAACTCACTTTGTAGATCAGGCTGGCCTCAAACTCAGAAATACACACCCCACCCCCCATCCCCGTGCTGGCATTAAAGGCATGCGCCACCATGCCCAGTTTAGCCCTAACTGTCTTGCCTAATACTTACTCAGTAGACCAGACTAGCCTCAAAGTCACAGAGATCCACCTGTCTCTGCCACCTGAGTGCTGGGGTTAAGGGAATGAGCACCATTGCTCAGCAAATTCTCATACTTGTATAGTAATCACCTCACTCTTCAGCCCTGTGTGTTTGTGTTGGCAATGCCAGAAATTGAGCCATTTGTTTACTAAGCAGGTGGTCTAATGTTAAGCTGGATCTTGCCCTGGTATTCCATTTTATTTGTTTGTTTGAGACAGGCAGGGTCTCACTACATAGTCCTTACTATCCCAGAAATATATATACCAGGTTGACCTTGAATTCACAGAGCTTCCTCCTTAACTGCTGGGATTGAAGGTGTATCTCACCATATTATAGTATTTAATTTCTAATAATGTAAATCAGAAGGAGTAAATCATTGATTATGTTTTTCTTTAGCATGTTTGCATGTTTTCTTACAGCAGAATTGCTAAGATATTTTGTAAGTTGCTGTTTGGGAAATTTGATTTAAGCATATAGTTAGGGATATTTGATATAGATGTAAAGAAATTATGTTTCTTGGATTGTCAAGTAAATACACAGAATCATTAAGTCATTAGAGTTATGGTTGACTTTGTGCTGTACCGTTTCTTGTTCCCTGTCAGGTGCCTGGAAGAATTCTGTGGAGGAGTGGACAACAGAAGACTGGACTGAAGATGTAAGTGTTGGCATCAGTTCAGACCTTTGTTCCCCTCCTCTCGCTGCGTCACATGTCTCAGACCACTCAATTCATCATCTTAGCTTTTAGTTCTTTTGGCTTCTGTCCATTGCTTCTCAAGTAGTTGGGTTGTTGTTGTTTTTCTCTTTTTTTCCTAGCACATGGATCTCAGAAAGAAATTGTTTTTTAGGTTTTTGTTTGTTGGTTGAGACTCTGTCTATATATATATGGCCCTGGCTGTCCTGGAACTCAGACCAAACTGGTTGAACTCAGAGATCCTTTGCCTCCAGGGTGCTGGGTAAAAGGCACGTTCTGCCATACCCAGATTTTTTATATTTAAAGATAATGATTTTGAACTCAAAGATCTGTCGACAAAGCCTGTCACCTGGGATTAAAGGTGTTTGCCAGCATGTCTGGATCTAAACCTAACTGGGTAGGATCTTGCCCCTAAAATCTTTTAATCTGTTATCTCCTAGAACATAGGATTCAGTTCCATTTCACTTCCTGGCACCCCTTTAATACTTGAACCATATATTTTATATTTTTCCTTTCTAAGTGTTCTACGCTTGTACCAACAGAGGCCAGAAAAGAGATTAGATCCTCTGTAGCAGGAGTTGGTTATCAATGAGTGTTAGCAACTGTGTGGGAACTGAGAATGAATCTTTAAACAATTAGAAAATAGATTGTAGGGGCTGGAGAGATGGCTCAGAGGTTAAGAGCACTGACTGCTCTTCTGAAGGTCCTTGGTTCAAATCCCAGCAACCACATGGTGGCTCACACCCATCTGTAATGAGATCTGATGCTCCCTTCTGGGGTGTCTGAAGACAGCTACAGTGTACTTACATAAAATAAATAAGTAAATATTAAAAAAAAGAAAACCAAAAAAAAAGAAAATAGATTGTAGGCCTGAGCACCATAAATTGTAGGCCTGAGCACCATAAATTGTTTGTTAGTAGTACCCAGTGTGCGGTTATGAGCTGTAACAAAGTTTAGACTTCTGAGTATAAGGGATTCAAGACTAAATGTGTAACACACCTTGTGGCTGCTGTGCAGCCTTGATTCTGAATACAGACCACAGACATTGTTGGCTCAGGTTTGGGGCTGTTAAGTGTCATGAATTGCAGTCTGTTCGCTGTGAGTACAATTCTGTTGTCACACGAACAATAAAGGTTTACCATGAAAATAACGATGTCCTTCTCAGCATGGAAATCTCCTTAGGATATAACTCTCTCTGGGCTGTATTCTTGTTTCAATTGCTCAGTAGTTCATAAAAATGATTAATTTTGCCTTGGAATTACAACACAATTTCTAAAGTATCCCACCTCCCATTTTATTCTGTATATTTAGAGAGAGGTTTTCCCAATATTGATAATTATAAAAGAGTATCCGTGAGCTCTGAAAAATGTTGACAATACTAAACCTAAGTCAAAATTTAAACATTTTTAAAAATCATTTATTGGTGCAGAAAGAACTGATCGTTCAAGTGTAGGCCAAGGACACCTGGGCATTGATGCCTCTGGCATACATGTGCAGGCAAATATCCACATAAAATAAAAAATGAATCTAAAAAAATAAGTCTCTGACTTTAAAATGAAATAAAGTTTGCTAATCAATTAATGAAATAGAAGACACCAAAGCACCCACCTTCCCTAAATTCCCTGTTTTTCAGCACTCCTAGTGCTCTCTGGTGTTGCCAAAAATGGCCTACTGAGGCTAGGAGTTGGAGGCTGGTCTCTGTCATGTGAGGACACTCCTGCAGGGGTACTGAGCTGAGGCTCCATTGCCTGGGGAGAGTCTCGGATGGTTTTGTATGTTTCAGTCCTTTAAACACCCTCTGGTGACCATAATGATGCCTGAAGGGCTCCAGTCAAACATGCTTTGGGTTTGTATTGTGCAAACAGAGAGTAAAGGTTTTTTTCTCCTAACTTTCCATACAGCTCTCTGAAACAAAGGTATTCACTGCTTCATCTGTTCCAGCAGAGAATCATGTCACACCTGGGCAGAGGTAAAGGCTTTTGCTGGTTTTTCTTTTTTTTCTCATTCAAAGCATAATTAAAACAGAACAACTTTTTGAGTCAAATCCTTTCATTTTTTTCTTCACTTCTCTATTTTCCTTCATCTCTTCTTCCCACAGTGCTCAGAGGGAGCTTTGTTTACGTCTTATTAGTTGTGTCCAGTGGTGATGTTAGCAGTTTGGTAGAGATTATGCTAAACCTAGTTAAATTGCTAACTATTTACTATAGTTACTAATTACTATAGTAATTAGTAATACTATATCATAGTTATCTATATACATTAGTAAACTTATTTCCTAATCTTCAAACAGGCTCTCAGCTTGGTTCTTAGAATTCTTCCTGCCTCTGCCTCCAGAGTTCATTATTCTTAGCTAAAGCAATTACTTATTTATTGATTTAAAGAACAAGCCAGGTGGTTTCAGCACACACCTTTAATCCCAGCACTCAGGAGACAGAGGCAGGTGGATCTCTGAGTTCAGGGACTAGTCTAGAAACTTCTAGGACAGCCAGGACTACACAGAGGGACCATGTCTCAAAAAAAAAGTAAGCCTGCTACATTAAATTCTTTGGTTTCATGCATTTGTTTAGATGATCTTTACCCTAGATTAAATGTCATTTTAAATAGGTGTATTAGTTATAATATGCTTAAATTCCAGAAGGAGAGGGGTCTTAGAGCATGCTTTGTGTGTCTGTGAAGATGCAGGTGTATGGAGATTGCTGTACAGCCAGCCAGCCCTGTGTTGTTCTTCAAGAAGGCTGTCCACCCTGAAAGATACTGCTTTCCGTCTGTCTGTTCATTTGTTTGTTGTTGTACACTTGTTTGTTCATACAAATTTGTGTGTGTACAGTGTGTCTCTGTGTCAAACCATGCTTGTGGAAGAAGTTAGGCATGAGCAGGCATCTTACGGGACTCGGGTTGTCTAGCTTGGCTGGACCTACCTTTACCCACTGAATCCTGCTGCTGGTCCCTGGCCCACGTTTATATTCTTTCTTTGAGATAAGGTTCTCAGTGGTTGGGAACTACTAAGTAGGCTAGGCTGGCCTGGCCAGCACAGTGCCACCACACCCTGCATTTTTTCATACAGATTTTGGATATCAAACTCAGATCCTTAAACTTGCAAGGACATCTCTTTACTGACTGAGCTATTTGCATATGTAGCCCTCAGGATACTAACACTCTTAAAGCTGTATTGGAAAGTTAGGATTGTAGTGTGTGCTTGCTTTATAACCCCAGTGTTCTAAAGGCTGCTGGAAATGCATCTTGAGTTTAAAGATAGTACACAAATGTATACATAGCTGAATTACTTAGTTTCCCCTTCATGATTTTGCTATGTAGTCCAGGCTGCTCTCCCAGCAGTCAGATTATCTCAGGTCGATTGAGTCAGCACGCCAGGCTTCAGTGAGTGCTTACAGTACTACCATGTCCACAGTCATTTAGTCACCTTTGAAAATGGGTTTAAAGGTCTATGTGACTAACTCCTACAGCTGTTTTCTGACTTTAATCCAATCATGCAGACACACATGCACACACATGTTCTAAAGGTAATTTTAAAATTAAAATTGTAGTTGCTAGAGGGCCTGGGGAAATGTGTATGTATCTTAAAGTAGACAAATCTACATCAAGCATTTTAAAGCCAAAGTAAGTGAGACAGTTAAGGACTTTAACATAGGAGAGGAAATGTGCATAGATCTCAATTGCATTTATGACTAAAT
This sequence comes from Mus minutoides, assembly GCA_902729485.2. Taxonomy (NCBI): domain Eukaryota; kingdom Metazoa; phylum Chordata; class Mammalia; order Rodentia; family Muridae; genus Mus; species Mus minutoides. The sequence goes on along the minus strand of LR749743.1, from coordinate 274,195 downwards.
GAAATTTTTTGTGGCACTTTAATTTTTTAAGAAGGTAGTTGAGAGGAGCTGGAGATGGCTCAGTGGTTCAGAGCAATTGTTTTTGCACAAGAGCAAGGTTAGATTCCCGGCACTTACATGGCAACTCACAACTGTCCATAACTCCAGTTGCAGGAGATCTACTGTGCCCTTCTATCTCCATGGGTGTGAGCATGCAAGTGAACAGCCACACATTAGATAGATAGATAGATAGATAGATAGATAGATAGATAGATAGATAGATAGATGATAGAGCACAGCATTACCTGTGCTGCTGACTATCCTTTAACCTCAGCACAACAGGAAGACACCAGGAGCTACAGACTCCACTGCTGTCGAAGACTGTTGTCCTTAGAATTTGGCGATTCACTCTTAATTCTGTATGGTGTGTGTTTGTGTTCATTTGCTTGAGATAGGGTCTCACTTGTAACATTGGCTGTCCTGGAAGCTGCATAGACCACGCTGGCCTTAAACTCACAGATATCCACTTGCACCAGCCTCCCAATGCTAGAATTAGAGGCTGTGCCACCCCTGCCTGGCTTAGTTGTTTAAATATGCTGTTTTGAGGAATTCACCTCTTAGCAATAGTCATTAAGAGCTCATGGCTCTGATCTTACAGTTATTTTCTCATAAATACCAAAATGCTGACAGTAAATTTATATCCCGGAAACAATGATGTGATTTCCAAGCACATAGCTGATGATTCCATGTGGAAATTAACTACTGAGTTTCCTGGGCCAAGGTAACAACTTCTTTACTTGTCAGTGACCAATAAACTGGAATGAAGGGTTCCTCATACTAATGGTTTTTAAAACCTTTCTCCCCCCTCCCCCCTGTGTGTCTCTGTGTCTGGGGTGTAAGGTGTGAATGTTCCCACGTGTGAGTGGAGGTCAAAGGACAGTTCTCTCCTTCACCATGGGGATCTCTGGGAGTGAACTCAGGTTGACAGGCTTTGGTGGCCAGTGTCTCTAAGCTACCTCACTATTCCAAACTCTGGTCTTCATTCATTCATTCATTCATTCATTCATTCATTCATTCATTTGTGAGATAGAGTCTCTCTTGTATATAGCACTGGCTGACCTGGAAGTCACATTTTTTGTTTGTTTGATTGTTTATTGTTGGTTTGTGAGACAGTCTCTCTTGGTATATAGGACTACGTGTTCTGGAAGTCACTATGTAGAGGCTTCTGCCTCATGAGTGCTGGGATAAAGTGTCCCATCAAGCCCAGCTGTAGCACTTTTACAGGCGACCCTGCAGTACTGTTACTCACTTGAGTCTTGGAATAGAACTTGCTTTGGTTCTGGTAATGTTGCAGGTTTATGGTCACCATGTATAATATACATAACTTGTTTGTTACTGGAATACATTAAAAGATCACCAAAGCTTCTCTTTTAATGTATGGAATAGAATCCTGGGATATCATACATTTTAACTTAGGTTTTGGATTATTAGTCTCAGAATGAAGTTGGTTTCAGAAGAGTAAAAAAATGGTTGTTTATACAAGAAAAAGAACCCTGGCTAGAGGCTTACTCAGTGTGGGAATAAAGCCTGAATGATTGGCTGCCCAAGACCTGGCTCACTGGCATGGTGAGAGTTTCAGTTAGAGAGCTGTATGTAGTAAGCAAGGCTTTGCAAGGCCTCCTGGAACATCGTTCTGGCGACCCTCTTGCAGGGCCCGCTCTATGGGGTGACTTATTCCTTTGGCTGGCTATGTTTATTAGGGCCTCATTCTTCTGACACCATGCTCTCACATTGGAATATTAGGTGGTCTTTTGGGCAAGGTCATGCGATGTTATAAGATACTCAGTTGCTAGAGTCTTTGCTAATTTGTAATTCCTTTATTCTTAAATATTTTTGGGAGAAAATTTTATATATATATATACACACACACATATATATACATATACACACATATATACATACATACACACATACATATATGTATATGTTTGTTATGGAATAGAATACAGAATATATGGATATTTCAATATAAATTTAAGACTTAAACCTCCACTATAGCTTAATGCTTTAGGTCTTAATGTTTTAAGAATATTGATTCACTCTGTTTCAAGAAAATTGAAGCTGCAGAGGTGGCACATCTTTTTAATCCTAGCACCGAGAAGGCAGAGACAGGAGGGTGGGATGGGTGGGGGATGTGGAACTCTCAGTTTCGGGGCTAGCCTGGTGTACATAGTGACACTGCCTCAAAACAAACAAAAATCAAAGGTTCAAGGGTGGGGGGAAGAAAATTGAAGAAATTTGAGATCATTAATGCTATCTGTAAGCTATTATAGTTCCTCTCTTTGAATCATTGGGATTTCTCCAATTCCAATACACCTTTTAAAGTGCAGTTCACTCTGATTCTACAACCTGTTTTTAGTGACCAGCTTCTCTTTTAATCTCTCTGAAACTCCATTTTCCTGTGGTTTTGCTTATGAATCTCTTAAGTTTTGTGTCTCTCCATTTGACTGGCTGGTGCAACTTGCTCATGACAGCTGATTGTGTTTGTCTTTCATGTGCTTAGCATTGATCTGGTGGCCTTGCTCCACAAGCCTGCTCCTCCCACCCAAGCCGCCGAAGTCAACTCCTTTGAAACATCCCAGCAGCAGGGCTTTGGCCAAGCCCTTGTCTTCACAAATTCTCAGCACAACAATCAGATGGCACCAGGGACTGCAAACTCTACTTCTGCCAGCTCATACTCTCCTCAGAGTTTGGTAACTCACTTTTATTTCAAGTTGGGGTTTTAAGGAGTTGCCCTATTGACATTAGTCATCAAGACTTTGTGGCTCATACCTTGCCTTGAATTCCTCAAAAACAGTCAAATGTTGTCAGTAGATCTTTACCCAGGAAACAATGATGTGGTGACTTCCAAGCACATAGCTGATGATTCCATGTAGAATTTAGCTGCTGAGTTTCCTGGCTGAGATAAAAACTTCTTTATGAATTCTTTTTGGTGAATGGTGACTGGGCTGATGGCATCCTTTTTATTAGTGAGTTTTAAAAACTTTTCTCCCTTTTTTATTTCCTGTGGGTGTGCTTGTGTGTATGCTGTGTGCACACCATGTCCCACTTGAAGAGATTAGAGAACAGTGTAGGGTAGAGATCATCTAAACAAATACATGAAACCAAACAGTGTGTTGGAGTGTGTAGTACTGTAAGCACCCACTCAGAGACACCATGTCTCAAAAAAAAGTAAGCCTGCTACATTAAATTCTTTGGTTTCTAGGCAGCCTGAGAGATTGTTTTCCCCTTAGATTTTGTTTCAAAGTCTGTTTCTATTCTTAATGTTTTTTTGTCTGTGTATTCCTAGTTTGCACTTTTCTTCTCTATTGTATAAAAGCTTGCCACTTTTTCTTAAATTGCAAAATAATATGTTGAGGCCCTTTCCTTGGAATGTTTTCCTTGATGGTGTCACCACAGATCCATGTGACTTCTTAGTGCCTTCAGTTCATCAGAAAGAATTCTGGGATTGCTAGTGAAGATGACAGGTGGGTAGGGCTTAGAAGCTTGGAATGCAGTCTGTGAGGGACATCTGGAGCCTGTTCTAGTGCTAAGTAAATACAGAAGAAAGCCCTTGGTTTGTACTGACATATCAATGTGCATTTCCTCTGCCTTTCCATTGCTATTGGTGTGATGTTTTTCTGACTTCTAGAGTCTCTGTCTGGTCGCTGAGATGAGAGGAAGAGCTGGACCATCAAATCTGTTTTATGTATAATCAATGCCTTGAGAAATTCTTTAGCATTTTAAGAGCTGTGACCTTAAACATTGCTACTATTTATAATCATTAGGGGAAATTAATAAATAACAATTTAATAATATTATTAAAAATAAGAAAGAGTCAGAATGTGTGTGATTAGGGCTGAAATACTGTGTATGTATGTATTTCATACACATGCATGTTAATATATGCTTTCTTGTGTCTTACTAGTTCAGTGAAGTAGCTGGAATTCAGAGACCCTGTACTAAGTGTTACTGAGAACAGAGCGGTGAGCACAGTGAAAGTGCCTTTGATAACAGTAGATGCACCCATGGGTGCCGGGCCAGTGCGAAGAGTAACATTTGGGTAGACTTGAGCCAGATGGACTTGAGCAGGACCTTGATGTGGGCAGGAGCCGTGATTGACAGGCCTCAGCTGTTCATGACTTTAGTGTCTGCTGTGGGAGACTCTAAATTTTCTAACTGGTATACTCCAGACTTAGAATATTGATAATAGCAGGCATGGTGTTGCATACCTTTAGCACTGGCACTTGGGAGGCAGAGGCAAGTGGATCTCTTATAATTTGAGCTCAGTCTGGTCTACAGAGTGAGCGAGATCCAGGACAGCCAGGGTTATACAGAGAAACCCTGTCTCGGGAACCCGAAGGGGAAAAGAAGAATATTGATAATAGAAATAACAGTTTCCTCTTCTTTGATTGAACTTGCTCTGAGTTATTCTCTGGAGGACAGAGTTCTGCTTTTCTTTTGCTTAGTTACGGGATGGTTGATGTTTCTAGTCATCTGAGCACAGGACTGCCTGATGCTAGGATGGAGTGGGAACACTCAGTATGCCCTGCTCCTCCTACCTTAGAGATGCTCTCAGGTTGGGAAAGGTTTGTATTTGCCTTTGTCATGCACATTTTTTTGTCATTTACATGTTTGTTTTTTAAAAGTTTATTTTGGAGTTGGAGAGAAGGCCCAGCAGATGAGAGCACTTACTGCTCTTGTAGTTTGGTCCCGAGCACCCATGAATTAAAAACGATAAATCAGTACTAATAGATAAAACAAGTATTTGTTTTCTAAGTTTGAGGTAAATGTTTCACTTGTCTTCACCTCACCTAGAATTGGGGAGGAAAACAGTTTTATTAAGGCATAGTGGCATTTCTTCATGACCTGTTCTCTAAAGCGAGGTTGATGACCCAGCTACGGTGTTCTTCCTTCTGAAGACATGTTTACAAACCTTGGGTCAAAATTAAGGGCTTGTTCTCTTTATATCTCTTAAAGTCATCCGTCCTTGGCTCAGGATTTGGAGAGTTGGCTCAGTCAAAAATGGTGAACATCTCCAACTCCCAGATTTTGGAAAAGTTGAAACCACCAGGTTTAAGCCCATTTCCTGCTGTTTCAAGCGCACAGCAGAATGACAGTGAGAGCCCCCCAGCCACCACTGTTGCTTGGGACCTCAAGCCCTCGGCACCCCAGCCCCCAGTCCTCAGTCGTTTGGGTAAGTGGATGTTTTCTGAACTGGTTTATTATATTGTCATCATCAGAGCTGCTGTATGTGAACAGTATGGAGGGACTTGTCCAGAGTCTCTGAGAATACGTGCAGCTTTGGAAAATTAAGTCAGTGGACTACTGTATAGTGTCTGCATATAGTTAACAGGAATAGGTAGATGCCCAGCTAAAAGATAAAAGCAAAAATATTGCATGGTGGCTTCTACCTGTAATCCCAGAACACAGAAGACAGAGGTGGGAAGATCTCCATACGCTTGAGACTAACCTAAGGTGGAAAATGAGAGCCTGTTTCAGAAATCAAGCACAAGCCAGTGTGGATAGCTTGTTATATGCCTGTGATCTCACAAGCACTTGGTAGGCAAACTGATCACCATCAGTTTGAGCCCAGACTGGTCTAGATACTAAGTTCCAGGTTCGCCAGGACCATAAAGTAAGACCCTTTCAAAAAATACAAAAAAGTAATAAAGAACCATAAGCAGTTGGGGCTAGAGCAGTGAATTAGTAGTTAAAAGCCCTGGTTGATCTTCCAGAGGACCCCCATTGTGGAATCCCAGTTCCACAGCTGTTTGTAGCTCCTTTTTCAGGCAATCCTGTGCTCTCTCCTGGCCTTGATGGGCACATCCATAGGTATCATACACAGGTATGCTTGTAGGGTAAACATCTATAGAAATAAAAAATGACTGTAGACCAGGCTGGCCTTGAACTCACAGAGATCCACCTGCCTCTGCCTCAGAAGTGCTGAGATTAAAGTCATAGCTTTACTCTTTATTTGTAAAGGGAACATGTGTGAGCTTGATGTTTTCTATACAAAACTTCTATCAGCACACACCACACCCACACCCACACACCATTAAGCTTTGCTTTCCAGATATACGCGTGTAAAAACTGTGTGAGGGAATGGTGGGGTGTTTCAGTCCTAGAGTTGATTACATACTTGGTTTTCCACTTATTATAAATGACAGGCAGATTTCTGTGCCTCATGAAATGACTTGCTATACTCAAAGTAATGCACTCGAGGGCCACTCCTTCAGTTCTAGTGGAAGCTGGATTCATTCATAGGCACCCTTTGCATGACAGGTAGCATAATTACAGATCTGATAAAGGAAAACAGATGTTAAGCACAAACCATGTTTGTGTAGATATTCTAGACACAGCAAGTCAGTCTTACTAGTTAAAGTGTTGGCAGCTAACACACATGCTGGATCCAGCTAGCATTTAAACACACCATTAACAGCCTCTGTTGTTAGCTTTTCCACATAATTAATAAGACGAAAAGGTTAAAGATAGAAGCATGTTGTTTCTGTGATCCGTGTGAAGCCTTTTTGGCACATGCCGCATTCCAGGTTGAAATGAATTTATTTAGAGGGGATGTGCTACTTTTATTTTATTTTTTCTTTTTAAACAGGGCTTTGTTCCCAGGCTGGCTTTTCACTTGCAATCCTCCTGCCTCAGCCTTCTAAAGTTCTAAGATTTCAGTCACACATCCAAACACCCAGTTTGCATTTCTTTTACATGATTTCCATTCAATACGACCAGAAGAAATTAAAAAAGAAAAAAAAAGGGTTGTAATTGGCATAGTCTAACAATTGATCTTGTATTCAGAAATGGCTGGTATGTTCATTCATTACCACTTTGTTTTTCATAGCTCATAATTCCAATTAAAAAAAAATAGACTGAACATCCTGAGTTCAGTGTCCTAAAAGTGAGGGAGGAAGCCAGTGTGCATGAGCATGTGTGGCCTCCAGCAGAACTAAAGAGATGCTCATGTCAGTATCTCTGACAGGAACCTTGGAAAGGATTTGCATCTCTACAGCAAGCAGGAGAGCAGCAGTGGAAAGGGTCATGCGTGTCACACATACAATGACAGCAGTGGAAAGGGTCACGCTTGTCACACATACAATGTTTACAACGTAAGGTAGAGAGCAACTCTGGAAACATTATTTAGTGTTGACTCTGGCTATACACACTCTACAGCAAAATTGATAGATATCTAAGTCTCACCTAATAGACAGGTGTGTATAGCATGGATATCTCTACATCATGTCCTCTCTGCATGGGAAATAAAGAACAGATCATTCAGGCATCTTTCCAGTTTTTTACAGTGTGTGTGTGTGTGTGTGTGTGTGTGTGTGTGTGTGTGTGTGTGTTTTCTCTTCTCTCCTGTTGCCTGCTCTTTTCAAGTAGAGAATTCAGAAGACCTGAGTGTCGGGATAAACGTGCTGCAGGATTCCTACTCACTGCTGCTTGCTTTCCTTCTACATTTATAGACTTCAAATCTCAGCCTGAGCCGTCTCCAGTTCTCAGCCAGCTGAGCCAGCGGCAGCACCAGACCCAGGCCAGCAGTGCTGCTCCTCCTGGCTTAGAGTCCTTCTCTTCTCTGGCAAAACCCCGAGAGCCCACAGCTGGAGATGGCCCTTCTACTGTTAGCAGACTTTTGCAGCTTCCTAACATGGCTGAAAATATTGTTTCTGCCCACCAACCACAGCCCAAACATATTAAACTTCCTAAGCGCCGGGTACCTCCAGCGTCTAAGGTAGGCATTCCATTGTGAATTGGGAAGTAGGTATAAAAACATTATGACGGTGTCTTCATCAAAACTTGAAATGTCTTCAGGCATTCCATATTGCTTTGGGAGGATTTGGCCATCTTTTAGTGCTTGTGCTAATCTTAGAATGAATTCCTACTGAGAGCCAGTGCAGGCCTGTGAGTGTAATTGAGAGTTACCTTGTTCTTGTGCATGATATCTCAAGGTTGGAGGATGTGTGATACCCAGGCAGACAATGCTTTTATCACTCTGTTCCTGAAAGCAGCAGTGTATCCTCCTCTACCAGCTCTCCTGACATCTTCCCAACAGCTCGAAAGCCATTTGTAATATTAATGTGGACCATTCCTCTCGACCCATTAAGTTGTTTGCTCCACTTCCGTCACTGTTTAAAAGGTTCTTTTTCTCTTCCTTTTCTTGTTCTCATTTGTTTTTGCCAGTGTAGCTCAAGGAAGTTACATGTCTTTTATAAGCCTGTGAAGGCTAAAGTCCCTGTCCTCTGTCGCTGACGAGCTCTGCTTTCGTAGGTTCCCGTGTCCGCAGTGGAAATGCCCGGGTCTGCAGATGTCACAGGGCTGAATGTTCAGTTTGGGGCCCTGGAATTTGGATCAGAGCCATCGCTCTCTGAGTTTGGATCAACAGCTTCAGCCAGTGAAAATAGTAATCAGATTCCTATCAGCTTGTACCCGAAGTCTTTAAGGTACAAACTCATTTCTTTGGTTGCGACTGAACATAGTCCTTTTTTTGCAAATCAAGTCAAAATGTAGTCAAGAGCTCAGTGAGGACAACATGAGAAGTGCTTTAGTGCAGCTCGCAGCGAGTCCACACTTGCTCGGTTCCCTCGGTCCTTGCTGCCCTCTGACAAAGTATGTGTCTGAACTCTGAGCTGGGCATGTCATATGACTAGAGTCATGTAAAATGTGGCATTTGCGCCTCTTATCTTTTTTTTTACTTAACCTTTTCAAAGGTCATCCATCCTGTGTGGGCTTCTGTTGCCAAACCTTTCCCTGAGCAGATGGGGCACATCGTAGTTGGTGGACGTTTAGGTTCTTTTCTTTTTCCCTTGTGGTGGATCTTGCTGCTCTGTTGTTCCTTGTGTGATGACCTCCTGGTGACCCCCGGGAGGGAGGGAGGGAGGGAGGGAGGGAGGGAGGGAGGGAGGGAGGAGGGGCCCGGCCTCCCCAGAGCTACTTTGCTTCAGTAGAATATTTTCCAAATAGAGTTGAGATTTTTATAGTTGTTTGTTTTGTTTTGTTTTGTTTTGTTTTGTTTTGTTTTGTTTTGTTTCTGTGACTATAGACAGTACCTGATAAAGACTGTAGTGCACCATTGTGGTTAATGTCACTTTATAGGCAGTACCTGATAAAGACTGTAGTGCACCATTGTGGTTAATGTCACTTTATAGGCAGTACCTGATAAAGACTGTAGTGCACCATTGTGGTTAATGTCACTTTAGTTTAGAATATGATACTGCACTGATTTTTGTCATTTTGCTGAAGCTGTCAGATGGCAGCAGCATGTGTCTAATCCTGTGTGTGTCCTCTTCACAGTGAGCCCTTGAATGCCTCTTTCCCAATGACCAGTGCTGTACAGAGCTCCACCTACACAACCTCAGTCGTTACCTCCTCCACCCTGACCAGCTCGGCCTTGAGCTCCACTAGCCCAGCAACAACTTCCTCCTCTTACGACCAGAGTTCTGTGCATACCAGGATTGCATACCAAAGCTCTGCCAGCCCACCAGACTCAGCTCCAGGCTCTGTTCCTGTAAGTGGGTCTTTGAAGTTTCTTTTCTTAGGCTAACCTCCTTCGAAGTTAGTATATAGTTTGGCAAATTATTCTTTAAATTGTAGTTTATTTATTGGGGTATGTGTGTTGGGAGGTGTTTGTGTTTATGTCTGTGTTGCACCCAAGTGGAAGCAAGAGGACAACTTACAGGAGTTATTCTATCTTTATTTTGTGTGTCCCAGGTGTCTAACTCATTAGTCCTGCTTGGGAGTTGGTGCCTTTGCTCATAGAGCCATCTTGCTGGCCCAACTTAGTATTTTAGGGAACAATTTGATGGAAACATGGTGCCATTTCTCAAAATAAAAGCAGTACCTTCCTCCCCAGGCATGAACCATCTACTGTGGGACAGTCATCAGATGCTGTCAGAAAGCATTGGTTACCCCCATAACTGGCTTGTCATTGATAACCAGCAGGCTGAATTGTTGCACACAAGGTTCACAGCTGAGTAAGAAAGATGGTTGATGGTAGCTAACTCCTAATACCTTAAGGGCCAGCCGGTAGATAGACTGTTTTCTAGCCTGGTCCACTTGATGTCTGTCATGTGGAGCTGTAGCAATAAGGTCTTAGAATTTGCTCTAATGAGATCCATTAGCAGTAATGAAGATTGCTTGTATTGTGTTGAGGACCTCAGGGACGTTCTTGGCTAAGGGTTATAGAATAGGGTATCCAGCTTCCAGTACTGGGATTTTTGTTTACTATCTTATTGCTTCTGAAAATAACTTGGTCCATGCATACTGGCTATGTCTATTCAAACAGTCTCAAGAACCATTTTGTGGAGTTTGAGAGAAAAGCAACAGGACAGACAGGTATAAATCTTGTCAGTTGCTGGGAGTAGGGAAAAGAGGTATGAGGCGTGGGTTTTGGGAGGTTGACAAGCAGCTGTGGACAGGAGCCTCTAGAGAGTGGGTGAAGCCCACTCAGCACGTCATACTGGCCAGTGGGTCCCCTAAACCTGGAGCTATAAACTGAGAGCCACCATGTGGGTGTTGGGAATCAAATTCAGATCCTCTGGAAGAGCAGCTAAAGCTTTTCTGCTGGGCCACCTCTCCTGTCCTCCTTGGACATTTGTTAATATAAGAGGTATGTCAGCTTCTTTCCCCGCTGCTGCCTCTTCCTGGGTGGTGTCTGAGTGCACTGCTGGCTGCAAACTCTGTGGGTCCTCTCCTGGCTGTGGAGGCAGGTGCCAGTTTGTTTTAGTCCATCACGGTGTCTCCAGTATGTTCAAAGCAGTTGCTTTAGGTTCTTTATTTTGTGGACATCATAGTCAAAAGAAAGCTGTGTCTTAAGACCACATCTCATTTTTTATGCGTTACTCTTTATATATGTATTTATACTATCTAGAATTTGCATATATATTTTAGAATTATATATTATTTGCATTACAGAATTTGCATGATAAATGGAAAGTGTCTAACAGTTTCATTATATTGGGACTTCATCTTCCTTATATGTGTAACAAGGTGATAATTGTTTTAGACATGCTTTTAGCCTCTTGTACTTTTTATTCCCTGATTCTGGGTTTCAAAATGCCTACTTTTTTTTTTTTTTTAGACAGGGTTTCTCTGTATAGCCCTGGATGTCCTGGAACTCACTCTGTAGACCAGGCTGGCCTCGAACTTGGAAATCCGCCTGCCTCTGCCCCCCAAGTGCTGGGATTAAAGGGGTGCGCCACCACACCCAGCCAAAATGCCTATTTCTTATGATATATTAAAGCTAGTTGTATTGCCTCTTCTCATTTATTTCCATATTCTTTTCCTTGTAAAACAAGAGAATGAAAGAAATCCAGGCTGGAGAGGTGGCTCTGTGTTTAGAGCCCTTCCTGCATCTGCCTCAGGCAGCTCACAGCCACCTGTAACTCCAAGACTGTCTTGCAGCTTTGGATGGTACCTGAGTGACATACAGTCACCCAAATATACACATAAGATAAAGTAAAATCTTGCAAAAGATGAGATAATTGCTCCTTTGTTAGTCTGCTGTGCATGTGGTTGCTGCAGTCCCAATTGAGAGTCGCCCTGGTGTTTGTCTGGGCATGTCTACAGCTAACTCTTTCTCTTTGTTCTTTGTAGAATGGACATGGCAGTGGTCGAAGTCAGCACACAGTAGACAGTAAGTGTCTATTCTCTTTATGGCTGGTGGAGATCAGTCAAAGAAATGTGGCTAATGTAATTCGGGAAGCCCCAGTTGATTGGTGATTAATGCTCCAAAATCAGTACTTACCTGTTACCCCTGGAAACCAGTTGTTTGTTTTTGAGAAGGTCTCACTCATAGCTCTGGCTGGCCTGGAGCTTGTATGAAGACCATGCCAACCTGGAACTTGTGATAACTGTGCTTGGCTCTGTCTCCTGAGTGCCAGGATCAAGGATGCATGCTACCACACCATGCCCCAAAACTGCTTGTTTCGATAAGTAGTTGTATCCACTTAACCGCAGGCTCTCTTTTCCTGTTAAGAGTAGAGTGTGTCCTCACAGGGATGTCTATCTACAAGAGGGAAAGCGGCTCTCTCTCCTACCTGGAAAAGGCAATGATGTTTCCAAGCACATATCTGATTTATATGTGTGGATGATAATAATGCTGAGTCTTTTCCGATAGCATCCCTGAAACAAAAAACCTTATTATCCGTGCTCTCTGATTAATCTTTGGAAACAAAAACCTAGAAAGTCCCTGCTGTGCCTTTGCAAGTTGGTGTTGGTGTGCATTCTTCCTGCAGTGTTGAGATGAACAGACCTTTCCACATTTGCCCTCAGGTGCCTATGCACTCTGGCAGCCTGGGCCTTCTTCGCTGGTGCCAAGTGGATGGAAATGCTCTGGGGCGGTCTCCCACATCTACCCTCACTCCCTCATGCCATGCTTTTGAAAGGAAAATTGTCACTCTGTGTACACATCAAATTTTGCCCAGCTTTTCTGGGTGTTTATGTCAAGCTTCTGGAAATGGGAGAAATATGTCCTAGTCAAGACAATTTAAAAGTGTCATTTTCTGTTCTTTGTCCAAACCTATCACATCTGGTTCTGTGGTCCTATCTGCAAGAATTAGAGCTTTCTGATGACATGCTTGTACACAGTTCCAAGAAACATATCATGCTGTACCCGTTAACTGCATGTGACTAGATAATGAATGTGTCTCCCCTACTGAAGAATGCTTCTGGAGCTAAAGAGATACATGTCTTACAGCTACTTCATCCGTTCCAGCTCCAAAGAAGACAGACCCTTCCGCGCTTCCATCTGTGAGCGCCCTGCCCGGCCCCGCCTCCTGCACTGCACTTCTGTCCTCCTCGGCCCAGCACACTGCCACCTTGCCCTCCCTAACCCCGGCTGCTGCTGAACTGTCTGGCAGCCCTCTCTCTCAGCTCAGTAGGTATGTGCACCACAGTGAGAACGCACGTGTCCCCTCTGATGGGGCGTGTTGTGTAGACCCAACCTTCATACATGGCCTAGGGTTTGTCCTGGTGATATCCCAAAGTCACTAGGAATGAAAACTTTGACTACTTGTAATGTTTCTGCTGGCAGAATCCTGGGGAAGCAGAGGGACCGCAAGCAAGCACACACTTAATGCCTGTCCTGTCCCCAGTTCTTAGTCCATCCACTTTAATGTAAGAATGATTTATAAGTATCTGACTTAGGTTCACCCTGATTCCAAGGATATATTGTTGGAATAGGGTGCAAGAAAAGGAGTTAGCTTGTCACCCTCAGACCTTCTGGTTAGAGTTCTTGATCCATTTAGTTCAGAGCAGAAGTATTGGTTGGAACTCAGAATCTGATGGAATTCAAGCTCCATTCTTAGTTATGGTCATGCATACATAGAACCTCTGTTGACTGGCAGTGTTCTGAACTTTCCAGGTGCATTCCTGGCTTGACAATTTTTATTATATGTAAGTACACTGTAGCTGTCTTCAGACACTCCAGAAGAGGGAGCCAGATCTCGTTACGGATGGTTGTGAGCCACCATGTGGTTGCTGGGATTTGAACTTATCACCTTCGGAAGAGCAGTCGGGTGCTCTTACCCGCTGAGCCATCTCACCAGCCCCCTGGCTTGACAATTTTTATAACCCCAAAAAAGGTTACAATTTATTGAAGCCAGGCTATATCAGATATGTCATAGTGAATTGCCCTGTAGGTCATTTCTGACCACCAAGATTTGCCACAGGATTCTATGGGCATAAAGTCTGATATCCAGGCATCTTCAGAGATAGGATTGATTGATTTTCATTATAGCCTGTCAAACCAGATAGGTATTGCTTCTGTGGATAAATGCACTTGGTTGGACATGTGATCCTCTGTTTTTTCTCTTAGTTCCCTCTCTTCTCACCAGAACAGCATGACCCCTGCACATGCCACACGTTCCACAAGCACGCCACACACCGTAAGTGCCTACTCCATCTGCTCAGTATACCCAGACCTTCCTTTCTATGGTTAACAGGAAACTGGTAATTTTGATCTGAGATTGATCCAGAGTCTCCATGGCTCGCTGCCTTAGAACCCTGTGCTGCTTCTTGGGAGATCAGGCGTATGTGCTTGATCTCAAGGAGTTGGAGAGTGCTCTTTTCATTATAGGACACATCTGGTCAGCAGGGACAGTTTGTTTCTTGGTCTTTTTTACTTGACACTTTGTTGCCAATAGGTTTGTTTCTAATTCCTGCCTTTAGATATCTTTAATTGTTCTGCTCTTGGCCCAAAAGATATAATTAAGTTGCATCCTATTGTGTTAATGTCATGGGGGCTTTGCTAGTGGTAGTGATTAGATGCCCACTTTAATCAGCCTTCATGCTATCTTCCCATGCTTAGAGATAAACAATTGAGGGAACAAGTTTTTAGAAAGTCAGGAAGTCCAGACCAGGATGCTTTGCGGAGGGAGCATCAGCTAGGGAACACCCTTCATTCATTTCTTCCAAACATGTCAATGCCTATGCATATTTTTTAAATGTGAATGAGTGTTTGCCCACATTTGTATGTGCCTGTTACCCACAGGCGTCAGGAAGAGTGGATCAGATTCCCTGGATTTAAATCTACAGAGAGTTATGAAAAGCCAAGTATATGCTCAGGACCAACCTAGGTCAGCAAGCGAAACCTAAATCACTGCACCAGCTCGGCAGCACCCATAGAGGCTACAAAGGGGTATTGGATCCCCTGGAGATGATGGAATTATAGATGTTTGTGAGCCTTCTGATGTGGATGTTTGAAATAAAATTTGTCTGTAGATTGTAAGAGCTGTACCACTGGGCCATCTTTCCTACACCTCATGAATAGTTTTATGTCTTCATATATATCTTAGCATTGTATAGGGTTTTTTTTTGTTTTGTTTTGTTTTGTTTTGTTTTTTTTGTTTTTTTGAGACAGGGTTTCTCTGTGTAGCTCTTATAGACCAGGCTGGCCTTAAACTCAGAAATCCCCCTGCCCCTGCCCCTGCCCCTGCCCCTGCCTCTGCCTCCCAAGTACTGGGATTAAAGGTGTGTGACACCACTGCCTGGCCGGGATTTTCAGTATCTTGTCTTTGCTGGCTTCCCATCCTTGGAGAGATGCCTGCCCTTTCCATGAGTCTAGTTATGCCTGATGGCTGGAGCTGGCCTTGCTGCTACTAAGTGTTACAGTGATCCCTAAGACAGAGTAGATCCCTCAACTTACTAGAGTCACCAAATGCTGGCCTTGGCCACTGCCTGCCTGTCTGTTCAGCCATAGGCCCATCATTCTGACTCTTCCGCCCTACATGCTTTGGCTTTTGTTTTGCCAGCATGCCAGCGTGCAGAGCACCGCATCCTCTGCCGCCTTCTCAGCAGCGGCGACCTCTGCTCCGAGTGCCCCGTCCTCAGGGGTTGTCCTGCCTGGGAGCATGAGCACTGTGAGCAGCCTGTGCCTGGGGGGGACCACTGTGAGCGTCCCTAGCAGCAGTACCAGGGCCACAGCCTTGGTGACCTCAGGTATGTACCCCAAGCCTCTTAAAACCTCCTCAATAAGTGAGCTTCCAGACCTGTGCCTCAAGCCCCTGCCCTGAGCAGCCCAGGAACCTCATTGAGAAATGGGTGATCCATTGTATTTGGGTTTTTCTCTTTTTAGGCAAAGCACCCCCAAACCTGCCTCAAGGGGTGCCTCCCCTGCTACACAATCAGTACCTCGTGGGCCCTGGAGGGCTGCTTCCTGCTTACCCAGTAAGTAGGACTGACTCCTGGTGGCTGAGGGGCTGGCTCCTGGCAGACCCTCCTGGTGAGAGAGGTTGTGAGTTAGGCCAGGGCTGCGAGCAGTCTGTCCCTGTCTCTGTCTATCACATACCTGATGTATGTATCCTTCTCCTTCTATAACATCTGACCCAAGTCCCATTCTTGAGTGTGTCTGTTTTGGCTCCCTCTGTGTCTATGTCTGAGGTCCCTAATGTATCCACTGATTCTCTTGCAGATTTACGGTTATGATGAGCTCCAGATGCTGCAGTCACGGCTGCCAATGGTGAGTGACGACACTCAGTGAGGGCCTCAGCAGTAGAGGCTCAGGGGCTCTCGACTTGCTTGACAGCCACTATGCTTGGCCTTCAGAATCCTCCGCTATGGATCTCCCCCATACCACCATGAGACGCTGTGTGTAGTGGTGACATGCTTTGTTTGACCGTTGTCTTGGCACATAAAGGTCATTGCTCATCCCTGGGGAATGAGGGACTCTGGGACTGTGGGACCGTGAGCATTCACTGTAAGACATGCATGGCTCGTACCAAATGTAATGTATTTTCCTGCTCCATTTAAAAAAACAAAACAACAACAACAACCAAATACTAAAAACAGCTGAACATGGAGATGTTCCTGTAATCAGGCATTTGAGAGACTAAGCTTGAGTTTACGACTAGCCTAGAAGCCGGGTGGTGGTGGCGCATGCCTTTAATCCCAGCACTTGGGAGGCAGAGGCAGGCGGATTTCTGAGTTTGAGGCCAGCCTGGTCTACAGAGTGAGTCCCAGGACAGCCAGGGCTATACAGAGAAACCCTGTCTCGAAAAACCAGGAAAAAAAAAGACTAGCTTAGGCTACATTCTGAGATCCTATCTGAAAACAAACCTATCATACAATCTAAGACTTTCGAGTTGTACCTGGAAATGTCATACTGTCTTCATCTCATGCTTGGGCACAGGGCTGCGTTCATGAGAGCATTGCTGTTCTGCCCTAGGAGGAGGACCGGTGCACCCTGGCTGACTTTATAAAGTAACATCTGGGTCTAGCCTCCGCCTTTATTTACAAGAATGCTGGCCCTAGTGCTGCTACTACCTCACCTCATCCAGGGTTGTCTGTATTCTGATCCTGGGTCTAGGAATAAAGTAATGGATCTTGTCGGGAAGCAAGGAAGCAAGGGCAGGAGAGCCCTCTGGGTAGAGAGACGCAGAATGTGGTCTTTGATGTTCTCAGAGAAAGGGACTGCCCAGGCGGGCACGGGCTGCCTGTGCTTGCTGTCATGCCCACTCCTTTCTTACACCCCCTCCTGTTGCTGGGTTCCCTGTCTTCTGCCAGGCCACCCGGAGTGAGCGGCTGCAGGTAGCACCTCCACTTCATCGACTGGAGTCCTTTCCAAGGGAGAGGCTGGCTGAGGGTCTGCTGAGACGTAGAAGAACCCCTGGGTAGCATCTAAGTTAGCCTGAAGTGACACTCACAGCTGCACTCATCCTTAGGGGCTTTTTCTTGCCTCTCCACCCACACCATGAGTTTCCTTTTCCTTGGATTTTCTGGGTATACAAGTTGGGCTAGGATTTCTGCAGATGCACCATTGTGTGTCTAATGACCACAGGACAGAAGCCATCATATCCTTGCAACTGAAGTGTGACAGTTGTAAGCTGCCACGTAGGTTACTGGAAGAGCACCCAGTTTTTTAACCACTGGGCCATTTCTTCAGCCTCTCCCTTTTCCATTTTAAAAGTTATATCTTAGAGGACATCTTCGGTGAGTCCACAGTGGAAACAAGCTTTAAATTTTGGGGGGGTCGTGTTTAGCCTTTCTTTGGGGCTAAACTGCTGCCTTTGGATTTCCTCACCTGTGAAGGGCCCCCTTGTGGCCTCCTTCCTACTAAGTCTCCTCTGTCTCCAACTTAGTCCCCGCAACTGAGTCCCCGCAACTAAGTCCCCGAGGGTGCCTTGTCACCTGTTTAGTTCTTGGTGCCTCTTAGAAGTCTGGCTGAGGAGTCCATGTTTTCCTGGAGTTTACCTAGACCTGCAGCCTAAGGGATGTGAGAGCCATTCCCAGCTGTGCGTTCTTGTCTAGCGTGACTCAGCTTCGACGGCCCAGGGCCCTGGGTTGTGAGGGCCAGGGCAGGGTTTCTTCCTCCAGAGTGCAGCTTTGGTGGCCTGTGTTTGCACTCTTATGGCTGCCATTTAGCTCTGTTGCTGCAGCTAAAGGAGTTGGCAGAAGCCTGCCTAGCATTGTTTTCTGCCCCTCTTTAAGTCTCCTAGCCTTGGTCTCTTACCATTCCCATGGGTGTTCCTTTAGTCTCTCACTCAGTAAGGACCAGTAAGGTTGGTTTGGCCTGTAGCATTTACCAAGTCTCTGTGTGTGCTGTGAAAAGAGTTGTGAGATTGGCTGTGTCTGGTTCAGGCATTAGGGTTTGGCAGTCTGCCCACATGCTGTCAGCTAAAGCAGAGGTTCTGAGCTGCACACATCCAGGGTACTGTCATACATGCAGCTCTCTGTGGGGATGGGGTGAGACCATTGCTCAGTGAGTCTCCTTGGTCTTTCCTAGGATTACTATGGAATTCCCTTTGCAGCACCCACAGCCCTTGCCAGCCGAGATGGGAATCTAGCTAATAATCCATATTCAGGTTAGTTGGCTCAGCGGGCAAGAGTTGGGGAGGTGATGGGCTGTCCTGTCTAGCCACAGGAGGCCAGAAGGTGGATGAGAGGAGGGCTGAAGCAGTCTTTGAAGGTGTGAGTACTTGAGCTGGCAGTCTGAGCTATTTCTGTTTGTAACAGCTAGCCTGGCCTTTCCCCTGGTAATACAAGGGTCATTGTTCTTTTAGGTGACGTCACAAAGTTTGGCCGAGGAGACTCTGCGTCCCCTGCACCTCCAACGACACCAGCTCAGGCCCAGCAGAGCCAGTCTCAGACCCACCACACAGCCCAGCAGCCCTTTTTGAATCCTGCTCTGCCACCTGGCTACAGCTATACCGGCCTCCCCTACTACACAGGCGTGCCCAGTGCCTTCCAGTATGGGCCCACTATGTTTGTGAGTATTTCTGCAGATCATTTCCTGGGCTGTGGGTTCTTCAAAAGTTGAAACTTTGGGCATGTTTTCCAGCATCTATCAGCAGCAGATGATGGAGCCACAAGCCCATTAAGTTGCAGCCAGCCTTTGGGTCAGGGGTCAGATTCTATTTCCCAGCTCCTTTAGAATCATGGAATGCACTTAGGAAACTAGTGGTTCTCTGGGTTCTGACTTAGTTTTGCCTGATGCTCAAGCCAAGGCTGACCTCCTCTTTGCCTTATTCTTACACTCAAACCTCACCTGATTGTCCAACCAGGTCCCTCCGGCCTCAGCAAAGCAGCACGGTGTGGCCCTCAGCACTCCGCCGACCCCTTTCCAGCAGGCCAGTGGCTATGGGCAGCACACTTACAGCACAGGTAAGGACCACATCACGCCCAGTACTGAGGGGCACATGTTCAGATAGACCTGCTTAGCCCACACATGCCTCTTGTGCCCTGCCATCCTAGGTTATGACGATTTGACCCAGGGGACAGCAGCAGGAGACTACACCAAGGGTGGCTATGGTGGATCATCTCAGGCAACAAACAAGTCGACTGGTTCTGGGCCTGGCAAAGGTAGTGTCAGCTCCTCTCCAGGACTGGAACCTGGAGTAGCTGTCTCCTGTCTGACAGTTGTTTTTCTTCCTAGGAGTGTCAGTATCTTCAGGCACTGCCTTACCTGATATGACTGGTTCCGTCTACAACAAGACACAGGTGAGGTTGCACAAATGTGGGCACAGTTAGATCGGAGAAGAGTGCAGTTCAAGCTGACCTCATTGCCATCTTTATCCTACAGACTTTTGACAAGCAAGGATTTCATGCAGGGACTCCTCCACCATTCAGCCTGCCCTCTGCCTTGGGCTCCACTGGGCCCCTGGCCCCTGGAGCAGCCCCCGGCTACGCACCTGCCCCGTTCCTGCACATCATGCCGGCCCACCAGCAGCCCCACTCCCAACTGCTGCACCACCACCTACCGCAGGATGCCCCGGTGAGCGCAGTGATGGAGGCAGCCTCCATGGGGCCTGGGGTTCTGTTCCAGCCTTTATAGCCTTTTCTCCTCTTCCTCCTCAGAGTGGCTCTGGTCAGCGCAGCCAGCCCAGCTCCCTGCAGCCCAAGTCTCAAGCCTCCAAACCCACCTACGGCAACTCTCCGTACTGGACAAACTAGACCCTGAAAAGGAGAGGGTGGGCTCTTGGGCAGGAGAGAACACAGGGAGCACATTTCTGGGAGCCCAGTGCCCTTCCTAGAATTCTGAGACATAACTGTCAGCTGAGCCTCTGTGGCAAGCCTGCCTCCCAGACCCACTGCTGTATGTAATGTATTTATGTATGTATTTGTAAATGTGATAGAAGCCTGGAGGATCTGGGCTGTGGCCATGGGTAGCACACCCTTACCAAGTAGGCCCCACCCCAGCCCTTCTGCCTTCAGATCTTCTATGTGGCCCCAGCTGCAGGGTGTGCCGCTGAAGGACTGGTGGTTTGGGGCCAGGTCAGTACCAATGAAGAATCAGGACTTGTCTCATTCCCTGTGAGCCGTTATGTTTTTCCTCTGCAATGACTTCATCCTTGTTTTTGAAAAAATGATCCTTTTGTTGTTTGTCATGGTCCCCCTTCCAACAAATCTTAATCTGGAAATAGAAGAAATGACCCTGACCAGCATAAGCCTGTGCCTGTATGTCTGGGCACAGCAGGGGCTTCTGCTTTGGGTCTGGTCCTGCTCTGGGGACTTGTCTTTCTAACCAACTATTTAAAAAAAAAAAATCTGAACTAGGTCTCAGAGATGTTCAGCCAGTCAGCTCCCTTATACAGAAATCAAAGATCTGCTTCCATCTCAGTGAAAGCAAACAAAGGCTCCTCTATACCAGTTGTCCTGAAGCAGCTGGACAACTGTGTCAGGGTTTTCTCTCGTCCAAACGCCACCTAATAAAATCCTGAGAGCATTCTTGGTCTCTGTGTTGTGGCTAAGGGGGTGGCTTGGGAAAGGCACTTCCTCACAGGGAGGGTCACTCGAATTGCTGTCCCCTTCCTTCTTCAGGGCCTAAGCTGGGCCTAGTCAAGTTTATGGGCCCAGAGAACAGGGTGCCAGGATAGTGCTGTCCAAACCCCACTTGCCTAGTGTGGGAAGAAGCGGCGTGCCCAGACTCAGAGCTGGAGAGGTGCCATTGACAGCCACCTGTCCTAGCACTGCCTGTGACTGTTGGTTAAGGCAGAGGTTGAGGGCAGGCAATATTCAGTACCCTGAAGAGCTTGGGCTCTCCAGCTCCACTGTTTGAGACCAGGCTGATGAGGAAAGAAGTGTGTGCCTTGTTCAGGATGTGGTGGGCTTCTTAGGTAGGCAGGGGGGTTACCGAGTTGGAGACTGGCCATATCTACATGTTGGACACTTTTTTAAAAAAGCAGTTCTTTAATGGTTTCAACGTTTTGAGAGAGAAGTGGGGATCACACATATACAGTTAGTGGTCAAGCCATCAGACACTCAAAGCTTTTGACCCATACTTAAGAAAAGGCAAGCATCCGACTGAAACAGGGCTTCCTGTTCTGTCCCTGCTTTTTCCTCTGCCACCTGAGTGTGCAGACTGGGAGTCACGGCGCTGCCTGCCGTGTTCTTGGTTGACTATGAACACAAGGTGAGCTCTGTTGGCACAGGGTGGCAACACCCTTCAGGCAAATTAAACCAATGCCTTTAACTGCCTATCTTAAAGTATGGCTTGAGGGAGGTTAGTCTCTAAGAAAAGGTCAGTGGAGCCCAAGGAGTAGCTTTAACTTTTTAGTGGAGACCTGAGAATTATTAAGGTAACGAGATGTATTTTTTAACTAACAAGGGGCTGGGGTCGATCCATGGGGAAATAGCAATACAGGTATTTTTTAATTTCATAGTTTTATTAGACAGATGGGCAGAAAGAGACAAACCACTAAAGGGGAAGCCAACAAAATGCATCAGATAAACTTCTCATAAGTTAAGCTGAAAAACCATCTATAACTTTAACTAAGAAAACTATTAAGGTCAGGATGTCTGCTGGTTTCAGTTGAAATTGCATCTGAATCTTTAAAGTTGTAAATGTAAACCTGGTTGATGAGGGCTGGGGAGAGGACAATTCCCCTTCCAGTGGCCAGGATCAAACCTGAGGGACCCAGCAAACAGCAGCCAGAACACAAGGGTTAAGAAGTGATTACAAACGTAGTGTGGTTAGGAGAGTTCTGGAATGGTCAGAGAAAGCAGGGCCAGAGAGAGGAGCAACAGTGGAAACAGGATGAAGAGCAGGCACTGAGCGAGGCCTGGATAACCCAGAGGAGTCATGTTCTTCTCACACCAGGGAAACAGCACAATTCTGCTCAAAACTTCTACTATCTACTCCCAAAAGGGAAAATTAATTCACTCAAGGCTTTTCCCACAGGACAGGTGTTCAGGGACCTAAGTGTGGATGCATGTTAAGTCAGTTTAGACTGCAGCATCTGGCTAAGTCCACACAGCCTTGGAACTGACCACTCCTACCTCGGGCTGAGGCCCACTTCCTTTTGCCTCTCTGGCTCCGGGTCAACATGTACCACAGGCCAGCAGGGCCTCCAGCAGGCCAGGTGCCTAGCCTACCCTTTACTGGGCTGCTTCAGTATCCAAAGGGTTAGTTTTAGGGTGCCAAGAGAGTAAGCCCAAACAACTGGCTATTGAACTTTCAGTGGCAGGCAGGCAGGCACTGATCAGAGGATTTGGCTGTAGATCTGCAGGCTATCTAGGAGCAACAAACTCCAAGTGTCTCTTTACTGTGTTCCTGAATCAGGAGACTCAGGTACAGCCCTGGCCCTGTGGAGATAAATTTCACTAAATTTCAATGCTCACTACTAAACATTTTTATTTAATAACAGACCAAACTATTTTTTTTTTTTTTTTTGGGTTTTTCCAGACAGGGTTTCTCTGTGTAGTCCTGGCTGGCCTCAACTCAGAAATCCGCCTGCCTCTGCCTCCCAAGTGCTGGGATTAAAGGCCTGCACCACCACGCCCGGCTCAGACTGAACTTTTGAGGCCAGGGAAATAGCATTCATTCAGGAGTGTGAAGAGAGAATGAAAACCCTGAGATCAGAAAGGAAAGGGAATCTTGAGAGAAGGAAGTATGGTATACTTAACAAGAGGGTCAGTTCTCCCCAGTTTCCCTCTGCCCTTTGGTTCTGAGCTGTGAGCTGATAAGGAACGACCCTGGCACACAATCTTAACCCCTATCCTTCTTGAAGTTGGGTTTTATTTAGACAGTTTGCTAAACAAAACCCTCTTTCAAGTCTGGGATGAAGCTACTGGAGCTCAGTCTTGCGGGAGCCATGGGTGTCAGACACAAGGCTGCCTGTAGTCAGCTGGGGCCCTGACAAAGTGAGACGAGGCCAGGGGAAGCTCCACATACCATTTCTGCTTGCATTCCTTGGCCAAGTACACGGAGAAGTCCAGATTATCTCCAATGAGGAAAAGGACCAGTCCCAAGCTGCATACATCTACAGTTATCACTATCAAGATAAGCAGCTCAATGACAAGCACAACCTTAACACATGCATGTAGGACTAATACTGAGTAATTAAAGTGGCTACTTAAATAAACCCTCTTTCTTATGAGTACCTGGGCCAGTGGCCACCCCAGTCCTCACTCTTCCTTCCCCCGAGGCATCAGCCAACACTGGGATAGGTCTTTATTTCTGTGGTTTCAGAACCAGAAATGCACACACACTAACCACCACTCCTCCCCCACTTTCTGGTAGAAAAAGTTATCCTACCTTTAAAATAAATAGCAACCAAGTGCTCAGTTCTATGTAAAGTATGAATATTTATTTCAGGCTTTAGATCCCAATCAATTCCAAAAAACAAAATCTGATATCTCCTCAGAGTAGCTGCAGCCTCCATGTTGGGATGGTATCACCGAGGCAGCACATTTCATCAGACTTAGCGAGAGTAAGTCCCTGATGCCCACCGCAGCCCAGCCGTAGGAAGGGAAAGAAACAAAACTCACCACCACGGGGCTGCACAGATGCACACGCACTAATGTAAAGGAGCAGCTAACCCTTGGCAAATTGGCTTTTTTTTTTTTTTAAGTTTGTTTTGTGGGCTATTTTTATTTTTATTTTTTATTTTTTTAGGTTTTGTTTTTTTTTTTTTTCTTTTTTTCCCATTTTCTTTTGCTACCCAATATATGCAGCACTTGTAGACTCCCAGTGGGCTCCCAGCTTTAAACACAATGTCTTGAACAGACTAATTCTTCAAGAATCTAAAAACAGACAAAGGTGTTTTGCTGTGAACATTCTGCAGAGATGAGGTGAGGTGGGAGTTTGAGGGGTGGTGGCTGTTTTTAAAAAAGAATCAATACAGTGATGGAAGGGAAAGAATGCAAGACTTCAGACATTCTGTGGAGGGAACTCTCTCCAGTAAAGGTCCATAAAAAGGAGCAAACTGAGATCCGAAAGGGGAGTCAGCAGGGGCTGTGCTTCCCGCCCCGGGAAGAGTTTTTGCTGAGCGACCACTGTAGATCCCCACTTGCTCCCTCCCTTTGGCCTGAGACGTCAGGGCAGTACAGGGGCACTGAAGGAACATGTCACGACTCCTCATTTCCAGAATCATCATCATCATAACAGTCGGCATCTTCTTCCTCTTCATCTTCATCATCAATGTCGTCGTCATACAAGTCGTCATAAAGCAAATCTGAGCTGTTGTCATTGGAAGGCACTTTAGTTTTGATGCAGTATTCTGCCAGGGTTGTGGGGACCTTCACTCCATCCTTTTCTGCCTCAGCTTTAGTGGCTGAGACCTGTTTCCTGCACAGAGGACAACACAGGAACGGTTTATAGAGGTCTGTCTGTTTTGAGGGGTCTCACACTAACCCACATGGCTCTACCTTCGTTTCCTTAGTGCTGGGATTATTAGGAAAGCCATCACACTTGGGTTAAGGCACTGTTTTGAAGATTCCCTGTGACTCACAGTTCACACTCCATACAGAACAGATATCCCGCATCACACCACAGCTCTCATCACGTACCTTCCTGTCATGGAGGGGCTTTGCCCTAATACTTCAGCCTTGTTTGAGGCAAGCTCTCTCTTGTTCACTGCTGCAGAAATCAGGTTAACTAGCCAGCCCCAAAGCATTGAAAGTTCTGTCTTTTGCCTCCCATCTCTTGCTAAGGGCTGAGGGATTACAGAGATTTTACATGTGGGGTCTCTTTTAAGTGTGGGTTCAGGTTTTCAGGGGTGCTGGGAAGCACACACTGTGTAGCTGAGCTATGGGCCCAGCATCTTTTTAGTGCCTGTCATCTGCTAGGTTCCCCCAGAGCACCAAATGTCATTGTTTTTGAGGTGGTAGGGGCAGAATGCCAGACAGGAGCTTGCAGCAGAGCCACACCCTGCCTGCAATCCTACTCACACCTACTATTGCCTGGCTCCCATCACAATGTGCCCTGCCTTCCTCGGGCTTTTCCATTATCCTGTGCCAGCTTGGCAGGTAACAGCTCTGCAACAAAATGTCACCTGTCTAAGTGTAAAACTTTCTTGCCAAAGTACAAAACCCAAAGCCATTGAGATTGGAGAAACGGAAAACATAAGACCACCACTTTCCTGAAGCTTCAGTTTGTTGAAAGGCCTTAGACACTGATGTTCTTGTAGTTTCTATAGGTCTCTACAGTCTACACTAATTATATCTTAACTCCTTCATCTGATTCATTCACCTCAGCGGCTGACCACTAAAACCAAGCAGGGCACAGGGATGTACGCTGTAATCCTAGGACTCGGGAGCCAGAGGCTGGATCTCTGTGTTCAAGGCTAGCCTGTTTTAAACTGCACCCCCCCACACACCCCCAACACACACAAGACAAACAACCAAAACAAACCCAGAAGGTCTGCCATCCTGTCCATTGAGTTTTCTTTATTTTTTTATTGTGTTTTGTTTCTGTTTTGGGTTCTCTTTCAATAGCTAAACTCATTAGGTTACTCCATAAATATAATTGAGAAACTGTTTTAAAGTAAACAGATTATTGAAGTCTGACTTTAATCCCTTAATTCCAGAATGTACATGGTCTGCCTTACCTAATGATCTCAGCATATTCCTTGTCTTTTCCTTTGCTGTCCCTCCATTTCCTGAACATGACTGAAGCATCCACATTGGCTGGAGAAAAGGTGTTGGGCTCATTAAGCAGTGAGATTACACTTAAGAGGATAGTCCTGAGAAGGAGAGAAGAATCCACTGTTAAAGTCAATCCATAATATCCAACTGTACAGGCTTTAAGAAATTAGTTAGTTTTCTATGTTTTTCTCCCTTAAAATATTTCTGATACAAATATGAATACAAATATGACATTATGAAAAATGGATTATGCAATTTTGGTTTTAGGGGCCAGTGAGAAGACCCAACAGATAAAGGTGCTTGCCACCAAACCTGATGACCTGAGTTTAATCATGGAGATGAAAAGGACAGAGGAGGAAAACTCCCCACAAAGTGCTTTATACTTCCACTGACAGGACACGGCACATAAATATACACATAGTAAATGTCTTTTTTTAAAAAAAGATTGATTGATTGATTGATTGATTGATTGATGTGAGTGCACTATTGCTCTCTTCAGATATACCAGAAGATGGCTGTGAGCCACCATGTAGTGGCTAGGAACTGAAAAGACCTCAGGTAGAGCAGTCAGTGCTCTTAACCTCTAAGCCATCTCTCCAGCCCCGTAAATGCCTTTTTTTTTTTTTTTTTAATATTTTTTTAGAACCAGAAGCTACTTCAGCCGCCAGAACTCCAGCCCAGCCACCCATGCGTGAGCACTCTCTGTGTCACCACACTGACTCCCCAGTCCCTCTCCTCTCCTTTTCACTGTGTCTTAGGCCAAGTCAGGCTAAGCCTCTGTGCTGGAACAGAAGCTCGGGAACTCCAGCCCTCAACTCTGGCAGAGACACACACACACACACACACACACACACACGCAGCTCAACAAAGGCCACAAATAACAGAAACCAAGAAACAAAATACCCATTCAACAAAGACAAACTCAGAGATCAAATGGTGCTGCTCTAACTGGATGTCTACATGTACAAGAATGTGAATAGACCCATATCTATCACATAGTACAAAACTCAAGTCTAAGTGGATCAAAGACCCAAAATAAAGTCAGATACACATTGGCTGAGGAGACAACATCCTGAACAGAACATCAATAGAGCAGGCACAAGACCCAGCTATACCACTCTTGGGGATCCATCCTACCACAAGGACACTTGCTCAACTGTGTTCATAGCAGGTTTATTCATAATAGTCAGAAACTGGAAAAACCTAGATGTCCGTGAGCTGAGGGATAAAGAACATGTGATGCATTTATACAATGGAGTACTACTCAGCTACTAAGAAAATGACATCAGGAAATTTGCAGGCAAATGAATGGGAGTAGAAAAGATAACCTTTTCTACCTGAGTGAGGTAACCCAGACCCAGAAAGACAAACATGGAATGTACTCATTTGTAAGTGGCTATGAGCTGCAGGGTAAAGGGAAACACACTACAATTCACAGACCCAGAGAGGCTAGCTAGGTAACAAGCTGGGCTCTGGAGGGCATGAATGCATCTCCCTGGGAGGGAAAAACAGAACAAAATTTTCAGGTGAGGAAGGAAATAGAAAGATCAGGGTGGGGGGAGGGGTGCATAGGAGAGAGTACAAGGAGGGATTGCTGGAGTGCTGTGGAAACTCCCTGAAACCTATGAGAGTGACCCCATGGAGGATTCCTAGTAATGGAGGATATGGAGCCTGAACTGACCATCTTCTGTAACCAAGGCTTCTAGTGGTGGGCCAGGGACATCAACCCAGCCACAAAACCTTCAACCTACAATTTGTTCTTTCTGCAGATGTGCTGAGGTAAAGGTGGCACAAAACTTGTAGGAGTGGCCAACCAATGACTGGTCTTCTTTGAGGTCCAGCCCACGAGAGGAAGCCCATGGCTGACCCTGTCTGGACAGCACAGAGACCTAGGCTAGGAGAACAAAAAGCAGTTCCTAGTGACATCTTTATAGACTCGGAGCTTGGTGCCTCGCCAAACTGTCAACCAAGAAGCTTCTTGGCAGCTGATGGAAGTGATGCACAGACCCACAGCCAAATGTTAAGTGGAGAGAGCCCAAGTTGGAGGTCTCCACCGGGTTCCTCCCCTCGGGAACCCCATGGAAGTGAGGGAGAAGAAACTATGGGAGCCAGAGGGGTCAAGGAGTCCAGGAGAACATGACCCATAGAATCAACACTCTATAGGTCTACATAGTAAGTTCTAGGATAGCCAGAGCTAGGAAGACCCTGGTCTTACTGTGTAGTGCTGGCTACACATGTATTATGTAGACCAAGATGGCCTCAAACTCACCAAGATCCAGCTGCCTCTGCCTCCAGAGCACTGTCCAACTAAGCAGGGCTTACAGAGGCTCAAAGACTGACGTAACAATCACAGAGCCTGCATGTGTCTGGGCTAGGTTCTCTGTATAGGTTATGGCTGTGTAGCTCGGTACTCCTGGGTCTTCTGACAGTGGGAGTCAGCTAACCCTGAACCTTATGCCTGCTCTTGGGACCATGTTCCTCATACTGGCTTGGTATGAGAGTTTGCCTAGTCTTCATGTACCGGTTATCCATGTTCAGCTAATGTCCTTGGGAGGCCTGGTCTTTTCTTAAGAGAGACAGAGAGGGGGTGTAGGTGTGTGTGTGTGTGTGTGTGTGTGTGTGTGTGTGTGTGTGTGTGAATAAATTATAAAAAGAAATTCTTAAATATGTTTTGGGGCTAGAGAGATGACTCAGTGTGTATTAATGGCATGGAGTGTTCTTCTAGAGGACTGAGTTTGGTATGTATTCCCCACCACCCACACCTCCCATCAGGCTGCTCACAACAGCCGCTAACTCTAGCCCTCAGGATCTAAAGCCTCTGGCCTCTTTGTTCATGTGTGCACACCCACAGACAGATACACAAATGCTGAATTAAAATCAAATACATTTGTTTTAAAAACTGCTTTTTAGCAATCAGCTGGCTAAGCCACAAAGCAGGCACGAAGGGTGGCACAGGTGTCCAATCTCAGCACAATGCAGTGTCTAAGCTAGGGCAAAGGCCAGTCTCACACAGAGACACCAAGGAAAGTACAAGGGAAAAAGAGAGCAAGAAAGGCCAGCTTGGTCTACACAGCAAGTTCCAAGTCAGCTAAGATCACATAGTAAGATTTTGTCTGTAAATAAATAAATATATAACTACATAAACAAATGAGTGGATTAAACAAACAAATAAATAGAAAACAGCCTGGCCTTTTTTGTCCCACTCTTCCCCCCTCCCAATTTACATATATGCACACCCAAATAGCCTTTGGAAAGCAGAAAGAGCTCTTTCTTTTTTTCCCCCCACCCTTTCTCTTCTCCCTACTGCTCTGTTCCCCAGTTCACTCTGGCTCATAGGTTTCGTTTGTTTGTTTGTTTCTCATTACAGATGGTTGTGAGCCACCATGTAGTTGCTGGGATTTGAACTCAGGACCTCTGGAAGAGCAGTCAGTGCTCTTAACCGCAGAACCATCTCACCAGCCAGAGCTTGTTCTTAAAAACCTGACTTAACACAGGAACTTGTAGCTGGGATTTGTAGGTTTAGTATAACCTGGTTCTTTTGCCAGCAGTAAACTCCACACAGTGCTGCTATCACTGACATTAGCTTATATTCTACCCTGACTCTGCTAATTAGAAGGCATTCTTTGAAAAGGCCGACGATAATAGCAAAGACAGCCCAGTTAAACTGTCCTCATTATATGTCTCAACATGAAGAAGATATTTAAAGAGGACACAAGAGAAAGAATCCAGTTCTAACTGGTAGAACAGGGCAACACATGGCAAAATATAGTAGTTTAAATGGCTGACATATTACAGTTTCTCTTAATGCTGCTAAAGCAACGTTGTCATTTTAACAGTTCCCGCTGAGCAGTGCTGCAACTGTTGTTGATGTATTCCTATGATAAAACACAAAAACAAGGATTCCCTGGTTCAGTGCACAAAAGTACAGAGTTTAAAAACTAAGACTGAGCCGGGCGTGGTGGCGCACGTCTTTAATCCCAGCACTTGGGAGGCAGAGGCAGGCAGATTTCTGAGTTCGAGGCCAGCCTGGTCTACAAAGTGAGTTCCAGGATAGCCAGGGCTATACAGAGAAACCCTGTCTCAAAAAACAAACAAACAAAAAAAATCAAACAAAAACTAAGACTGAAAGGCCAGCCTGGTCTACATAGTAAGTTCTAGGATAGCCAGAGCTACGTAGAAAGGCCAGCCTGGTCTACATAGTAAGTTCTAGGATAGCCAGAGCTACGTAGAAAAACCCCGGTCTTACTGTGTAGTGCTGGCTACACACGTATTATGTAGACCAAGATGGTCTCAAACTCACCAAACTCCAGCTGCCTCTGCCTCCAGAGCACTGGGGTTAAAGGTGTGTGCCACCACACTGTCCAAAAAGTATATTTGTTACTTCATCAAAACTATAACTAGTAGGGTGTACCTAAGTTCCTCAAAACCACCCAGGTGGGGTTGGCAAGTTTGGTGAGCAAAAAAAGAGTTTGCATCCTGATGAACAAAACTGGGATCTTGGAATCCACATGATGGAAAAAGAGAACTGATTTCCATACTTCTCACACTCACACTCTCACACACACACACACACACACACACACACACACACACACACACACACACAGAGAGAGAGAGAGAGAGAGAGAGAGAGAGAGAGAGAAAGAATGAATAGAAATTAAACAATTTACACAAAAGCTAAGGGATCTAACGAGGAGTAGATTGTAACATAAGAAGAAGAAGCAGATAGAGAAGTCTGAGTACCAACTACCACTGCTCAGGGAGCCCACCTTCCAAGTGATGCAAGCCATGTGTCAGGCAGCCAAGACCACCCACACGCCACAATCAGGTCCCATGCATGTGTCCACTGTCCACACTAGTACATATTCTCCCTATGCCCATGTCCCCATACCCTGCTATAAACCCAAGCCATCACAGCCTGCTCTCTCTCTTATTCCCACGCATGACCCAACCCTCTAATACCTCGTTTGTATGAGGTCTGCTGTGTGGTGTGAATTTTGCAGCATTCCTTAGCCCGCTGACCACCAGGATACACCTTCATCTCAAAACCCTTCCAACACACCCTCATGCTCTAGCCAGAGAGAAAGCTATCAAAGGAAAGATTCTGTCCACAGGCGCAAACAGAATGAGACACAGCACACACACCCAAAAGAAGATTCAAGGAGCAGGTGGCTGGACTCCCTGTTTTTTTGGGAGGTTGAGGTAAGAGGTTTACTTGAGCCCAAGAATTTGAGGCTGGTCTCAAAAAACAGCCAGGTTGGGAGCTGGTGAGATGGCTCAGCGGTTAAGAGCACCCGACTGCTCTTCTGAAGGTGATGAGTTCAAATCCCAGCAACCACATGGTGGCTTACAACCACCTGTAATGAGATCTGACGCCCTCCTCTGGTACGTCTGAAGTCAGCTACAGCATACTCATGAATAATAAAAAAAAAAAAAGTTGCTTTAAAAAAAAACAAAAAGCAAACAAACAGCCAGGTTAGTGGTGGCACTTACTTTTAATCTCAGCACGGAGGAGCAAAAGGCAGGTGGGAGATCTTGGTGAGTTTGAAGCCAACCTGGTCCATAAATTGAGTTCCAGGATAGCCACAGGGCTACAGAGAAACCTTGTCTCAAAAAAGTGAACCAACTAACTAAGCCGAGAGTAAATGAAGCAAAGTGCAGGCAGCAGAGAGAGAGTCCCTTCACGTCTCACCTTACCTAACGTTCTGAGTAGGGTTCCACCTCTCAGAGGGCAGCTCTCCACTCTGCGGGTCATCTACAGGCGGATGAAGAATTGAAATGCATACATCTCCATTCTACAAGACAATAACACAATATTCAGTAAATATGGAAGCAATTGATACGAGCAATGTGTGACCCCACACAGCTCAATCCCAATACTCAGGCTGAGGCAAAAGTCATCTCAAGTATGAGGCCGAGATGGGCTACACAGTCACACCCGGTCTCAAAACAAATATAAGTACAGACACACACACACACACACACACACACACACAGACACACACGCACACGCACACGCACACGCACACAGCCAGGAATGACGATATGTGCCTTTAACTGCAGCACTTGGTAGATATATGTGAGTTTGAGGCTAACCTGGGCTATACAGCAAATCCCAAACGAGCTAGGGCTACACAGTAAGAACCTGACTTTAATAAAACAGAAACAAAAATCAAAAATGTTAACACATCATTTTTTGTTTAAAAAATTTTAAGCCAGCGTGGTGGCGCACACTTTTAATCCCAGCACTCGGGAGGCAGAGGCAGAGGCAGGCGAGGCGGATTTCTGAGTTTCGAGGCCAGCCTGGTTTACAGAGTGAGTTCCAGGATAGCCAGGACTACACAGAGAAACCCTGTCTCAAAAGAGAAAAGGTTCTCGGGTTGGAGAGATGGCTCAGCAGTTACGAGCGCTAACTGCCCCTTCAGAGGTGTGAGTTCAAATCCCAGCTACCACATGGTGGCTCACTACCATC
This sequence comes from Mus minutoides, assembly GCA_902729485.2. Classification (NCBI taxonomy): domain Eukaryota; kingdom Metazoa; phylum Chordata; class Mammalia; order Rodentia; family Muridae; genus Mus; species Mus minutoides. The sequence goes on along the minus strand of LR749743.1, from coordinate 241,899 downwards.
CGTAATGAGATCTGACGCCCTCTTCTGGGGTGTCTAAAGACAGCTACAGTGTACTTACATATAATAAATAAATAAATCTTTAAAAAAAAAATTCTCCACCTTTAATCGCAGCACTTGGGAGGCAGAGGCATGTGGATTTCTGAGTTCAAGGGCCTGGTCTACAGAATCAGTTCTAGGACAGCCAGAGCTATACAGAGAAACTCTGTCTTGAAAAAAAAATTTTTTTTTCTCCATGTTCAAATTCTAAGTTAAAGAAGAATTAAACATTAAAACCTTTTATTTGGACCAGGTATGGTGGCACACATCAGCACTTGAGGAGATGAGAGGCAGGAGGCCACTCTAAGTCTGAAACAGCCTCATCTATATACATAATGAGTTCCAGGCCACCTAGGGCTATTCATCAAACAAAACAAGACAGATGGGCTGCTCTCTGAGATGTATGTCCTGTCTGTAGCACCATCTTTCTCAAACAGAAAAAAACAAACAAGCATGAGAACTCCTAAATATATGGTTACAAACTAATTGGTGTGGTCATTATAATTTGCATAATGCATAAACATTATAAGATCTAATCTAACAAGTACATTTAGATTATTTCAAACACATAGGTCACAGGTAAGTATATAAATATACATATACACTATAGAAAATAATCGGTTAAGTAAAATAGAGTCATTTGTTTCTTTTTTGCCCCTACCTTTTTTTTTTTTTTGGTTTTTTTTCGAGACAGAGTTTCTCTGTATAGCCCTGGCTGTCCTGGAACTCACTTTGTAGACCAGGCTGGCCTTGAACTCAGAAATCCGCCTGCCTCTGCTTCCCCCTACCTTCTTTTTTCCTGGTTTGTTTTTTTTTCTTCAAGACAGGTTTTTCTGTGTAGCCCAGGCTGACCTGAAACTCTAGACCAGGCTGAAATTGCAACAGAGATCCACCTGCCTCTGCCTCCTGAATGCTGCGATTATAAGTGTGCCTCACCACTGCCCAGCAGTTATTTGTTTTTTAAATATCAAGGATGATAGATAAGAGTTATTATTATTATTTTTTTTTTGGTTTTTGAGACAGGGTTTCTCTGTATAGAACATGGCTGTCCTGAAACTCACTTTGTAGACCAGGCTGGCCTCGAACTCAGAAATCCGCCTGCCTCTGCCTCCCGAGTGCTGGGATTAAAGGCGTGCGCCACCACGCCCGGCCAAGAGTTAAAAATTTTGAACTGATATATATATACACATTTATATACATATATGTATGTTTGCATATGTGTGTATATATATATGTACATATGAAGTATAAAATTTATATATATCAAATTTAAAACATATACAGATGGTCAGGCCATGGTGGCAGCATAAGCTTTTTATCCCAGCACTTGGGAAGCAGTGGTGTGGGGCCCACACAGCGGCAGGTGGTATCTCTGAGTCTGAGGCCAGCCTGGTCTACTGAGGGAGTTTCAGGACACCCAGGGCTACACAGAGAAACTGTGTCTGGAAAAATTAAACAAAACACTTGTTTGTACATGTGTGTGAATATATGCGTGAGCCTGTGTGAGGGAGTTGGTGGTCACCATCATGTCATTTCTTCAACTGCTCTCTATTTTGTGAGCACTGAGAGTCAACTATACTGCTTAGCTAAAAATCAGCAGGGAACCTCCTGCCTCTGCCTACACAGCACTGGAATTACAGATGTGTAATGCACTGTCATACTTGGCTCTTTACAGGAGTCCTGGGGATGGGAGCGCAAGTCCTCCTGTTTGCACAATGATCACTTTACTGAGGCATCTCCCCAGTGCAAAGAATCTTAAAATTTTGTTGTTTTGAATTTCTTTTTTTTTTTAAGATTTATTTATTTAGTATATGTAAGTACACTGTAGCTGTCTTCAGACACCCCAGAAGAGGGCATCAGATCTCATTAATGATGGTTGTGAGCCATCATGTGATTACTAGGATTTGAACTCACGACCTTCTGAAAAGCAGTCGGTGCTCTTAACCACTGAGCCATCTCTCCAGCCCTATTTTTAATTTTTTTTTTTAAGATTTATTTTATTTATTATAATGTAAGTACACTATAGCTGTCTTCAGACACTCCAGAAGAGGGCGCCAGATCTCGTTACGGATGGTTGTGATCCACCATGTGGATGCTGGGATTTGAACTCATCACCTTTGGAAGAGCAGTCGGGTGCTCTTACCTGCTGAGCCATCTCACCAGCCCCTTTAATTTCTTAAATTATATGTATGTACCGGGAGGAGCAACTCCAATGTATGAGAATAAAATAAAAAAAGTTTTTTTTAAAAATTGTGCATGTCGGGCTGGTGAGATGGCTCAGCGGGTAAGAGCACCCGACTGCTCTTCCGAAGGTGATAAGTTCAAATCCCAGCATCCACATGGTGGCTCACAACCATCCAATCTGGCGCCCTCTTCTGGAGTGTCTGAAGACAGCTACAGTGTACTTACATTTAATAAATAAAATAAATCTTTAAAAAAAAAAAAAAAAAAAAAAAAAATTGTGCATGTCGGGCTGGAGAGATGGCTCAGTGGTTAAGAGCACTGACTGCTCTTTCAGAGGTCCTGAGTTCAACTCCCAGCAACCACATGGTGGCTCACAACGTTCTGTAATGGGATCCAATGTCCTCTTCTGGTGTGTCTGAAGACAATGACAGTGTGCTCAAATACATAAAGTAGGTAAGTGAATGTTTTTTTTAAATTTTTTAAAAATGTTCATGTCTATAAATCCTAGCCAGTGTTAGGTAGCAGCAGCTGTGATAAAACACCATGGCCAAAGGCAACTTGGAAAGAGCTGATTTAGTTACACCTCCTTATGACTGCTCGTCACTGGAGGAAGTCAGGACAGGAACCCAAAGGAGGCAGCAGCTGGTACAGAGGCCATGGAGGGAGGGGTGCTATTTAACTGGTTTGTTCCTCATGGCTTGCTCAGCCTGCTTTCTTTTTCTTTCTTTTTTTTTTTTCCCCTCTTGTTCCGGTCAACCCCACTCGCTCAGGTAAGCCCCACTCACTCCCGGCCGCCCCCCTCGTTCCAGCCATCCCCGTTCGGCCCCACTCGCTCAGGCTCCGCTCGCTCCGGACAGCCTTGCTCGCTCCGATTGGTCTCTCCGGTCCAAGGATTCATTTCTTATTATTCTTCATAAGTACACTGTAGCTGACTTCAGACGCACCAGAGGAGGGCGTCAGATCTTGTTATGGGTGGTTGTAAGCCACCATGTAGTTGCTGGGATTTGAACTCATCACCTTCAGAAGAGCAGTCAGGTGCTCTAACACGCTGAGCCATCTCACCAGCCCCTCAGCCTGCTTTCTTATAGAACCCAGGAGTACCAGTCAAGGGCACCTCACACACCATGGACCCGTCTGGCCGACACTGACCTGACTCCCTCCCCCCCTGCCCCCCAGCTCTGGCAGAGCTGAGCTAAGCTGAGCCAAGACAGCAGCAGAGGGCTGGCTACTGAGTGAAGTGCAGGGGAGCGTCCTCTTCCCAGGCAGAGTGATACAGCTCTTGTATGACAGATGCTCTCAGACTATGGAGGAATTCTCACACATCTTTATTCCTTCTGGATAGGATCTTATATACAGTTTGGGGGTGAGTTGGAGTCTGACAGCAGATGATTCCTAGTGTGTTGGTCTGAGATGTTAAGGATGTCTCATCTACATGTGGAGAGCTTTGGGGCACTACCCTACATGACTGATGGCCACAATTCTCTCTATGAGGGGCTGTGGCTGCGTGACAGGGGCCTGGTGCTGGGAGTGGGCAAAGCTCCTACCGTCCCTTCTGGGTCCCTAGGGCTTTAAGCCCAGCTCAACTTTACCAGACTTCCTCTCAACACTCCACAACCCCCCCCCCAATGCCCAACAATCAAGTCTTTAAAAAATAAAATAATACAAAGATATGGTTTTGACCAAGTTCAGTTCCTAGCACCTACGTCATGCAGCTTACAGCACTTGTGCCTCCCAGTGGATCTGATACCACTGTCTTCTGTAGACCCTCACACACATGTTCATACACAGACACACACACAGTTTAAAAATTTTACATTTCATTTATTTTTATTTGTTCTGCCTTCATGAACATCTGTCTACTATAAGTGTGCAGTGCCCACAAAGGCTATAAAAGGGTATAGAAGTTACATACAGCTGGCTGTGAGGTTCTGTGTGGGTACTGGAAATTGAATCCAGGTCATCTGGAAGAGCAGTAGGTGTTCTTAACTGCTGAAGGTCTCTCCAACTCCAAAAATTATAAACAAATAAACAAGCAAGCAAGCAAATAACCAGACCACCTTCTGTACTTGGTCAAAAGCCTGAGGCTGAGGTAGTTCTAAATTCTCCTAAGGAAGCTACTGTGTTGCTTTATTAAGGGGACATGCTGCCTGTCAAGCCACCTCCCAGGTAACTATAGTTATGCCCAGACTGGTGCTGTGGGCAGCTTGGATCAGCACGCTCCTGTGGCAGTGGACAATGGTTAACTTGCAAAGGCTCATACAAGTCAAAGTGCAGGAGACAAGTAACAAGTGACACCTCAGTCACAGACAGGGCACCTAGAGCACCCTCCTCAGTCACAGACAGGGCACCTAGAGCACCCTCCTCAGTCACAGACAGGGCACCTAGAGCACCCTCCTCAAGTGCACATCCCAGAAGGGTCAGAAAGGCTGTAAGCAATCTCTAGGAGATTGGTACGCTGACTTCTTTCTATACATGGTGTGGCAGGTACACTCTTGAACCACAGCAGCTATGAATACTTCAGAAGTCCTACAGGAAATCACCTGTCACTCAAAGAGCAGAAGCTCAGTGGGCCCTACCCTTCCTTGAAGTTTTATAATTAATGGTTGCTAGGGAGGAAAAGACAGTTTCTCTAATGCTCAAGTGCTGACACCAGCCGGGCGTGGTGGCGCGCACCTTTAATCCCAGCACTTGCGAGGCAGAGAAAGGAGGATTTCTGAGTTTGTCTACAAAGTGAGTTCCAGGACAGCCAGGGCTATACAGAGAAACCCTGTCTCAAAAACCAAGATTTAAAAAAAATAAAATAAAGTGCTGACACCACTAGTAAGGTGCCCAGGCACTTGTAAGTAACCAACAACAAAAAAGCTGCAGCAGCAGCAGCAGACAGGGTAGAACCAGGACGAGCTGGGACGAGAGAAGGACGAGAGAACAACAGTAGGGTGAACAAGGGGGAGTAGGAAGGAAGTGCGATAGAATTACGTCCATGTATGAAATGTAGGAAGCCCACTGTGTACAGTTAACAAATACTCTTTTATTGTTTTGTTTTGTTTTGTTTTGTTTTTAGTCAGGGTCTCTGTCCTCAAACTCACAAATCAACTCTTTGGTTGGTTCATTGTTTTTTTTTTCCTGAGACAGGATTTCCTTGTGTAACAGAGCCCAGGCTGTCCTGGACTCACTTTGTTAGACTAGGCCAGTCTCAAACTCACAGAGATCCACCTGCCTCTGCCTCTGCCTCCCTAGTGCTAGAATTAAAGGTGTGCATCTCCATCTCCAGCCACAAAACTGCTTTTGTAGAAGGCAAGATCATATCCTTTTTAATAAATTTAGATGAATTTCACTTACTAAATGAAACTTTGGTCTTGTCATGCAGCCTTGGTTAGCCTGGAGTTCTATTTGCACTAGGCTGGACTTGAACTCACTGAGATCCACCCATCTCTCTGCCTGCTGAGTACTGGCATTAAAGGCCTAGGTAACCATGGACACGGTGGCACACGTGTAATCTCAGCACTTGAAAGGCAGAAGCAGGCGAATGGCTCTACGTTCATGCTAGCCTAGTTTACACAGTGAGAGACACATCTGTCTGTTATGACTACAATAAACTCAAGCAGGCAAACAGAATGTCAGCAAAGGGGGAAGATGCTGGACTAGAAGGATAGCTCAGTATTAATATGCCCAACACCACAGAAAAGCACATGCCAGTGGTTCCCGCACACTCACAGTACTACGCAGTCAACACGTCTACCACACCAGTTTGCTTAGTGGTTTCCCACTCCTTTGCCTTCCCAGGCTCCCATCGCTCCTATCTTGCTTTTCTGTTGAATATCTGGACCTTTAGTAAAATGTAATCATACAATATGCAACCCTTCCTCTGACTTCTCTCACTTAAGTGTATGTTTCAGAGTTGTCTCTACTCTGCAGCTGGTGCTTGAAAATTACCCATTGCACGGATGTGGTGTGACCAGTAGGTCCTGTTGGGGGACCTATGCAAGTCAACACATCAACAACTGGTGTGAGCAGTGCTGTGCTCCACACTGAGTATTTATTTCTCTCCCTTAGAGCAGCACTTAGCTTTCCTATGAGCAGATGCTGCTCGGTGAGTTACCAGCGTATGTAGCATTTCCATCCTTCCCCGCCTTCCAGGTCTTGTTCTCTGTTATGCAGACTCAGCTCTCCTACGTTGGGTGTGAAGTCTCACTGTGGGTTTGATGCATATATCAGTTCATTAACTGTCAGGCTCTCCTTTCCAACAGGTTGTTGTCCAGTCTGGCCTCAAACTCCGAGGCTTTGGTAATCCTCCTCCCTCAGCCTGAGTATACATTTGCGGGCTAACTTTGGCTATTTTTCAGTTAGGTTAATCTTCTTATTACTGAGTTTTTTTTTTTTTTTTTTTTTTTTTTTTTTTTTTTTTTTTTTTTTTTTTGGTTTTTCGAGACAGGGTTTCTCTGTACAGCCCTGGCTGTCCTGGAACTCACTTTGTAGACCAGGCTGGCCTCGAACTCAGAAATCCGCCTGCCTCTGCCTCCCGAGTGCTGGGATTAAAGGCGTGCGCCACCACGGCCGGCTTTATTACTGAGTGTTTTAAAAACTCCCTAAAGGGCTTCACAGACTTTCCTGCTAGCCTCAAACGCAGGAATCCTCTTGCCTCTCTCTGCCTCTAGAGTTTATTTCTGAGCATTTTTTGATTTTTTTTTTTGTTTTTTTGTTTTTTTTTTTTGTTTTTTTCGAGACAGGGTTTCTCTGTATAACCCTGGCTGTCCTGGAACTCACTTTGTAGACCAGGCTGGCCTTTGGTCTGGTCGAAATCTGCCTGCCTCTGCCTCCCAAGTGCTGGGATTAAAGGCGTGCGCCACCACTGCCTGGCTAGGAAATGCAACTGTTAATGAGACTGTTACTTCTCACTTGTGCTAACTTTAATGTCAGCCTGGCACAGGCGAGGCCACACTGCTCTGTGGACAAGGTTTTCGAGCATCACCTTGACTACTGATGGATGTGGGCGGTATCACCCCTGGGCAGGTGGTCCTTAGTTGTATAAGAAAGCAGGCTGAGCAAGCTGTGGGATACAAGCCAGAAAGCAGACTTTCTCCATGGCCTCTGCATGACCAGTTCCTGCCTTGGCTTCCCTCTATGGACACAGGATAATGAAAACAGCATTAAGGTTCTATAGTGAGCTCTTTCAACATCCAGTCTTAAAACAAAGTAGAGGTGGTACCTCAGCAATTTAGCACTGGCTGCTCTTCCAGGGAACCCTGGGTCAATTACCAGTACCCACATGGCAGCTTAAAGGATCCGACACCTTTCTTCTGGCCTCCACAGGCATTGCACACAGCCACCCACTCAGGCAAACATACATAAACATAGAAAGATAAAAAGACCAAGATCCAGCCGGGCGTGGTGACGCACGCTGTTAATCCCAGCACTTGAGAGGCAGAGGCAGGCGGATTTCTGAGTTCGAGGCCAGCCTGGTCTACAGAGTGAGTTCCAGGACAGCCAGGGCTATACAGAGAAACCGTCTCCAAAAAAAAAAAAAATTATCTAAATGGTTTTTAATGTGGCTAAAACATTTGGACAATGAAAACAAAGCTTATATAAATATTACACTAAATCTTAAAAATTTTTTAAATTTTGTATTTAAAATTTCTATGAGTTTAATAACAATGAGATAGTAATAATTTCTCTAGTTTAAAAGGTCATAAGACTGCAACAGTATAATATGTGTAATAAGTCCTAATGTATTATCTTTAGCTTTGTCAGTTGATTCCTAATTAGGACAAATCATTGAAATTAATATTTAGAGAAATTAGAAGTTCTATAAGATAATAGATAATTCTACTACATACAGAATTATGTACAGAACTCAATTTTAGTAAAACCAATATAATGATCATAAACAATCAAGAGAAATGAAGCAGAAATGTGATCTGTCTGTCTCACGCTCTCAGTTCTGCTGCTGTTGAGCTCACTACATAACAATGATCTTATTACCACCACCACCACAGCCAAGGCTGGGCACAGGGATAGGCCCCATGCTGCAGCAAGAGAATGTTCGAGCCGGGCGGTGGTGGCGCACACCTTTAATCCCAGCACTTGGGAGGCAGAGGCAGAGGCAGGTGGATTTCTGAGTTCGAGGCCAGCCTGGTCTACAAAGTGAGTTCCAGGACAGCCAGGGCTACACAGAGAAACCCTGTCTCGAAAAATCAAAAAAAAAAGAGAGAATGTTCAAGTCCAACACTGGCAATGTAAGCAGATGGACAGAGGGAAGGAAGCAGTGAGAAAAGCAGAGGAAACAGAACAGTAACACAAATTACAAATTATATATTACCACTATCAAGACAGCAAATGCCTGGTTTGTTTTGTCCATGCTGGCCTTTAGTTCCTGGGCTCAGCCTCTCATGATACCAGGCTCTCCCATAAACTATAAACTGAGGTTGCAGGGTAGGGTGAGGTTGGTAGTGAACAGTAATGAGTCATCCTATCTATAAGATTTGTAATCATCTGTATGAACACAATAGTGTTTATAAATTCAATAGGACTCCAACTGTATAATTTTGAGCACAATAAAACATATAACCAGAAAACTACTTAATAATAAGAAAAGAAAAGACAGGGTCTTACTGTCTAGCCCTACCTGGCCAAAAACTCTCTATGCAGATCATGCTTACTTCAAACTCACAGAGATCCACCTGCTTCTGCCTTCTAAGCGCTAGGATTATAGTGCACACCATCATAGCCTGTTACAGCTCTACTTCTTTTGTACAGAACAGTACAAAAGGAATCTTCTTTTTCTTCAAAAGATTTATTTATTTTACATGAGTGCACTGTCTGCATGTACACCTGCACACCAGAAGAGGGCATCAGATCTCATTACAGATGGTTGTGAGCCACCATGTGGTTGCTGGGAATTGAACTCAGAACCTCTGGAAGAGCACATGGGGCTCTTAACCACTGACTGAGTCCTCTCTCCAGCCCGATGCAGAAAGGAATCTTACTGTACAGTATAATCACTGAAAGCAGGTTCATGTTAAATTTATTTTGTATTTAAAGATGCATCTTTAATTCTGAGTATGTAGGAATCAGTTATATACATGAGAATGTAGGTGCCTGCAGACACTACGGTGTCAGATCCCTGGAGCTGGTGTTACAGTTCTGTGCACTTGACAACAACAGGAGCGCACCCGGAACCTTCTGCAAAAGTGGTTTGCACTCTTCACTGCTGACTCTTATCTATGGTTCAAAATAAATTTATTCCTTTCTATATTTTTCCTTCATCTTTATTAATTTTACAAACATGGCATTTTTAAAATAATTAAATTCACAAATATTACAGTAAAGTTTACATCCTTTTGGGCCATCCATACAGGGTTTTTCTGTGTCCCTGACTATCCCAGAACACTATTTGGAGTCAAGACTGGCCTCCAACTGAGATTCACCTACTTCTGCTGCGATTAAAGGCATGGCCACAATGCCCCATCTGTTGTTTTTTGACATGTATGCATTTACTGAGGGAGGGGTGCCATGGTACGTGTAGAGACCAGAGGACAACTCTCGAGAGTCAGGTCCGTCCATCCATCCATCCATCCATCCATCCATCCATCCATCCATCCATCCATCCATTCATCTGTCCATCCATCCATCCATCCATCCATCCATCCATCCATCTACCCATCCATCCACCCATCCATCCACCTACCCATCCATCCATCCATCCATCCATCCATCCATCCATCCATCCATCCACAATGCACCATGTAGGCTCTAAACTCAAGCTGGCGGGTGCCTCTACTCCATGAGCATGCAGTTCCTTAGGATTAGGATTATGTTAAATAGTATAGGAGACTACCGCAGGAGGCTGCTTATGGAGAGGTAACCACACATCATTTGTCATGTTTGTTCTAGCTGGAAAAACAAAAACTGTGCATGCCCAGAACCCCACGTGAGAAGTTCCAAGGACAAGTTGAAAGACAGCCTAAAATATATTAGGAAAGCTGGTCTCAAATAAACCTAAATTAAAAAGGAAAGGCAAGGAAGACACCTCATAGGAAAGGCTAACACATTACTCCAGTATTGTCATGATTTAGCCCAAAGCTAAGTGTGTTTTACGTTTCAACCAACAGTCCTAGCAGAAATGCTGTCTTCAGGCACACAGACGTGTCCACAGAAGAACCTTGCCTTCCAGTCCACATCAAGTAGGAGAAATCCCCCCAAAAGCTGAGTCTCTGCCCACAGCAACAGGTGACCCTTGCTATGAAGTTAGAGGACAGGCACACAATACATTTATACTACTTTATTAAAGTTTTAAAATGTAATTGTTAACACATGTGCATTATAATCTTAGCAATGAGTTACAAAGGCTCCATCTTTAACTGGATTATAATTACTACATATTATAAAACTACCCTTATTTTAAATTATTAAGCCAGACACTACAAAGTAGAAGAGCAAAAATCATGAATATTTCTCTGTGATTATAGCAAAACACAATTTACTAAGATATACAATTCAATTTAGAGGTGGGCAGGGGCTGTGGTGTTCTGAGGGAAGTCCGATCCTTGTGCATGCTAAGCAAATACTCTACCACTAAGCCATGTCCTCTAGCCCAAATAACTTATTTTATGTGCTGATGATGATCAAACTCAGGTAAAACCCTAGTCTCTCTCTCTCTCTCTTTTTTTTTTTTTTAGTTTTTCGAGACAGGGTTTCTCTGTGTAGCCCTGGCTGTCCCGGAACTCACTCTGTAGATCAGGCTGGCCTCGAACTCAGAAATCCGCCTGCCTCTGCCTCCCAAGTGCTGGGATTAAAGGCATGCGCCACCACGCCCGGCTTCCTAGTCTCTTTTTAAACAACTAATCTAAAAAAGAAAACCACAGAGAAAGTTATGACAAATATCTCTTACCTCATAAATGTTGGGGTGCCACATTTTGGTCAAGAATCTGAAGGTAGGTGGTGAATATGGGTAGTCAATAGGAAATTTAATATGTGCCTGAAAGAAAAAAGAAGATATGCTAATAAATAAGTTATTCATTTGCCTAATAATTCATTCTTTTATATCTCAAACAAAGTTCCTTTCTAATAAGAATAAATCATTTATGTCAGAGTTATTATCATGTTCTTTTAGCATCTCATCAAAAATTGATGTCTATGTTAAATTCCCCAACTTAAAAGAATGAAAGGTAGGATATGGCCAATACTGAGGCTGCTGTTCCCATGCAAGCAGTGGGGTCAGACCACTGCATACAGAGGAGCACACTCTACTACCATGCGAGTCCTCATTCTTTGCTACTGTTACTGTTATGTCAAACAAAACAATACAGTTTCCTACTAAGGAATACAGAATAAATACATGTTCTCTTTTTACCGAAGTCAGGCAAGCACTACCTCCCCTCTCAGGAACAGCGAGGCTGACCTTTGGGGCAGCTTCCTTCAGTGGCCCCCACATGCACTCTTCTCTCCCCACCAAACCTCAAGTCATTCTGCCAACTCACATGCATCTATCTCCCCAAAACATAATTTTAAATGTATTTGTTATATTTGTACTGAAAGTCTGTCTGTATGTGTACCATGTGTGCCTGGTAACTGCAGAGGTCAGAAGACCGAGTGTGGCCCTGGAACTGGAGTTATGGATGGCTGTGTGCCACCTCATGGGGACTGAGAGTCAAACCTAGGTCCTCTGCAAGAGCAGCAAGTGCTTTATCCACAGAGCCAACTATGTAGCTACTCTAAACATGTTCTTTTTGGTTTTTTTTTAAGATTTATTTATTATCATATCTAAGTACACTGTAGCTGTCTGGTGTCAGATCTCATTACAGATGGTTGTCAGCCACCATGTGGTTGCTGGGATTTGAACTCAGGACCTTTGGAAGAGCAGTTGGTTCAATTCCAAGTACTCACAAAAAGAAAATTGACATGGGGGTAGTAAAGAGGCAAAAATGAACAAGATTTAACAAGGTATGTATATTAAAATGTCACAATAAGTACATTTATGTTAACAAAAAAAAAAGACTCAAAAGGAAATATTAACAAGTAGACATACAGAATTCTATATTCTGTTTTTGCCTATATCATGAACTTTTTTTATTATAAAATATTCTTATGCTGGGCCAGCCTAGGCCACTTAAGACTGTCTCAAAGCCACAAACAGCATGCCAGGGTGGGACACACCTTTAACTCCAGCATTTGGGAGATAAGTGTAGCCAACCTAGAGGTCAAGGTCACTTTCAGTGGTACAGTGAGCTTGAAGCCAGCCTGGTCCTATGTTAGACACTAGAAAAGTACTTGTTGGGCTGGCGAGATGGCTCAGCGGGTAAGAGCACTGACTACTCTTCCCAAGGTCCTGAGTTCAAACCCCAGTAACCACATGGTGGCTCACAACCACCCGTAATGAGATCTGACACCCTCCTCTGGTGCGTCAGAAGTCAGCTACAGCGTACTTATGAAGAATAATAAAAATGAATCTTTGGACCCTCTTTGGACCGGAGAGAGCAGGGTTGAGTGAGCAGGGTTGACCGGAGCAAGAGGGGAAAAAAAAAAGAAAAGAAAAGTACTTGTTTTGGCAGCACATATACTAAAACTGGAATCATACATAGATTAATATGGCCCCTACCCCCAAAAAGATACCCAGTTTATGAAGTAGTCCATATTTTTATAACAAACAAAATAACGTATTCTCTGAGTGTAGTTATTAGTGTTAACATAATATTTGATTATATACATATACAGATGAAGCCTTTTTGGGAGACAGGCTATAGCTATGTAGCCAAGGCTAGCCTCAAGCTGCAGTCCTCCTGTACTAACTAGTCCTCATGTACTAACTAGGATTATGGGTATGCACCACCACCATACACAAATTCTTTCTTTTAAAAGTGGTTTTCTTAACTTAGGACAATCAGGTTATTCCTATTCTTTTGGTATGATAATTATCTCACAATATATGTTCCTTTCAAGAATTCATATTTAAAATATTATGAAATACAAAATAAGGGCCTGGAGAGATGGCTCAGTGGTTATAAGCATTGCCTGCTTTTGCAGGATGCAGGGTGCAGTTTTCAACACTCACATGTGGCTCACACTGCCTGGAGCTGAAGCTCAGGGCATCTAACATTCTTCTCCTGACTTCCTCACTGCATGTATGACTGACTGCATGTACTCAGACATACATGCAGGTAAAACACATATATGCATAACATAAAATAGACTGAGCTGGAGAGACGGCTCAACAGTGGAGCACTAGCTGCTCTCCCAGAGGTCCTGAGTTCAATTCCCAGAAACCACATGGCGGTTCACAGCCATCTGTAAGGTTGCTCTCTTCTGCCATGCAGGTGTACATGTAGCAAAGCAAATAAACAAATAGGAAGTACTTTTTAAAAAATTAAAATATTTTTTTAAAATCCAAAATAAGGAACCTTAGGAGTTCCATTAAAAAAAAAAAAAACAAGGAAATTGTTTTGTAAAGGTCTCTGTCACCAAGGCTGCTGACCTATTTGGGATGACCCTGAAAACTGCATCACTGACTCCCATAACTGCTCTGACCTACACTCGTATACCATGGCCCATGCATACCCACACATACACACACATACAATATAAAAACCGGAGTAATTTTTCAAAATGCTTTGTTTATTGGTCTGTTTCTTTGGTTTGTTTTGATTTTTAAAACAAGGTCTCTCTCTCTCTCTAGCCCAGGCTGGCCTGGAACGCAGGTCCACCTGCATCTGGCTTTTTGTTGCTGTTGGGTTTTTTGTTTTGTTTTGAGACAAAGTTTCTCTGTGCCGGACTGTCCTGGAACTCACAGGGATTACCTCCCCTCTGCTTCCTGAGTGCTGGCACTCACCTGGCCTATATTTTTTTAAGTACTTAACAAACAGGCTTAGTGGAATATATGTAGTCCCAGTAATCAGGCAACCTGAGGAAGGACAACGTTGAGTTCAAGGCCAGCCTGGGCTGCGTAACAAGATTCAGGTTAGCCTGGGCTACAAAACCAGGGCCCAGAGAAAGGAGAGAGGTGGGGGACAAACAGTTCCATAAACTAAAATGTGAAAAGAACAGATTTTATTTGGCATAGTCCTCGAGTAGAATATACTGAGGAGCCAGAGGTAAGAGGATCAACAACTCAAGCCTATGGGACTACTGAGATGGTTCAGGGATAAGAACATTTTCTAGCCTGCCATGGCAGTGGTGCTGGCTGTGCACTCAGGAGGCAGAGGCAAACAGATCTCTGAATTTGAGACCAGCCTGGTCTATATGAGTTCTAGGACAGTTAGGGCTACATAGAGTATAACCCTATCTTGAAAACCCAAAAGAACATCTACTGCTTTTTGTGTGTGTGTGTGTGGGGGGGGGTGTGCAGCAAACTTTATTGATGGTATTCAAGAGAGTAGGGAGGGCTCCCTAGGTCCCTCCTGTTATTATGGGGGTCTGGGGTGGAAATTGTGAGGAAGATGCTCAGTGTTGGGGGCCAAGTTGGGATAGGGACTCCTCAACAACCGAGGGCCTCTCTCTTGCTCTCAGTGTCCTTGCTGGGGTGGGTGGTAAGGGTCTCTTACTCCTTGGAGGCCATGAGGTCCACCACCCTGCTGCTGTAGCCATATTCATTGTCAGGAAATGAGCTTCACAAAGTTGTCATTGAGAGCAATGCCAGCCCCAGCATCGAAGGTGGAGGAGGGGGAGTTGCCGTTTAAGTCGCAGGAGACGACCTGGTCCTCAGTGTAGCCCGAGATGCCCTTCAGTGGCCCTCAGATGCCTGCTTCACCACCTTCTTGATGTCATCATACTTGGCAGGTTTCTCCAGGCAGCACGTCAGATCCACGACGGACACATTGAGGGTAGAAACACAGAAGGCCATGCCAGTGATCTTCCCCTTCAGCTCTGGGATGACCTTGCCCACAGCCTTGGCAGCACCAGTGGATGCAGGGATGATGTTCTGGGCAGCCCTACGGCCATCACGCCACAGCTTTCCAGAGGGGCCATCCACAGTGATGGCATGGACTGTGGTCATGAGCCCTTCCACAATGCCAAAGTTGTCATGGATGACCTTGGCCAGGGGGCCTAAGCAGTTGGTGGTGCAGGATGCATTGCTGACAATCTTGAGTTGTCATATTTCTCGTGGTTCACACCCATCACAAATGGGGGTATGGGCAGAGGGGGCGGAGATGACGACCCTTTTGGCTCCACCGTTCAAGTGGGCCCTGGCCTTCTCCATGGTGGTGAAGATGCCAGTAGACTCCAAGACATAATTACCACTGGCATCACCCCATTTGATGTTAGCGGGGTCTCACTCCTGGAAGATGGTGATGGGCTTCCCGTTGATAAGCTTCCCATTCTCAGCCTTGACTGTGCTGTTGAATTTGCCATGAGTGGAGTCATACTGGAACATGTAGACCATGTAGTTTAGGTCAATAAAGGGGACATTGATGGCAACAATCTCCACTTTGCCATGTGGAGAGCAGACGGCAGCCCTATTAACCAGGCACCCAATACGGCCAAATCCTTCACCATTTTGTCTACAGGGCAAGACTGGCACTGCACAAGAAGATGCAGCTGTCCCTGGAACAGGGAGGAGCAGAGAGCCAAATCTACTGCTTTTATTGAGTTTGTTTCCCAGCACTGGCAGAAAGAGGACCCAACACCGTTAGCCTTCATGGACACCTGCACTCATGCACACATATAAACCCACAAATCTGTGTGTGTGTGTTCAGACAGGGATTTTTTTTGTGTGGTAGACTTGCTGTCCTGAAACTAGGCCTTGAACTCAGAGATCCACCAGCCTGTGCCTCCCCCAAATTAAAGGTGTGTACCACCACCACATGGCCACACATAAACAAATTTTTTAAAAAATCAAGGCCAATCTGGATAAGTTAGAGAGATCTTGTCCCAAGACAAAGAAAACAAACTTGGCAGCTAAGATCATTTACTGCTCTGCAAGAGAATTTGGTTCCTAACACCCACATCAGGGTAGCTCAGATTCACCTGTAATTCAAGTTTCAAGACACCTAAAGCCCTGTTCTAGCCTCCGTGAGCGCCTGCACACACATGATGCATATGCATACACTCAGGCACACAGGTAAAATAATGTTAAAAAAAATTTTTTTAAGGCTGGAAGCATAGCTCATTAGCACATTTGAGCTTCCTCGTTCTCTGTCTCTCTGTCTCTCTCTCTCTCTCTCTCTCTCTCTCTCTCTCACACACACATACACACACACACTTGCACTGTGCACAACACTGTATTTTTTTTCCAAAGAACTAAACTATGATGGTTAGCTTTGTCACCTCGACACATCCTAGAATCAACTAGTAAAGAATCTCAGAGAAAGACTGTCTACAATGAGTGGCCTACACAGGCGTGTCTGTGGAGTAGCTGGTATCTTCCTGGGAGAGCAGAGCCACTGTGGGTGGCAGTACAGAGGTCGGAACTGTATCCAGGAGAACCTGGATGGGCCTTAGCAAGCAAGAGAGTGAACAAGCACACACATACGCGTTCTTCTTTCTAGGCTCAACTGTGACTAAATGACTAGTTCAGGCTTTGCCTCGACTTTTCCAGTCTTAGATTGTAACTAGAATTGTGAGCTAAAGTAAAAACTCTTTTTTGCCCTAAGCTGCTTTTTTTCCCCAAAGTATTTGATTACAGGAACACAAACTAAAGAAAGACATAAGTTCATTATTTTATATGTATGGGTGCTTTATCTGTATTTATGTCTATGAATCACATGCACACAGAACCCAGAAGACCCAGAAGATGGAATCAAATCTCCTGGGAATGGAGTCACAGATGGTTGTAAGATGCCATGCAGATGCTGGGAATCGCACTCAGGTCCTCTGAAAGACAAGTCAATGCTTTTTTTTTTTTTTTTTTTAGATTTATTTATTGTATGTATGTGAGTACTGCAGCTGTCTTCAGACACACCAGAAGAGGGCATTGGATCCCATTACAGATGGTTGTGAGCCACCATGTGGTTGCTGGGAATTGAATTCAGGACTTCTGGAAGAGCAGTCAGTGCTCTAAACCACTGAGGCATTATTGTATTTACTGATTATCTTAGTCTTTAATTCCCTAATTTGCTATGGAGTCATGGCTGGCCTTGAACACTTGATCCTCTCACTCCCACATCAGAATTCTCAAACCATAGACAGATCACAAGTGTTTGCCACTACCACCAACTTGGAAGACAGCATTTTTAAAACTGAAATATTTAGCTGCACAGACATGTGTTTTCAGGCTTGTAATCTGTCTGAAGTTTGAACATTTGGTACATGTGAAACCCTGGGGTAGAGTTCTAGTGTGTGTGTGTCTCCCCACCTCTCCTCCTTCTCTCACCCTCCCTCCTTCATTTGTTAATTTGAAGAAACATACGAAATACTTTGGACATGATTTTGGAGTCTGACCCTACAGCCACATACATGTCGGGCAAGTACTCTACCACTAAACTATACTCTCAGACACCACTTAAAATTTTTTAAAAAATATTTATCTTATTTAATGTGTATAAACATTTCGTCTTGAATGGGTATGTGCACCAAATGCAAGCCTGATGCCCAGTGTGAAGCCAAAAGAGGATATAAGGTCCTCTGGAATTAGAGTTGTAAGCTTCCACGTTGTGCTGGGGAATTGAACCCAGGTCTTTTGTAAGAGTCAAGGGCTCTTCTTGTTTGTTTGTTTGGGGTTTTTTTGTTTTATTTTGTTTTTTGAGACAGGGATTCTCTGTATAGCCCTGGCTATCAACTCACTTTGTAGACCAGGCTGGACTCAAACTCAGAAATCTGCCTGCCTCTGCCTCCCAAGGGCTGGGATTAAAGGCGTGCACCACCACACCTGGCGAGCCAAGGGCTCTTAACCACTATGCCATCTTTCCAGGCCCCCAGCCTGCCAATTTTGACTGAACATCCACCCACCTTCACTCCAGTCCTCACAAAGTCAAGGCCTGGAAACAAAATCTGTCTTCGAAAGCAAGAGGTAAAGAAAGGCCTTTTGCGTCCTCAGTATTCTCCTGGACCAATCCTCCAGGATTTTGACAAAGAACCTGGCATCAACAAAACTCACATAAAAATGCTGCCAAAGTCTAAGAAGTCTTAGCCAGCTACATCTGTCCCCATTACCATTTTTATAATGAGGCAGACCACGGCCACCAGGTGGCAGCAAACTCTCTCCAAGATCAGATCAGATTTAGATTGGAAGGATTTCCTGAAACTCCAAGACAAAAATATCTCACATTTTGTGTATATTGTTTAATTCCACTTATCCCAGTCTGGTGGAACATACATACCACCAATCATATAACCACCACTCTAGAATATGATGTTCTGGACTTAATACTTGTACACTGTTATATATAAAATAAAAGTATTTATGCCAGCTTAATATGCATGCAATAGACTCACATAGGTATATTCTTGTAATCAGAGCAGTCAGAAGCCGAGTTGGGAACTCTGAGTTCAAAGCTATCCTTATTGCAGGGAGGATCTCATCTGGGAGCCGGCAGAGGGGGCTCTGGCTATGAAACAGTGATAGACTAAGCACTTGCTGCAAATACTGGGAGCACTTTCTAGCACTGAAAAACAAACAAAAACGTAGGGGGGTGGTTCTGATGCTAAGGTCCTGTTCCCCAATTGGTTCTTGATAGATCAGTAAAGATGCCAAGAGCCAATTGCTGGGCAAAAAGAAAGAGGCAGGACTTCCAGGAACCACAGGCAGGCTAAGAGACACAGGAGGAGGAAGAGAGATTTTGCAATGTTTCAGAGGGAGAAAAGGCGCCCAGCCATGTGAGATCTCGGGTGGAGTGAAAAGTTGAGGGCAGATTTAGGATGCTGAGCTGAGAGAACTGGGAAGAGCAAGCTAGCTGTGGGAGATCAGAAGCACCTAGCAATTGAGCCAATAATGCAGGCTGCAAATAAGTTTGTGAGTGTATGTGTGTTTCATCCACAGATCCAAGGGAACCTTGGTGGGGCTGGTAGAGTCCACCCAGAGCTTAAAGCCGAGCAGGAAAAGATACATGGAACAGATGGCACACAGCGTGGAAGGCAGGAACCCACCATTAGTTTAGGAATTCTAAGATGATATACCCACATGCAAACGATGTAAGTCTAGGAACAGTAAAGAACTGGTTTCTCAACAGAGCAGAGCCCAGTTATGGCTCCAGCTAGGAAAACTGGAACAAAGGAATACAGCCACAGCCAGAGAGAGCTGAAGAGGAGAGGCTGGGAACTCCTGCTGTGCAGTCAGGCTGTGATCAGGACAAGGCAGTGAGGGACAAACAAAAAGAGTGGCCTGCTTCCTACAAGCAGGTAATCAAAGGATAGACTTTTAACATTTGATTTACTTGTTTTTAAAGATAAAAGGGAATACAGATTTTGCCCAAGCCACGTGGGGATTTCTTCCTGCGGTTCAGAACTGATACAAAGAGCTAAGATTTGAGGAAGAGAGCCAGATGATAGATGCAGCCAATATTAAGCTCCACAGAACAGCGAAGGTGGGAGAATGAGTGAATAAATGCTTTAAAGATGTGCAAAAGTGCCAAGACAACCTCTTGGGATCTTTGAATGTGGCTGACACAAGATTTCTAAGATTGCTTTTGCCAGGTATGATATAGAGCCTGGAAATAGGTGTATACAGTAAGCAGAAGGAAATTTAAAGTTAATTACAGAGAAACAAAAACATTGAGGCATTCGATCTTAAAAAATTAGATCAAAGGCAGAGAATAGGTTGCCTAGCCTATCTTAGACAGTAGAAATTTAGGCCTTAAGAATTATATAGAGAGAGCCTGGAAATAGGCCCATACAGTAAGTGGACAGGGATATTAAATAATTTAGGCCTTGATCTCATGAAGACAGGAGACAGCAAAAAAACACTGACTCGTTTAATATTTGTTTAGATTGCTTTATCTACTTTGAACTATTTTATTTATCAAAATGAGTATGTTTTGAGTTTAGTAGTTATATTAAAATTCTTCTGGGAGAGAGGTCAAGCTAAACATTTAAGGATTTTCAGTTACTGGACCAAGGACTTGTTAATCTGCATTTGTGTTGACAGGAAAGAAGAGGCTTCGGACTCCAGAGTGACATGGATCAGCTATGACAGGGAGACCCCTGAAGAACTAGGAAAATTCAAGAGAAACAAACAGGACAGGTACAGGGTCATCGTGCCACCCTTCACAGGGCATGATTGAAGACTTAATTGGTTATTGATAAAATTAACTCATAAAAAAGATAGCTGTCCTCCACCTGCTCAATCAAAGAACAAAATGTCATCCTTAACTGATCTGTGCACCCTGCACATTCCATGTGAAAATCTTAATGGTGCTAAAGTTTTGGTTGTGAGGTTCAAATATTACAGAACGTCCAAATTTGTTGAGGTTTATCCTGAGATGCTGAGCTGAGCTGCTTGTCCCTGCTTCCGATTGCTGCACAAAACAGCTCTGGGGTTTGCTGCTGATTCCAGGCCATCTCACCTCATCCAACCTTTCACACAGACCCCGTCAGAACTTCAGTCAAGCTCTGAGCCTTCCAAACATGCAGAGACTGAATAACAGATGTGAAAGGACCCCTCCCCACCCCTTTACAGAATTTCTCTTCGCCCCTATTCAGCAGGAAGAAGCTATGGAGAGTTGCCAGACCAATTCCCTGGGTTTGGGTGTCTGGTAATCGTTATTTTACAAATTATAGATAGGCTGTCATTTTAAGAGATAATTTGGAAATGGTCATAATTTTGGGAGGAAATAGATGGGATGGATTACTAAATTTTATCCTTGAACAAAGCATTGTGTAGCCCATATCTTAATCGATAGGAATCTTTATAACTGATACAAATTGAAGTTATAATTCCTTACATTGGTACAGAATTTATATTGATAAAGATTTGAGATTTTTATTGGTGTGAATTTCTTATATTGATACAAAACTTGAGATTAATATTGTTACTCTTAGAGAGACATTGTGCCAATGCAACTCATTTAAGAATATAAAGCTCGGGGCTAGAGAGATGGCTCAGTGGTTAAGAGCACTGACTGCTCTTCCAGAGGTCCTGAATTCAATTCCCAGCAACCACATAGTGGCTCACAACCATCTGTAATGGGATCTGATGCTCTCTTTTGGTCTCTGAAGACAGCTACAGTGTACTTGTCATATATATAAAAAAGAATATAAAGCTTAAGCCGGGCGTGGTGGCACATGCCTTTAATCCCAGGCAGAAGCACGCGGATTTCTGAGTTCAAGGCCAGCCTGGTCTACAAGGTGAGCTCCAGGACAGCCATGGCTATACAGAGAAACCCTGTCTCAAAAAACCAAAAAAAAAAAAAAAAAAAAAAAGAATATAAATCTTAGACCCAGTCCTTCTAATACCTGCTTCAAACACTGCTTATGATGATTAAGAAACACAAGTTAAGGGAAGGATAGCAAACTCATGACTATACTGATTTAAGTTTAAAAAGCCCCTTCAATTTACTCAAATAGAAATGGCTAAGAGTAGCTAAGGTGTAAAAGCTCAAGATACTTTACTTAGATGGTCTTCAAAAACATCAGAAATCTGCATAATGTGATATTTAATGTTATTTCATTACTAAGTTGACAATGATGTGTGTCTGATACAGATTTTTTCCCATTCTCCTTCAAAAAAACATTGAATACCTTTATCTCCAGGAGAGGTTGCTTATTGTGGCAAGGTAGCCACAGAGCAGAAATTGCTTATACATCTGCAGACAATATACTGTCCAAAAGGGACAAACAGGTGGGATAGTCGATTACTAGCTCTGCTAAGACAGCGTAAGCTGGTCCTTTATATTTCCTGCTTCATGAATGGTCTGCCAGGTGGTTCTGGGCCAGAAGGCTGAAGATAGATGCCCCATATGATAAACTAGAGGCTGTCCAGGTCGTCAGCCGTTTAAGTTTGAGAAGCTGTGTTGGGTCCTTCCTATATAATCAGGTAATGTTTAAGTCGTTCTCAGATTTCTGACAGGGTTGAAGACTAGTTATAGTCTCATGATCAAACTCAAGTTGTTTATTTAACATTGATATTGATAGAAAGGTTATAGAAGACATGGTTTTCAGATGGTGTTACAGGCTAAAATCTAAACATAATCCAGGGATAGAATATTATTCTTTAGGTTAGGAATGATGGTAGAGTATTTTATCTAATTGACAAATATGAAGGACTGGATGTTAATTGTATATCATACTTTGTAATGATTGTTATGGTTTTGTTCCATTTATGTCTGGGAGAAGAGGGATTTTTTGTTTGGTTTAGTTTGGTTTGGTTGTTTTACTGGACAGAAAAAGTGAGATGTAGGGGTGGTTCAGATGTTAAGATCCTGTTCCCCAGTTGGTTCTTGACTGATCAATAAAGATGCCAGGGGCCAATTGCTGGGCAGAAGGAAAAAGGCGGGACTTCTGGGTCCCCACAGGCAGGCTAAGAGAGGCAGAAGAAAGAGAGATTTTGTGATGCTTCGGAGAAAAGGCCACCAGCCATGTGAGATCTAGGGTGGTGTGGCCATCAGCCACTTCCTCAGCTAGGCCTGGGGTAGCAACTAAAGCTGAGGGCAGGTTAGGGCAGGTTTAGGGCAGGTTTAGGGTGTTGAGGTGGGACTAAATGTAACTGAGCAACTGTGGACATATTTAGGGTGCTGAGCTAAGTATTGGGAAGGGCACGCTAGCCGCAGAAGATTAGAAGTGTCCAGCAATTGAGGCAATAAAGCAGGTTGAAAATAAGTTAGTGTCTGTGTGTGTTTCATCCATAGATCTGAGGGAACCTGGGCACGGTTGGTAGCGCAGTCTGCCCAGAGCTTAAAGTAGGGTACAAAAATTACATGCAACACAAAAATACAATACTATTCATTTAATTGATACTTACTAAACACCAATATTATTCATTTAATAGAATAATAACTATATAATCCAGCTAAAACAGAGGCTGAGGCAGGACAGTGAGTGATTTTAGACTAGCCTGGACAGAAGGAGATCCTGCTTCAAAATAACTGCTTACCTACAGTTATAACAGGCAGTGGAGGAGCTAGAAAGATGGCTCACTGGTTGAGAATGCTTACTGTTCTCCCAAAGGATCCAGGCTTGGTTCCTGGCACCTACAGGTAGTAGCTTACAACTGCCTTTAACTCCAGTTCCAGACACACAAAACCTTTGACTGACCTCTGCAGGCACCAGTCACACACATGGTACATACTTGCAGCAAACACTCATACATAAAATAGATCTTTAAAAAAAAAAAAAAAAAAACAACAGGAAATTAAATTCTAGAGAAATTATGGTACATACATGCAGCAAACACTCATACATAAAATAGGTCTTTAAAAAAAAAAACCAGAAAATTAAATTCTAGAGAAATTAGTAAGTAAATAAAAAGGTAAGTGCTATAGTCTCAGCACTGAGAAGACAGAGAACAGTGCGTCATGTTCAAGCCAGACTGGGCTACAGAGCAACTCCCATGGCAAATGAGCCATAAAGTGAGACCCCTGCCTCAAACACTAAAAACTAAAACATAGAAAGATGAATAAGACATGTCTGGTAGTTCATATTTAGAATTCTAGCATTTGTTAGGTGGAGGCAGAAAGAATAAAGAGTTTGAGGTTAGCCTGGGCCACATGAAGCCCAGTCTCAAAAAAGGGAGGAGGATAGGAGGGTGGAAGAGGAGACAAGAAGGCACAGAATTTTATACATTATGAATTATACAGAATAACCATAGTGAATAAGCCTGGCTGACATCTACAATGACCACAGTAGATGTGCTGCCTTCCAGGATACAAAGAAAATGAGGTAATTCCACAAACTTGGACTGACAGACAGTCTAGCAATAAATGAATCTTAATGACCGAGCATCAATGTTGTGAGGGTCTAGGACAAGACTAGGAATGCTGACATGCTCAAAGGTCTACAGACAGGACAGCTAGAAGCAGAAAAGGACCCAAGTGGATCCTTTTGTTACTATTACTTTAAGATAACTATCTGTAAAGATAGCTCAGTGGTTAAGAGCACTGACTTCTCTTCCGAAGGTCCTGAGTTCAAATCCCAGCAACCACATGGTGGCTCACAACCATCTGTAATGAGATCTGATGCCCTCTTCTGGTGTGTCTGAAGACAGCTACAATGTACTTACATATAATAAATAAATCTTAAAAAAAAAAAAGAAAAAACTCATAAGATAACTAGACAAATGTAATGGGATCTGGGGGTTAGATGGTACTTATGTCTCAACCCTGTTGTCTCTTTTGGGAAGAAGGTAGGACAATAGGCCTTGCTCTGTATCCCAAGCTAACCCCAAACTCACAACAACCCACCTGCCTCATCTCCTCAGTGGTGAGATTACAAATGTGGGAATCATCACAGTCAGCTTCATTTTAGTTTCTTTACTGATAATAATTCTGAGTGTGTAGAATACCATTATTTGTAGGGAATATACTAAATTATTCAGAGGAATAGGGAAACATCAGATACCTTCAAATGGTTCCCCCCAAAACAATTCTTAAACTTGTCTCTTAAGCATTGAAGGGTTTTTTGTTTTGGTTTTTTGTTTTGTTTTGTTTTTCCTTTTTTTCAAGACAGGGTTTCTCTGCATAGCCCTGGCTGTCCTGGAACTCACTTTGCAGACCAGGCTGGTCTCAAACTCACAGAGATCCAGTCTGCCTCTGTCCCGCAAGTGCTGAGATTAAAGACATCGGCCACCATGTTCCTGCTTAAGTGTTCAGTTCCTTAAGAATTAAAGTACCTAAAAAATAATAAAATATATTAGAATTGTTGCCCTACAAAGTAGCAGGAGAAATAAATGGATACATGGGAACCAACAAACAGAAGGTCTAAAATAAAATAGCCAGAGAATAATGAACCATAAAATGGGTCTTGAGATATAGCTTAAGTGATCTCAGGCTTCAGACCCTTGGTTCCTTCTCTAGTATCTTAGAAACGGGGTGGGGAATTATGAACTGAAAAATATGATTATGATCTCAATGCTAGAAACAATCATTTAAAAAAAAATTTTAAGTACTGAACCATGACTGAGTCTAGGACTAGAGTTCCCTTCAGGTGTGGATTTATGAGGAAGTAATCAAAGACCGAATTCTGAAGGAACTAAAAGATGTTGCTACTAGTCAGCTGGTATGCTTTTCATGTGAAGACAATGAGTAATTTGGATTGACAGGATTTGGAGGAGAGGTCAAATTTTAAGAGGTTAAAACCAGAATTAAGGAATCCAGACAAGCAGGTCAGTTAAGTCATCAGCCACAAGCCACCAGAACATAAGTGACACTTAGTATTGCAAAGGACATCTGAGCCTGAGTCCAGTAGCTCAGGGGTCATCAAGGTAGGCAGGCTTCATCTCCAGATAAATGGTTAGATATGAGGAAAAACTGAAGCAGCCAATGACATTTTGTAACAATTCTTTTTGCCCGCCTGCCACTTTAAAACACACCTACACTGGCGGACTCCTAATTCTGACAGACAATTCTGATTTCGTTTAATAGTCCAGATCCTCAGCTTTGGTGCAATCTTGAACAGCCTAATTAGTAGGTTATACCCTCATTCCTCAATCACAGAAACTAGAATGCACTCCAACTCTTGACTTCTTCTGAAAATATACTGAGCAAAGTGTAGGTATGTCAGTGGAAGAGCACTTGGCTAGCATTCCCAGGGCCTTCAACTTAAAACCCAGCACTGTCTACTTGCCCCCCAAATATTGTAATGTTTATTCTGTTTCTGACAGGCATGAACAGGAAGTATACTTCCTGAAGGCTACACTCTTTCTCCCAAACTACAATCCAACAGCAAGAATCTCTGTAGACCTCTTTCCACACAATCATCTAACAGACCACCACAGCTGAACATTTAAGTATGCGCTTAAGTAGGACAAAATATAGTTAAGGCACACAAACTTAATAAGCTACGGAACCAGGAATGCAAACTACTATGTAACCCTGGGAGTCTCTTAAACTCCCTACAAGCCTTAACTCTACTCCTTACCCCCATGTATAAAACTATGGTAGTGAAATCTCACCAAATTGCTGTCCAAATTATATAATGGTGAAGAATGGGAAAATGGCTCAGTGAGTAAAGGGCTTGCTGTGCAAGCATGAGGACCTGCATTATGATCCCCAGCACGGCACACAAGCTGAGCATCTGTAATGCTAGTAGGGGCTTGGAAGACAGCCAGACCCAGGATGGTTCAAAGACCCTGTCTCAAAAAATAATGTAGAGAGCAGTGGAAGAGAACACCCAACTTCAACCTCTGGCCTCTACACAAGCATGCACAAGACAGCCTACCCAGAGACACATGCAGACCTACACCCACACTCAATACACACACACACACACACACACACACACACACACACACACACACACATATATATTTATATATATATATATAAAATAGAAGTGAAAAGCTATCATTCACTGGGCATTTCCTATGTACTAGACGCTCTTCTAAATTATATTATATATGTTAACTCATTTAATTCCTAAAATAACTCTGGGTTATCATAAAACCTTATTATAAAGAAAATAAATACAAAGTTTTAG
Organism: Mus minutoides; assembly: GCA_902729485.2. Lineage (NCBI taxonomy): Eukaryota > Metazoa > Chordata > Mammalia > Rodentia > Muridae > Mus > Mus minutoides. The sequence goes on along the minus strand of LR749743.1, from coordinate 215,187 downwards.
AAACTTGTATGGGAGCACATTTAAGTAACTGAGTCTGCATATTATTTACATAAACTTTTTTCTCTCTCTCTCCTTCCCTCCCTCTATAGACAAATGCAAACAAATAGCATATGTTCTGCTCATTTTACTGCTGGGCAGGGCAAATGCTAGTAATGCAATGAACAAGAGCTGTATCTTTGTTATTCTATATTAAATAAGACAATTTTTTTTGTTTGGTTTGGTTTTTTGGTTTTTGGTTTTTTGAGACAGGGTTTCTCTGTGTAGTCTTGGCTGTCCTGGAACTCACTCTGTAGACCAGGCTGGCCTCGAACTCAGAAATTTGCCTGCCTCTGCCTCCCAAGTGCTGGGATTAAAGGCGTGCGCCACCACGCCCGGCTGACAATTTTCTTT
>LR749743.1:199329-214697 GCA_902729485.2 Mus minutoides | reverse complement strand
CAATTTTCTTATATGGAGAAGTTTATTTTGCTTTTCCCAAGACAGGGTTTCTCTCTTTAGCCCTGACTGTCCTGGAAGTCACTCAATGGACCAGGCTGGCCTCAAACTCTGCCTGCCTCTGCCTCTCAAGTGCTGGTAGTAAAGGTTCATCATTAGGTGGAGGGAGAGGCAAGCAGATCTCTGTGATTTTTAAGAAACCCTGTCTCAAAAAACAAAAACAAAAACAAAAAAAACAAAAGAAAAAAAATTAAGTTTTTTAATGTATAAGGAGCCAGGAACTGGCTGAGGGTAACATGCTTACGAGATGAGGAGAGATCTGACTTCATGAAGCTGTCCTCTGGCTCCACTGGTGCACCATGGCATGTGTGTACACACCCACATCTCGCATATGCTCTTTTCAAACGATACACATATGCACACACTAATAAAGTTATGAAAACATGAACAAGTGGAAGGGCACACAGCATAATTGAAGTAGACGGCATCCCATAATCATCTCCACAACAACAAGATTTTAATACAAACATAGAAGTAGAGCTATGGGCTGGTGAGATGGCTCAGTGGGTAAGAGCACTGATTGCTTTTCTGAAAGTCCTGAGTTCAAATCCCAGCAACCACATGGTGGCTCACAACCATCCGTAATGAGATCTGTTCTGGTGTGTCTGAAGACAGCTACAGTGTACTTATGTATAATAATAAATGAAGCTTTGAGCCTGAGCAAGCAGGGACTGAGCGAGCAGAGTTGACCAAAGCGAGCAGAAGTCCTAAAAATTCAATCCCCAACAACCACATGAAGGCTCACAATCATCTGTACAACTACAGTGTACTCACATACATAAAATAAATAAATCTTTTAAAAAAAATAGAGCTATACCCCAGAATTATGACGGCACTCACCAGAAAAACAAACCAATACCTAGAATAGACAAAAACCTCTGAGAATCACATGACATGGATACATTTGTTAGTATGTTTTATTTGCAAGTGACAATAACAAAAACTGTCTGGAAATAGGCCATAAATGTCTAAAGGAATGATAGAAAAGTACATAAAACTTTTAACATCCATGTGTATTATTTAAACTGAAAAAGTGTAACTCATGCACGCTTTTAATCCCAGAGCTTACTTAGGAGGCAGAGGCAGAGGCAGAGGCAGGTGTATCTCTGTGAGTTTGAGGCCAGCTTGGTCTATTAGGATAGCTAGGACTATACAGAGAAGTCCTGTCTAGAAAAAACAAAAGAAAAAAAAAAAGTATCACTCATAACAGTACTTAGCTAACACTAAAAACAACACACACATGTGCCTCTTATATTAACAAACAAACATATTCCAAATACTTCTACATGACAACTGATTCTTCCAACATGCTGAGAGCAGATAGATGTAACCTTCCGATCTCTATTTTCCATAGGAAATGAAGGCGTGCAGGGATAACACATTTCCTCGCCATGATAATATGGAGCCTCAACTGAAACTTAGTTGCTACAGTGCCCACTCCCTCCCTCTTCCCTCGCCCAGACTGGGTTTCTCTGTGTAGTCCCAGCTGTTCTGGATCTATAAATCTGGCTGGCCTTGAACTCAGAGACCCATCTGCCTCTGCCTCCCGAGCTGGGCTGAAGGCATGCAGCAGGCATTAGAGCTCACATTCTCAACCACTTCTATCACAATGCCTCCCTACCACTTAACTGTGCTGAGAGGTTTCTCTGAGGGACAGTGTGTTCCTTAAGCTCGCCCTGAACTCCAAAACCTACTGCCTCAGTACCAGAATTATAAGGATACACCTCTACACGTGGCTCAAGAGACCATTTTAAATGTATTTCATTTACACACACACAAAATAAACATTTTTTTTTTTTTTTAATTTTAGGGCTGGAGAGATGGCTCAGCAGTTAAGAGCACTGACTGCTCTTCCAGAGGTCCTGAGTTCAATTCCCAAAAACCACATGGTGGCTCACAACCATCTGTAATAGGATCTGATACCTTCTTCTGTTGTGTCTGAAGACAGCTACAGTGTGCTCATATGCATAAAATAAATAAACCTTTAAAACAAAAATTTAAAGAGATATTTTCATTGCTATATACTTGAACATGATAAACCATTCCACCAACCTATAACCCCCTTATCCTGTTAATTAAACGTAAGAATAAAGGTTTAGCACAGTAAAATTCAAAGGATTAATAAAACACAGACTGCTTGGTCTTTAAGTCCAGTCGAGATATAAATCAACAGTTTTAAGTGGCACTTTTTTTTCCAATTTTTATTAGATATTTTCATTTACATTTCAAATGTTATCCCAAAAGTCCCCTAAACCCTCCCCCACCCCCTGCCCTGCTCCTCTACCCACCCACTCCCACAACTTGGCCCTGGAGTTCCCCTGTCCTGGGGCATATAAAGTTTGCATGACCAAGGGGCCTCTCTTCCCAATGGTGGCCGGCTAGGTCATCTTCTTCTACATATGCAGCTAGAGACATGAGCTCTGGGGGTTCTGATTAGTTCATATTGTTGTTCCACCTATAGGGTTGGAGACTCCTTCAGCTCCTTGGATACTTTCTCTAGCTCCTTCCTTGGGAACCCTGTGTTCCATCTAATAGCTGACTGTGAGCATTTAAGTGGCACTCTTGAGGCTTTTAAAAAAATCATCTCTTATAGTTGTTTGTAGACTCAAAAAAAAAAAAAATCAACCTATAAAAATTCAAGAAGTTACATGCAATAAATCTAACTTTTTAAAAAAATCCAAGGGCATGAGTGGAGAGGTCTACATGGAGACAGAGAGTACTGAAGGTAATAAAGTGTTCTGTGAGGCTAGCGGAGGGAGGGAGGGCTGAAGGAGGAAGAGCCAGATGGAGGTGGGAGGAGCATTAGGGAGGGCAGTGGGGGAGGAAAATAAACGAGAATAAAATATTATGTATGTAATATATATATATATATATATATATATATATATATATATATATATATATATATGAATGAAGATGCCATAATTCAACCCATTGCTTTGTATACTAACCTAAAAAATTGATTTAAAAAAAAGGAAAAGGAGTTAAACATAATGATACACACCTTTCAGCCTGGCACTCAGGAGAGAGAAACAGGCAGGTCTCAGTGAGTCTGAAGCCAGCCTGGACACTACATGGCTAGTTCCAGGCAGCAGGGCCTACATGGACTTTTGTCTCAAAGAAAGAAAGGAGAGGGGAAGGAAGGACAGAGAAAGGGGGGGGGTGGCTAAAAAGATGATGGCTTAACAGTTAAATGCACGCCTGCTCCTGCAGGGAACCTGAGTTTAGTTCCCAGCACCCAGTTCTGGCTCACATCACTTGCAACTCCAGCTCTTGCCACCATGAGCACACTAGCCAGACCACCCCAGTTCAGTGCCAGGAAGAGAGGGAATGGACTCCTGAAAGCTGGCTTCTAACCTCCACATGCATGCCACAGCTCCCACGCCACGGCTCCCATACTAATAAAAATCTGCATTACATGCAGATTTCCACCAGATTCTCATTCTAACCCATAAGATTCTATTCTGATAAAGTACAAGCTGGAGGCCAGAAATCTGACAGTATGTCTATTATGGAGATGGGGAACTAGCCTTGAATTCTAACCTCACTTAAAAACAGACTCAGGGGACAGAGAGAAATAGGCAAAATTTAACATCTCTTAGCTGGATTGCACCACCTACCTAGACCTGTATTAATATTCCTTTGTCAACTATTATTTTCAAGTTTCCAAAATGAGTTAAGTAATTTAGCATTTCATCAGATGTTCAATATTCTCTTAGAATACTGCCATAAGTCCTATCTAAAATGCATTTAATGAGCCTCATGGCAAAAATTTCATCATCTTCCCCCAATATTTGAATACTTGAATGATGAAAAGCACAAATTTGAAATCCTTAGTCAAACTTGAAACTCGACTTGTTCACCTGATCTAGTTTCTATGTTAAAAGAGATTAAACTGAAAGATGCTGGTGTTCAATCCTTCCAAGTTTAGACACTAGCTATCACGAAAAAAAAAATAAAGAAAATCTAAATATCCTTCAGGAACTTGCTACAATTTTATTTTTCTGAAATCATTAAATTTACTACCTAAATCTCCACATGTAAACATATTCACCTATAAAAATCTAATTCTGCCGGGCAATGGTGGCGCACGCCTTTAATCCCAGCACTTGGGAGGCAGAGGCAGGCGGATTTCTGAGTTCAAGGCCAGCCTGGTCTACAAAGTGAGCTCCAGGACAGCCAAGACTACACAGAGAAACCCTGTCTCAAAAAACCAACCAACAACAACAACAACAAAATCCAATTCTATTCATGCTAAAGCTAAAGGCAAACAGCATTTACAACATTTGGGACCAGAGCTTGATGATGGTTATGAGGGCATTCATCACACTGATCTGTTGATTTTCCTCTTTGAGATGGACTCTGTATATGTTGCCTAGAGTGGCTTGAACTCCTAAACTCATGGTTCTACTTCCTCAATTCTCTCAGTATCTGGAATGATCACACCTCTGTATTGGGCTATATTTCTAAAATCTACAATATTTCACTGCATAAAATATTCTCACGATGTATGGAATAAAATTCTTTGAAAAAAATATTAGGGTAAAAGAAAAAACAAGTCCAACAAAATACACACATACATATATATATATACACATACATACATACATACATATATATATATACACACGTGTGTGTATGTAGGTATATGTATACACAAACACATATATAAACACGCACACATACACATATACACAGTACAAAATTATAGCACATATACTAACTAGCAATTTAAACCATGCAGCATCAACCATGGTGGCATGACAGTCATCTCAGCGCTTAGAATAAACCATGGTGGCATGACAGTCATCTCAGCACTTAGGAGGTGAAGGGAGGAAGATAAAAGTCCATGGTTATCCCTAAGATGTTTCAAAACAAAAAGAAAAAGAATTAAATGTGGGATAAAGATACAGATCAGAGCCGGGCATGGTGGCGCACGCCTTTAATCCCAGCACTTGGGAGGCAGAGGCAGGCAGATTTCTGAGTTCTAGGCCAGCCTGATCTACAGAGTGAGTTCCAGGACAGCCAGTGCTATACAAAGAAACCGTCTCGAAAAACCAAAAAAAAAAAAAAAAAAAAAAACACCTGTTGCTCTTGCAGAGGACTGGGTTCAGCTCTCACTGCCCACATGGTAATGCTAGTCCCAGGGCCATCTGACACCTCTGACCTCCGGGGCACCAAACATACATGATATATATAAATATATATAAAACATTCATACAAAAAAAAATTAAGTCTAATAGTAATAATAATGATAAAGAAAATTAAATAGAAAAGTATAAAACTGTTGTAATAAATTAAAAGAAGCCCAGAAAAAAAGAGGCCCAGGGGCTGGAGAGATGGCTCGCAGCTAAGAGCACTGTTTGCTCTTCCAGAGGTCCTGAGTTCAAATCTCAGCAACCACATGGTGTCTCACAACCATCTGTAACAGGATCTGATGCCTTCTGGCCTGCAGGCATACATGCAGATAGAGTACTCATATGTACTAAGTGGACTCTAAAGACAAGAAAGCCCAGAAAAGTGTGGTATGTATTACTTGTAGTGCTAGTATTCAGCAAACTAAGGAAGGAGACAAGTTTCTAGGTCAATCTGGGTTATATCCTTCACAATCAAAAAGAATAACAATCACATATAATGCAAGTAGTTCACACATATTAAAAACAGTGAGATCTGGGCTGGTGAGATGGCTCAGTGGTTAAGAGCGCTGACTGCTCTTCCGAAGGTCCTGAGTTCAAATCCCAGCAACCACATGGTGGCTCACAACCATCAGTAACAAGATCTGATGCCCTCTTCTGGAGTGTCTGACGACAGCTACAGTGTTCTTATATATAATAAATAAATAAAATATTGAAAAAACAAACAAACAGTGAAATCTCCATGAAAAAATAAAATTTAAAAGCAGAATTATCTGGTTAACACGCTACTCTCACCTCGAAGTGTCAACTATTGTGCTTCAGCCTGAGAGGACAGGTGTGTACCACCACACCAGGCTGCAGCTGATAATTTTAGAGAATACAGATATGTTTGCATATGCATAGACCATCCGTAACAAGATCTGATGCCCTCTTCTGGAGTGTCTGAAGACGGCCACAGTGTACTTACATATAATAAATAAATAAATCTTTTTTAAAAATGTTAACTAAGTTGTTCTTTCTATAGTTTTAATGTTCTGAGTCAGACCAAAGGCTCTGTGTATCCCAAGCAAACAGCCAACGCATGGCACTGACAGCTTTATTCTGAAGCACAGATAAACAAGGGTTAAAGGCTGAAATGGAGAAGAAGAAAGAGGCAGGGACTATAACAGGGTTAGCGCTCGCTCCAACTTTCCATGATCACCTTGTCACAAACCTTAGCTTAGCAGCCTCACAATGAACTAGTGCTATAACAAATATAAGTGTAGCCAATCTAATAGTGAACTCCATGAAACTAAAGGTAGCATAACTGCTGTTAAATATATTCAACTGTTACAAACTAACTTTTTAGAACTGGAAAGATGAGATGGCTCAGCTGTTGGAGGATAGTTTTGGGTACTGTGCATTTATATGCTGATTTCTACACCCAGAAATCTGGTTGAAGTCCTACTGTCATTATTATTGAAGCATCTGATGTCTCAATATTGTGTAAAAATTGTTCTCCATCACCCCCAATTGGCTAATAAAGATCTATAGCAGGGCAGAGTTAAGACCCAACTACTGATCCCAGGGAGGGGTCCCAAGTGGACATGAGTTTTGGAACACAGACACATACACACCTATCACAAAAGGCAATAGTATGATTTCACTTACATGAAATGTCAAACCTAAGTTAGATACTTGGGGAGATGACGATGGCAGGAAGTCAAGATCACCCTGGGCTACAAAGGAGAGTTCAAGGCCAGCTGGGCTACAGAGCAAGTTCCATAACAGCCAGGACTACACAGAATAAACCCTGTCAATAACCCTGTCTCAGAAAACAAAAACAAAACAATAATAAGAAGGGCTGGAGAGATGGCTCAGTGGTTAAGAGCACTGTCTGCTCTTCCAGAGGTCCTGAAGTCAATTCCCAGCAACCACATGGTGGCTCACAACCATCTGTAATGGGATCCAATGCCCTCTTCTGGGGTGTCTGAAGACAGCTATAGTGTACTTATCTATCTATAATAAAAAAATCTTTGGGTCAGAGTGAGCAGGGACTGAGCGAGCAGGGACAACTGGAGCAGGCAGGGTTGACCAGAGCGAGCAGAGGTCTTAAATTCAATTCCCAACAACCATATGAAAGCTTACAACCATCTGAACAGTTACAGTGTACTCATGTGCATAAAATAAATCCTTAAAAAAGAAAAGATAACCTTAACTTGATATGGGGATACACACCTTTAATCCCAGGAGGCCAATTCCACAACAGCCTGATCTACATAATGTTCCAGGACAGCCAAGACTACACAGAAAGACCCAGTCTCAAAATTCCACATTGCAAAAAAGGTCAGAAAGAAATGTTAGGTTTCAAATTGTTCCAGCTAGCCGGGTGGTGGTGGGTGGTAAGTGGTGGTAGTCAGGAGGCAGAGGCATTCGGATGTCTTGAGTTCAAGGCCAGCCTAATCTACAGAGTTCAGGCTAGGGCCAGCAAGATGGCTCAGTAGGTAAAAATACTGACACAGAAGCTTGACAACCTGAGGTCGTCCCTACAGCCCACTTGGTGCTGAGAACCAACTTCCAACAAGCTGTCCCCTAACCTCTGTAAGAAGGTTCTGGCACCCACCCACATACACACACACACCTTGTGACACGCTCACGCTCACATACATACACACACTAAATGAAATGTTTAAAAAAGGGACTACAAAAGTGAAAAGAACTACTTGGTTAAATTTTATCAAGATTCTTTAATGAAATATATGCATGGTAAGTGTTGACAAAATTAAGTTCCACTATTAAAATTATATATTCTTAAGTAGCCAGGCATGGTGGAGAAAACCTTTAATCCCAGCATTACAGAAGCTGGAGCAGGAGAATGACTACTTTAGATTTAGCTAGAGAGATTGATAAGAGGTTAAAGCACGTGTTGCTCTTGCAGTGGACCAGGTTCAAGGTCATGAACTCCATGCTAACTCACTCCCATCTGCAACTCCATCTGATGTCCCCGATGGCCTCTTTGGGCAACAGGCACACATATAGTACATATGCATACATGCAGGCAACACAACTCATACACATGGGAAATATATTAACCAGGTGATGGTGGTACACAGCTTCAATCCCATGACACTGGAGGCAGAGGCAGGGAGAGCTCTGAGATCTAGGCCAGTTTGGTCTACAGAGTTCCAGGGCAGTTAGGGCTACACAGAAAAACTCTGTCTCAAAAAACTAAAAACTAACTAACCAAATAAATAATCAATTAATAAACAAAGAATCCAGCCAGGCGTGGTAGCGCACACCTTTAATCCCAGCACTTGGGAGGCAGAGGCAGGCGGATTTCTGAGTTCGGGGCCGGCCTGGTCTACAAAGTGAGTTCCAGGACAGCCAGGGCTGTCAAGAGAAACCCTGTCTCGAACCCACCCCCCAAAAAAAATAATTAAAAAAAATAATAATAATCCCAGTACTTGGGAGGCAAAGGCCAGCTACATAGGGAAAAAGTCTCAAAAAAAACTAAAATCTTTAAAAAATAGCCAGGCAGTGATGGTGCATACTTTTAATCCCAGCACTTGGGAGGCATAGGCAGGTGGATTTCTGAGTTCAAGGCCAGCCTGGTCTACAAAGTGAGTTCCAGGACAGCCAGGGCTACACAGAAAAACCCTGTCTCAAAAAAACAAAAATAAATAAAGCTAGCTCCATTTTGCTCGTTCTATGTATGTGCCTTGAGCAAGTCCTTGTTCTCGCTTAGTGATACTAGAAACTGAACCTCAAACATGTTCAACTCCCACTCCACCAGAGCTCCACCTGCAGCACAGAATTAACTAGGAATGCCTCCTGGTTAGAGGCAATGGCTTTTTCTTGTCTTTTTTTAACTTTTTTTTTTTTTTTTAAAACAGGGGAGAGCGCGAACGCAGTCCCCCACTACCACAAATTATGCAGTCGAATTTCCCGCATTTGGGGAAATCGCAGGGGTCAGCACATCCAGATTGCAATGGATAAGCCTCGCCCTGGGAAAACCACCTTCATGATCATGGTATCTCCCCTGCCAGGTAAGTGTATTCATCTATTTTTTGTATGTATGTGCGCCACACACCCACTTAGTGGCTGCCAGAGTCAGAAGGGGGGCACCTGCTCCCCTGGAACTGGAGTTACAGATGGTTGTAACCCACCATGTGGGGGCTGGGAGTTGGACCATTCTTCAAAGCAGCGCGGATTTAGCCATCTCTCCAGCATGCTGTTCTTTGGGTTTGGGGATTTGTTTGCTTGCTTGCTTTGAGACAGAGGTCTGAATTCATTTTGCAGTTGAAGAGGATTCTGAACTCCTGATCTCTGCGCTTCCACCACCCACGTGCTGGAAATTATAGACAGGCAACATTCTGTCTAGGGTAATTAATTCTTTGAGAGTTTACTACCTTGTAAATCTTTGCCTCAAAAATCAAAATAAAAGCAAAACCTACTTTTCTGCTAGATCTTAACTTCTAATATTGTAAAAGTTAAGGCAAAAACAGAATTAGGTTTGTTTTGTTCCTTAGATTCTCCAAATGAAGTTAAGCAATCTTTATTTTCATGGCACCATAGTAGTCACGGTTGTTACTGCTAGCAAGTTTTGCTAATGTCCCTCATTATCATTGTTGTGGAATTCTTAGCCTTCCCCAATGTACATTTAGTTATAGGAGGCCTTTACAAAGATGCTAATTTGCTATATTAACTATATTACCAAGACAACTATCATCTTTTTTGTTGTATTTGCTGTTTAGCCAAACCTTCAGTCATTAGAGCCTAAGCTCTCAAAGAGGCAACCCATCATAGATAGCAAACTCCAGAATAAAACCCAATTTCTTCTCAGGAGGAAAAATGTAACCAGAGGATCTCCACAGTCTAAAACTCAAACCTTAAACCAACCACCTGAGTTCATTTCATTAAAAACACTTCAGGTGAGCAGTGACTCCTTGCAGTCAGAATCAGATAGACGGGAAGATGCTGTATTCAAAAGACTAGACTCAGGCTAGGGGCTGCAGGCTGGGCACTGTGGCTGGCGCACGCCTTTGATGTCAGCACTGGGGAAGCAGAGGCAGGAAGACCTCTTGAGTTTAAGGCCAGCTTGGTGTACAGAGTGAATGCTGAGATAAGGTAGGAAGGTATACAGAAACCCTGGGGAGGGAGGGAGGGAGAACACAAGGGTGGCAAGCACTCAAAAACAGAGTACTTGGACTGGTGAGATGGCTCAGCGGGTAAGAGCACCCGACTGCTCTTCCGAAGGTGATAAGTTCAAATCCCAGCATCCACATGGTGGCTCACAACCATCCGTAACGAGATCTGGCACCCTCTTCTGGAGTGTCTGAAGACAGCTACAGTGTACTTACATATAATAAATAAATCTTTAAAAAAAAACAACAACAACAAAAAAACAGAGTACTTAAGTCGTATCAACGCAGGGCTCAGCTAACACAGAAGGAACATTAAACCCATAAGCTTGAGGTCAGCAGAGACCACACAGTAAGATCCCTCTCAAAAAACCAGAAAAATCTCAGGTGTGGTAACATGCTTTTAATTGCAGAACTCCAGAGACAGAAGTAGGCTAATTTCTGAGTTCCAAGACAGCCTTTATTACATAGTGAGTTCCAGGACAGTCAGGACTACAGAGAATCCCTGTTTCATACAACAATAATAAACAAAGCTTTGCTGAGGTAGGAGCTCCCTGCAACAGCAGTAGGGGAGGAGACTCAAAGATGAGGTTGCCCTAAAAAGCATTTTTCAAAGCTAAAAATAACAGCTGTTCTTCAATTGGAATTTTGTAGTCTCCACCTAACGTCCCTTCCAGTTTACCACTTACTATGTTTTCAGTGGCCTCTTTAGCTTATGCCACAGTTTACCCAGAATAGCTTCAGTTGGAGTTGTACCTCAGTGGCAGAGGACTTTGCCTAGCATACATAGGTCATCGGCCTTGGCAGCAAGCATCCTGAGCCATCTTGTCAGCCCCTGTGCCAACTTTTAAATGAAGCTGTAAAGAAACACACTTAAGCCTTGTTTTAAGACAAAAGTACTGGGGGAAAAATGATCATAAATTGGCCCTTTTCCAAGGAAGAACTTAGCAGATAACACAAGGGAAAAAACAAAAAACAAAAACAGAAAAATGCCACTCAACAATTTTCTCACAAAGACTGAAACAATTTAAGAGTTTCCATGCTTGGTCAAAGAGCTAGTTCAACAGGTAAAGAAAAGCATTTACTGCCAAGACTGATGACCTGAGATCAACCTCTGGTACCCACACTGCAAAAACAGAGAACTCCCCCGCAATTTGTCCTGTGACCTCCCCATGTGCACCATGGACCATACACACACTTAAACAAGATTAAGGAATAAAGAGATGGCTTGGCAATTAAGAGCACTTGATCTTGCAGAAGACCAAGGTTTGAGTCCAAGCACCCATGTGGTTGCTCACAGGTTGGACATCTTCAGATCTCTCTCTCTCTCTCTTTTTTGTTTTGTTTTGTTTTTCGAGACAGGGTTTCTCTGTACAGCCCTGGCTGTCCTGAAACTCACTCTGTAGACCAGGCTGGCCTCGAACTCAGAAATCCGCCGGCTTCTGCCTCCCAAGTGCTGGGATTAAAGGTATGCTCCACCACGCCCGGCCCATCTTTAGATCTCTTAAGTCAACAGCCACATATGGTGTACACAATATACATGCAAGCCAAGAACTTACGGTTTTGTTTTGTTTTTTTAAAAAAAAAGTGTGGGCTGGAGAAATGGCTCAGTGGTTAAGAGGTTCCAGAGGTGCTGAGTTCAATTCCCAGCAACCACATGGTGGCTCACAATCATCTGTAATGGGATCTGATGTCCTCTTCTGGTGTGTCTGAAGACAGCTACAGTGTACTCATATACATAAAATAATTTTTAAAAAATAAAAGGTACGCCGGGCATGGTGGCGTATGCCTTTAATCCCAGCACTCGCACTCGGGAGGCAGAGGCAGGTGGATTTCTGAGTTCGAGGCCAGCCTGGTCTACAGAGTGAGTTCCAGGACAGCCAGGGCTACGCAGAGAAACTCTGTCTCGAAAAACCAAAAAAAAAAAAAAAGGTACAACATGGACTGGAGAGATGGCTCAGCTTTAGAAGTACTTCTTTTGAAGAGGAACCAGATTCAGTTCCTAGCACTCACTTAGGGGCTCACAACCACCTGTGACTCTAGTCCAGGAGATCCAATGCCCTCTTCTGGCCTCCTCAGAGAGCATACAGACCACATAATACATATATGCAAGCACTCACATATACACACACATATTTCTTTGTTGTTTTTTGAGACAGGGTTTCTCTACATAGTTCTAGTTTACCTAGAACTATGTAGGCCAAGCTAGTCTCAAACTCAATTAGAGACCTGTCTCTGCCCCCAGAGTACTGAGGTTAGTAAATATGTATCTTAAACACTCAGGAAGCAGAAGCAGATGGAAAGCTCTGAGTTCCAGGACAGCCAAAGCTACACAGAGAAAGCCTGTTTCAGAAAAACTAAACAAAGTGTGTGTGTGTGTGTGTGTGTGTGTGTGTGTGTGTGTGTGAAATACAACCAAACATTTTTTAAACAAATTTCTGAGTGTCAGAGGTGGTGGTGCACATCATTTAATCTCATCATTCTGCAGGTGGATATCTGAGAGTTCCAGGACAGCTAGGACTTTGGAGACTCTGTTTCAATGCTTCCAGTTCAAAAAGAAAAAGGATTTCTGAGGGCTAGCGTGATGGACCAATAGTTACGATCACTTGCTGTTCAAGAGAGGACCTAATGGTGCCATAACCATGGAAAATAGTATTAAAATAGAATAAAACTATTATTTTGGATTTAAAAAAAAAAGCCTTTAATCCCAGCACTCGGGAGGCAGAGGCAGGCAGATCTCTGAGTTTGAGGCCAGCCTGGTCTACAAAGTGAGTTCCAGGGCTACACAGAGAAACCTTGTCTCGAAAAACAAATAACAAAAACAAAAAAAAAAGGTCCTAAAATCAGTTTCCAGCAACCACATTATAGGGCTCATCACCCGCTGCAGCTCCAGTTCTGATGTCCTCTTCAGGCTTCTGAAAGCACCCCACCCCGATGGCAAACACGCACATAAACACATATACAAAGTAATTTTTAAAGGTTTTTTTTCAATTTTGAGGTTGAGGATATAACTCAATTGGCAGAGTGCTTGTCTGGCACACACCCTGCCTTGGGTTCACTCTCCTGCATAGCATAAACCTGGCATGGTGACAAAAGACTGAAATGCCAGCACTGGGGAAGTGGGAGGCTGGGAGATCAGGAGTTTAAGGTCATCCGTGGCTACACAGTTCAAGTCTGCGCAGTGGTAGTCCATACCTTTAACCCTAGCTAACACTCAGAAAGAAGAGGCAGGTGGATCTCTGAGTTCGAAGCCAGCCTGGTCTACAAAGTGAGTACCAGGACAGTCAGGCCACACAGAGAAACCCTGTCTCGAAAAACCAAAAAGAGAAAGGAAAAAAAGGAGAAGAAAGAGGAAGAAAGTTCATGGTCAACCTAGATTCTATGAAGCATGTCTTTAAAAGGAAAAAAAAGTATTTCCATACTTTACGAAACAGACTTATAATCCTGGATAGGAAGGCTCAGAAGAGGGCTAGCCGCTCAGCACAAGTTCCATAGTGAGCTTCAGGTCATCGTGAGCTACAGAACCAGATCCTCTCCAAAAATAATTCTTTGAGACAGGATCTCATCCTGTAGCACAGGATGGCACTGAGACTACCACAGGGGTCTGGGGTTTTGGATAGTGGCAGGGAACAGAGGTCATTTTTCCTAAACAGAATGCTGAGGGCATAGCTTCAATGGCAGACTTTGGGAAGCCCTGGGTTCAATACCCAGCATCAAAAAAATTAGTACAGGGGCAGAAAAGATGCCTCAGCAGGTAAAGCTCTTATCATACAAGCCTGTAAATCTTGATTTTAACCCTAAAATCAAAAATGGAAGGGAAAAACTACACCCAAAAGCTGTCCTCTGATCTCCACCAACAAGCCACGGCTGCCTGTTCACACGAACATCTCGAATGCATACTTCTTTTTCAAATTAGGATGGGAGAAAAGTAGGGCAAACATATCCTAATATTAAAAAAATTATGCCAAGCAAGGTGGTGCACTCCTTTAATCCACGCCAACTCGGGAAGCAGGGCACATGATCTCTGAATTCAAGGCTAGCCTGGCCTACCGAGTTCCAGGACATCTAAGGCTACAGAGAAACTCTGTCTCAAAACAACAACAACAACAAAACAGAACACAAGGAAGGAAGGAAGGAAGGAAGGAAGGAAGGAAGGAAGGAAGGAAGGAAGGGAGGGAAAAGAAGAAAGAAAGAAAGAAAGAAAGAAAGAAAGAAAGAAAGAAAGAAAGAAAGGATGGAAAGATGGAAGGGAGGGAGGGAGAGGGGAAGGGGAGGGGCAGGGAGGAAGAGGGGGAGAGAGAGGGAGAGAGAGAGAGAGGGAGAGAGAGAGAGAGAGAGAAAGGACTGATGAGTTGGCTCAGTGGCTAAGCACTTTGCTGCTCTTGTAAAGGACCCCGGTTCAATCCCCAGCACCACATCATAGATGACAGCCATCTGTACCTCTAGTTTCAGAGGCTCCAATGTCCTGAACTTCAAAGGCACCAAGCAAGCACATATGTGGTATACATACATGAAAGCAAAATATTAATACATGTAAAACAAATCTTTAAAGGGGGAACATGAATTTGAAAGAGAGAAAGGCATATGGGAGAAAAATAAAGGAAAGAGAAGGGGGTGTAAAATTAGTCTCAAAACAATAAAAATATTTTTCTTTTCTTTTCTTTTTTTTTTTTTTTTTTTTTTTTTTGCTTTTCGAGACAGGGTTTCTCTGTGTAGCCCTGGCTGTCCTGGAACTCACTCTGTAGACCAGGCTGGCCTCAGAAATCCGCCTGCCTCTGCCTCCCGAGTGCTAGGATTAAAGGCGTGCACCACCACGCCCGGCTAAAAATATTTTTCTAAAAAGGAATTTAAACTAGATAGAGGGGGCTGGTGAGATGGCTCAGCGGGTAAGAGCACCCGACTGCTCTTCCGAAGGTGATAAGTTCAAATCCCAGCAACCACATGGTGGCTCACAACCATCCTTAATGAGATCTGGCGCCCTCTTCTGGAATGCCTGAAGACAGCTACAGTGTACTTACATATAATAAATAAAATAAATCTTTAAAAAAAAAAAAAA